>JBAMJV010000313.1:95000-310000 GCA_037951105.1 Echinarachnius parma | reverse complement strand
TTGCAAGCATTGTGTGACCACAGCCTTACCAAATTAGGCCCAAAATTGACTGAATGCTTCTTATTGAACTCATTAATTATGAATGTCATGACGTAATTTTATCGCTTGCTGAAAACCGCTTCTGAGGGCCTGACAGGCGGTGCCAGTTTTCCGCTCTCAAGCCTGCATCCAGGAGATTTTTTATCAGTTTTGACACTTTCTTATCACTTGCCCCTCTATCTGTGATAGCAGGGCCTCGGGGGGGCAGTTTACACAGCTGGGATTGTTGACAGTAGTGACAAAACTGTCAGAAACTGATCAGAATGTGACCGAGTTGATTACCACGATGGTGGAAATCAAACCATGAATGTCATATCTTTATCCACTGCAGTTATCAATTGTAAATCAGGCAATTTTTAAAGTTTATTCATAAATTAATGACATATTTACCTGGTTGTTGTGCTCTGTGTGTGAAGGGGATGCGCCTGATAATGGCCAAACACTTCGAAGATGATGGGTGATGTTCGTAGGTAGTCGATGAATGACCGCGTCACCGTGGTGGATATCTAAGGGAGGCAAACCGCAAGATTTCAATAAATAACAGAATAATCTTTGATGCAAAAGCTTTGAACTAAATTTGTTACGTACTTCACCTACCTGTATTTACCTTGTTAAAGCATCTTTCATCTTTTTTCTTTACCTCCTTATGGTTCAAATTGTTTAATGAAATCACGAAATGAAAACATAATTGCATTTAAATTGTTTAAACATTGGCTACTTACATGTACTTCAAATTAACCATTGCCTTTTACTTCAAATTGTTTCTAAATAGTGTGTTAATAAAAATACCTATTAATCATTTTTTTTCCTTCAGTGGTTTCCATTTGATTTACATGGACAAATAATTTAATAACCATTGCCTTTTCAGATTTTGAATATTCAGATTAAAGAAATACAACAAAGGTTGTCCAGTAAAGTTCAGCCAAGATTTACATACTACATGTATGTTTTCTGCATACAACTTACTTTTATTTTACCATAGTAAAAATTATCATGATAAAATCAAATGTTTTATTGAAAACAAGCAATACCTTACTTCATAAAGCTACATGTAGTATTAGTAAATTGTGAAGGATGGTTCTGGGATTATTGTTGTGTGGATATTAGATCAGTGCGGTGCAAGTCAGGAGATGAAATGACCCATTCCATAATTGACACATTCAAAACATTCTTTTGGGATATATGGTACTAGACTAGAAAGCGTATTAATTTATGCTTTACATTTAAATGCAACATGACAAATTAGCCAAAAATAAAGAAAAAATGTACAAAAAATAATAAAAATTGAAGATGTAATGCAGGGTTTCGCTTCAAATTTTCTTTATTGAACAAGAACTACTGATATGTTTTAGTGCTTTTCAGTTTCAAAAATGTTATAGATATTTTGCTCAAAACACATTTTGCTCAATGCATTATGCTCATTTTCAATACATGGAAAAGTACAAAAATAAATAAATAAACTGTAAATCAAAAAATCTGAATTTTTTTCTTCAAAAACCCAGTAATTTAGTTATATGTGATACATAATTATATTTCCATTTGCCATCAAATCTCAATTGGTTCTGCGATTATTAGTGGAAACTGATTAAAAACTTGTTCAATTTTCATTCACAAATCTTAAAAGCTAGAAAAAAAAGATGAAAGCAAATCATTCAAAGAAAAAAATACACACAAACGTCATGTTATCACACAGTTTGAGCCCAAGAAAAGAGGTTGGAACCGACAGTAATAGATTAACTTTGAAATTCAATTTTTTGTGCAGAAAGGTTCACATATTTTAGATGAAAAGGGACTTAAAAGAGCACAAATTAAGCCTAGCACATTGCCAAGGAGCTTTTTACACATTTTCAATGGAAGGGGACACAAATAAAATTTTCATTTGGAATAAAGTAAAAGCCGACGACTTTTCACACATTTTACACACAATTTTTCACATATTTGAGATGAAAGGGCTCTTGAAAGGGGCACTTGATAAGGGGCACAAATTGAGCATTAAAGGGGCCTACTTGTATTACACAACATTTTTCACACATTTTACACAAATGTATTTCACACATTTTAAATGAAAGGGGCAATTGATGGTATGGCACAAATTTAAAGCCATGGGCTTTTTGCACATTTTACACAATTGTTTTCACACATTTCCGATGAAAGGGGCACTTTGATGGGGCACTTTAAAGGATCATAATAGACATACATGTACTTTTAAAAAAAAGAAAAAAAATGTCTTGCAGTAATGACACATTTGAGATGAAAAGGGGCACTTGATAAAGAGGCACAAATAAAAACTTACATCTTGCACAAAGTGAAACCCAAGGGGCTTTTCACATATCTTTGATGAAACAGGCACAAATAAAGTTTACTAGGGGCCATTTACACAACATTTTTTCAAACACTTAAGATGAAAGGGGCACAAATAAAAACTTACATCTTGCACAAAGTAAAAGCCGAGGGGCAGCCCCGACTGCCCTGAATAATGGCTGTGGTTTTCGACTGATTGCGTCACGAAAGCCCCTTGCCCATGTAGCAAGCTGTATAAATATACCGAAGCAAAACATAACAAAATCATTTCAAAAGCAATCTTTTCTCATTTTTTTTTTTTTGCCCATTTCCTTATTCACATTAAAAGTTTAGAAGGGGCGGGATAAAAGGGGCCTTTTTGATTTACTCGTTTACCAATGGACTGGCATGTGATGATCTCATGATTAAGCCCCGCCCAAACGTTCACCCATTGTTCAGTCAACCGTGTCAGGTGAGTGCTAACGCCAAACTGGTCAAATCCCCATTGTCAAGTGCACGGGCGTCGATCTGTAATTGATACCTATACCGGTATTCATCAGGGGAGGGGGATGATCTATTCATTCATCCCCCCTGATGAATAGGTATTACATAAGGATCGACGCCCATGGTCAAGTGACTGTTGACCGATGATTCCAAACAATGGGTGAATGTGGGCGGAGCTTAATCATGGCACGTAATGCACGTACCAGTCCACGAATGAACATGCAATCAAAAAGTCCCTGAAATTAAATTGTGAAATGCTACAGACATGAGTGAGAAATTAATCATGGAAGAAAGTAAAAATAATTGCATGATGCCAATTTGTAGGAAGGATGCAAATGCTCAATATATAACAAAAGAAATAATGCGGATTTCAACAAAAGGCTTTTAACATTTCCAATGTATCTTGCTTGTATTATTTTGTTTCTCTGATGGAAATTCTACTAGGAATGAAAGCTCAGGTATTTCTATTGCAATGTGAGCAGTTCAGTTTTAGCCATACGCAATCATTTCTTCCACATAGCGCATGGAAAATCAAATTAAATTTGAAATTTGTTTTAACTAAAATGGATACACCAACACTCTAAAAGTAACAAAAAAAGGTAATATTCAATTGATTCTTTACATTCAAATGAATAAGAATTAGCAATTTGAAAGGCAAGAAACATAGTAAAAGACAGTTTTTGGTAATAGGCAAGTTTTGTAGAGATATTTCTACTAAAATAGGAATATCAAATACATGAGAAAACATACAAGCAAGGTCTCTGAAACCAGACTGAACATTGTCCAAAGCCTCATTCCGCATATCATTCAAATAGTGTACTAAATTAAAATTAAGGGCTGCTGTTATGAATCAAACATTCCAAATTAGGATAAAATGTTTAATAAGAGAAAATAAATGTTGACAAAATATGAGAAAGTTATTTCATGAAAAAATATCAGGGCATAGCATATAATAATAACAAAATATGCCAATAAACTTTAATAACAAGTTTTTGCAGTTTATCCCCCACTAAGCTAAATAATCACAATTTATTTCACTCACTTTTTTTGGGTGCAAATTATTAGAAAAATTAACCTATCCAAGGAATTACACATGTTTGTTAATGCAACATTATAATGCATTACATTGACAGATTTTGCAAAGTGATGATAAAACAAGTTGTAAATTGCATATCACAATACTCTAGATTCAGTATTGAATTCACGTAAAAAACAAATCAAGTGAAAACTTTGTTTTTAACTTCCGGGGGTTCTATAAACTGCAAGAACTTAAAAGTCAAATTAAAGAAATTCAAGCAGTAACAGTCAGGCACTGAGCATAATCAAGATTATCTCTTGCAAGTGGTGTTGAAGGGGGATTGTTAGGTGGTGAATGGAAGGCCCAGGCCAAGACAAGGAGAAGGCTAGGTGCGTTCCAACTCTTCTTCCAAAACTCACGTTCTGACTGTGAAAGAAACGTAGACAACTGTTTCCAGAGTTTTTGAGAGGTTCGGTGGAGAACGATTCGTCGTTCCGGTGCAGGAATCTTTAAAAGTTGGGGGGCAGTTTGTCATACGGTGGTTAGCATTATATAGTTGCAAAAGACAGATTGTGATGAGAGAAATACAAGCTTCAAATCATTCTAATATTTTCTGACAAATGCCCTCCAACCATGAACAAATGAAAGGAGGAAATACATATACCTCACCAGACTGGAGTGAAATTGTTAATGGCATAAACATCTAACAACTATATATGAAACATATATAATCTGTTTATATACCTGATACAAACTTTGTAAGCTACAATGTACATATCTGTAAAAGAAATCTGTTTTGCATCATTTCATACATTTAGAAAGCTTATGTTGTATGTTTACATATTTAATACAGTTCCTCAGCTATTTTTTTCTCAAATTCCTGTTCTTCTTGAAAGCACAACTAAATGATCATATGATAATATGTCTGAGCAGTCAACATAGGCCAACACAACTCATGGATGTTGACAAAGAAAGATGGCTTAACATAGGGGGAGGGGGATATTTGTTTGGGGGAGAGGGTAACAGAATTGGCTCGGTCAAGGTATTCATTCCAACTTTAATACACAGGTAGAACATGTCCATGAATTGAGATGCATGCTGGGAAAAATGATCTCACTTGACCTGGCAACTCTCGTAGTGAAGCTTAGAGGTGACCCGTAGGGGAAAAATGCATTTATTCTAAGTAGCTAAATTGACAGATCATGTCTACGTACCATTGTAGAGATGCCTGATGCCTGGGGTAAAATCTCCTTTAACCCCTTGACCACGGGAACTGAGTTGGTTGTGTACAAAGTCTATGGGGATTTCATAAACTCGTAGGGAACGGGTTAAGGTCACATATATAGCTAGATTGAGGAAAGTACAAAGTGGAAGGGACAAAGGTCATATAAGGTGCTTGTGGGTGGTACAAATCTGGTTGGAGCATGTCAAGGGAAATGATTGTTAGAGGAATTAGTAGAGGACAATGTGTCTAACTCTATTCTTACTTGAACTGGCAGAAGATATCTGAATACTTGAGTTGAGATGCCTGATGCCTGAAGGCCAGTTATGGAGTTTGCACCAGAAAGGAACTGTTCTTTATATGGTTACAGAAGGAGCTTGTAGAAGGAACTATTGTTGTAGAATCATATAGAGGAATGTGTTGGGGACAATGTGTCTATTCTTACTTGAACTGGCAGAAGATATCGGAATACTCGGTTGAGATGCCTGATGCCTGGAGTACGGTCACCCTGAAGGTGAAGGTAGATCCTATCTTGAGGTGGTCAGCGTCGCAGGCGTCCAGGGTGGAGATGGACGTCATGCTCTCGGTCGTACTCATGGCTTCCACATCATGGCATCTCTCGTCAAGATCTGTCAAAGCAAAAATAATGGTTGTCGTTGTTGTTGTAATACTGTTTAGTGGCATCAGTCAATTGTTACTATTGTTGCCAATTTTATTTCTCTTTATGTGCAAATATTATATATTTTTAGAATTCTAGAAATATATCATATATTATATTATTTTATTTCAGTCTTACATCGTGGCATCTCTCGTCAAGATCTGTTGAAGCAACAAAAATTATGATTTTGATTGGGCAACTTCTCTCAAGCCAGGCTCAATGAAACAAAGGCACAATGAAATACACTAACATTAGTATTAATAATCAATTTTTAGCATCTACTCAATTTAAGATCTGTTAAAATAATGATTGTTGTTGTCATTTTATTTTTGTTACGAGTGAGGAAATTTTAATATCGTTGTTTAGTAAATAGTCAATTTTGATTAACATTTTCAATTTGTTCAGCAAAAGTATATTGATGGGTTAGTATTCTTACCCATGTCTGAATTCTCTCTGTGCCCTTCGACGATGCGTAGGTTTTCCTCTGACATGTTTGACCGGCTCATGATCTTGTTGATGCTAGATGAGTTGCGCTTCAGCTGATAAAAAAAAGCATACAATGAAATGTTGAGTGCCTACAACTTTGATGTATCATTACCTTTTAAAAAAGCTACTTTACTAGCATCATCACCTTCATAATTTTGTATCATCGATCATCATGACAAATATAATCACCATCACAACCATCATCATCATCATCATCATCATCATCATCATCATCATCATCATCATCATCATCATCATCATCATCATCATCATCATCATCATCATCATCATCATCATCACCATCACCATCATCACCATCATCCTTTCTTCATGTTCATCATCTACTCATCAAATGTTTGGCCAGGATTTGGCATGGCTCAAAGCCTTCCTGTGAATTGCCATACTGTTTTAACTGGTTCACCATCGTCATCATTATATCATTACCATGACTACAACCGCCATCTTCAATCACCGCATCATCTCACCTTCCTATTGAAGTACTCATCATCGTTGAACTGTATTTTTGCCATGCCAGACTGCCTGACCCCTGACCCGTAGTCTGGAGTCTCGTCGTCCGGCAGTACGTGCTGGACGGCGATGCGGAGGTATCCCTTGACGTCCCCCTTCTCGTTGACGATGGCCACTCGGTGGACCAGGGGCACGGGGCATAGCAGGTTGCTCAGGTACACAAAGGACCTGCGATCAATTATGATAGCCATATTAAAGTGATCCACTAACTTCACTAGAATTATTCAAAATATATATTTATATTTGATAAATGTACTTGAATCATTTACCAAAATTGTTTTAAATTTGTTCTGATTGACAGGTGCAAAGTTTTTTTTTTTAAATAACACTGTTTAACTACTGAAGAAAGGACAAATTTGAAGTAAGAATTTAGTACCTGCTACCTATTGAGTCTTACCGATATACATATAATCGAAAAGCATTTCTTAATGAGGGAGATATTTGAAAAATCAAAATCCAGTCTATTTGTTGTTACCATAAAGCCAAACAACAATGCATACTGTATGTACAAGGGAAAGTGAAAAGTCCAAGTGATTTTGCTTTAAATTGACAAGGTTAATGGATATCTTGAATATCATTAGTAGAAGTATCTTCATTATTATACCTGCCCACAAGACGGAACCAAGGGAACTTGTCATAGAATGGGTCTCTGCACGTGACGGCGTTCTCAAAGCTCATGTTGCCCTCAGGAATGGTGGATCATGGCACTTAGAGTGTTATAGTTTTAATCATAATTATCATCAGTAGCAGAAAATATATTTGATAGCTTACCTGCCCACAAGACGGAACCACGGGAACCTGTCGTAGAAGGGGTCCCTGCATGTGACGGCATTCTCAAAGCTCATGTTGCCTTCAGGAGTGGTGGGCGTGGCATCGGCAGCGTTGTCATACATCTCTCGCATCAGGTCTAGCCGTTTCCTAGACAACAAAAACGATAATCATATTAACAATCATATCATAGTTTTATATTAAAATTGTTTCTGTGGTATAAACATCGACAACTTGATGTAAAAAGAATTATGACGTTACTACTGTGCAATATTTTGCTAAAAATACAAACTACCCACATGTTCTCATGGGTAATTCATGGTCGGCTCTTAAACACGCAACAACCAATTGACTTTTCAGATCGGGCAAATAAACACTTTTTTTTGCCTGTAGCTCCATTGGCTTTAAAACCTGGGAGATGAAATTTGAAAATTGTCTCGCTAAGATCTCTGATATGGTTTGAATTATTGCATGTACAGTGAAACCTGTCTTAGTGGCCACCTGTCTATAGCAGCCAACCTGCCTATAGTGGCCACTAAACATGATCCCCAGCATAGAAAAACAATGGAATGAACCTGTCTATAGAGGTCACCTGTCTACAGTGGCCACTTTTCTTACTTCCCTTCGGTGGACACTATACACAGGTTTGACTATACATGTTATATGGCAAATACAAAAGTAAATGGTCACTTGTGACTTACTGTAGTTTCTCCAAGGTCCAGTAGTGTGTGGCTCCATTCTTCTTGTCGGTCACCTCAACGGCCACCACGGTACGAGGGAACGGCCTCTCTGTGACGTCGCGACTTTCGTTGCTAGGGACCAGCTCGGTGGGTAGGGGTGAGTATAGGGTGTCCGTTAGCAGCACAAACTGGAACTCAACCTAAGAAAGAAACGGGAAATGAATGCAATTATATAGTTTTTGCAAAAGCAACAAAGATATTATTATTGGAATACAATTAATGTCAGGGGATAACGATTAGTCTGTGATGTCACAACTTTCATTGCTAGGGACCAGCTCGGTGAGTAGGGGTTAGTATAGGGTGTCTGTTAGCAGCACAAACTGAAACTCAACCTAAGAAAGACACGGGGAAATTAACAGAATGGATTCAGCGAAAGTAAAAATGCTGGAAATTAGCACAGGCCCACTGGCCGAGGGCCACTCAAAAAGAGCTTTAGGCCACCACATTTCATTGATTTGAAATTCCGCTGGCACAAATGGGCAACCAAGTATAACATAATTTGTTACGTTTTTCTTCGTTTGGTGCTAATAAATTCAGGTTTAGGGCCGCTAGAACGTGAACGAAAATGAGGTTTTTACACCCTCGACTGGACCAAAAGGCAAAAACCTTAATTTCTAGCATTTATGCTTTTAAAGTTCGCCATACCTTCTTCTTGAGTTCCACACTGATTGCATTGGCCTCCTTCAGCAGGATAGCATTCCCCCAAAGATCATCCTGTGGGGAAAAGAAAGAGAGATATAGAATACAGTTACAATTAAGAGTTGAATCTCGTTTTACAAGGGTATTGGGACCATAACCTTCTCGAGCAATTTAGCAAATAGGCAATAGCATGGAATGAGACCAAGTTGATAGTTAAACAATTATTCAGAATCAATAATATCACTGACTACTCATGATATTCATAAGTGAGAGTTGTATGTGATACCAAACTATGACATTATGATAACTACTAAGAATGTTATAGGGAACAAATTCTTTAACAAACTCACCCTGATTGAGGTGAAACGATAATGTCTCCATTTTCTCCAGACCCAGGTTGCTATCCGATATTCACTGGCTGTCCATTGACCTGTTACATAATCAAACATAACAACAACAAAAACAAAAAGTTATATGCATGGCTCGAATGTTGTGTGTGAAAATATTAATACATAAAAGGGGGACATTTCACAAAGATTTATGTCTAGACATAATTCTGGAAGTTTCACAAACGTATGATAAAATAGTACTCCACTTGTTTAGAAAAGGGATGAGTAAAGAGTATAATGTATTACCTATATAAGACCCTCATGATATACCGTAAAACTTCGCCTATAGGCGGTACTGGTTCAATAGGGTTGTCTCAACTTTACATGGTTATGCTATCATGAATATTCATTAAGACCTGCTCAAAGATCGTTGACAAAGGGCTAGATTCATATTCATTATACTAGATCCTTGTGGACGCGGCTGGGGCTGTTGATTAATACCTGCTAATACTGTGAGATAGAAGCGCCTATAGGCGAAGTTTTACGGCATGAGGATATGAACAAATAATGAAATTACACATAATCATATTTTTCATATTTCAACATAGACATACACCATTTTCTAATCTATCTAAATCTTATATTTTTAAAATAATGAATTCCCCAAATTATTAGCATATTTTCTAATGATTTATCAATTATAAATTGAATTTTAGGCAGTAATGTCCCTGCAAACAATGTAAAGTCATTCTCTACATGAAGAGGCTATCATGGAGTAGTCACAATTAAGCAACCTTTTATAATTTAAATGAATAAATAATTACTTTGGCAATCTGTTTTAAATGTGAATTATGATTCAAGGTGAGATTCTAACAAAATCAGACTAAATTTAGAAAAGCCAGGAGCATTCCTCTTACCTTCTCCTCTTCCATGTCCCATTCTCAATGCGTCCCCGGATTACCAGGGGTATACAGGATTACATGCAAATTTGTTTATTTGGTTACCATGGAAACTGAGATAATAAGTAGAGTGCTCCTTTAATTTGAAATATTTTGGTTGATTTAAGTACTGTTTGCTTTTGCTCCAAAGAATTTGGGAGATTTTAACTGAGATAGCAAATATCTTTCAGTGGAATCTAATTTTTATTTTTATTTCTTGAGATAATTTGTCTTTTTTTTCAATTGATATGACATAGATAGATTTCAGAGTGAGAGAAAGGCACTTTGTGAATGATAAGGTATACTTTCTACTACTAAAACTACACACACATACTGTATATATGTTATACATTTCACTACTGTATGCTAGTACATGTATATACTGTATGTTTCAAGCTTTGTCTACAACTAAAGGTAACTGAGGCAAGAGTATAATGCAGGTGTTTTAGGGAAAATACTGAGGGATTAAATAGCAATGTTTGTAAAGCAAATTTGTAATAACATTCAGTTATCCTTCTTTTATGAATATTTCACATCAATTAATAGATATATTGAAAGCTTTTATAGTCGGCTTCATCAAACACAACTGGCAATGGTGCAAAGTTATAAACACTCCGATGGATAGTCAATATTGATTTAGCACTAAAATTATATTTAATGGATACGGATAATCTGTAAATGATTAAATTCAATTTGTTTGCACAAGGGAAAATAAAAACAAAATGTATTTAATACCAGGCCTTCTTTTTAAGCCTTCAAGTACATGTATTAGAAAAAATAGCAATAAACACAATTGTTACACGTTGAACAGTTAGCCTCTGAATAAAATTTAGGCCCTACAATGTATATTGACTCTATGTTGAACTTGATGTAAATTTAAAGAGGGCTGATTGGTTTTCTGAGGCTCTTTTTGGCCTTTCATGGGTAAAATAACCACATTTTACCCCTTTATATTTGTCACTGTTTTGCACCATGGCCGAAGTATGAGGTGACATATACAGAGAAGATATTATATCAATTTATTTATGAAAATTGTTGTCACACAAGATGAAATGGAAAAGTTGATAAAGATGTTACTAAGATGTGCTTAGTCTGCCTCATTATAATGTAGTTATATATCCCAACACAGTGCTAGCTGCATGTTATATAATACCTTTAATTGAACAAAGAGAAACATTTTGTAGAGCTATGTACATGTACTTCACATGATGTATATCTTCTGATTTAAGTTTACATTTTACACAATTACAATTTGACTTGATATGTTTCATCATTAAATTTGTAAAAAAAGTTGGACAACTTTGGATTTGGGATGAACACGTTTGGCAAAGTTATAATACAGACAATACAATTATGATGGAGTGTTAATACTGTTATGAAATACAAAATCTATTAGAAGACGACATTTAATGATGAAAATGGGTTATTTACGTACACAATATTAAAAATAACGGTACATTAACTACACAATATGCCAACTGACAAAAAAACATCTCCGTGTTAGATCACACAATTACACTGAAAGATTACAGATTAATACGCTTACAGACTGACACAACGATTTGTGACCCAAGTTTGCAAGAAAAAAACAAAAATGCATTAAGATCAATTAAAGACGATCTCCCAGTATGTGACTTAAAGGTTGCAAGAAACTGCGACTGAGATCACACAAATAGTCGCTCTGCAACTAGTGGCGTGTATGCATCCAACATTTTAAGCAAATGCCTAAAACTGTCAAACTGCAGTATCAGCATTTGTGGCAGTTTTAGTACTTATGGGACAAATATTCAATGCAAAGTTCTGTTTTTGTTGCAAAGCTAGAGATCAGTGCCCCGTTTCATAAAACACTTGGAATTGTTGTAAGTGTCCAATTATTGTAACTTTCAAATGAACAGCCAATCAGCATTGAGCATTTCAGCTGTTGCCATCGTAGATACAATAATTGGACACTTACAACGATTGCAAGTGTTTTATGAAACAGGGCACAGAAGTTGCATCGTATTTCATGCCGTGAAACAGCAAAATACTCTAGATCGAGAGACTGGCCTTTAAAGATTGCCATGCATGGCGTGGGCTTCACCGTGGTTCGCCACATTTTGAACTAGGCTAGTTTGTGCGCACTGCATAACACTGAGCCAGTGTGTATTACGCACTGTTCGCAAAGCGTTCGCAAGATGGCAGCCCATTTGATTTATGAATTTGATCTGCCTTTAAAATATTTAATGACAGGATAATGTTTTTTGTCACATGGACTGAATACAACAAATTAAATTTGAAAATGTATAAAGAAATCTGGATTCATTTTAAGTTTTGATTTTAAGCACTATATTTACATCTACCATAGATAGCTGTTTTTCAATAAGAGACATATATCTATTACAAATGTACATTAATAAAGTAATAGCTTCTGACCACACGAGCATTGAAAACTAAGGGGTTTCAAGAACGAGCACTGCACTAGGGTTTTCTATAGCTCAGTCGGTAGAGCGCCGGTCTAGCAACCGAGAGGTCTTGGGTTTCGAATCCCGGAGGAATCCCTTTTTATAGGAGATTTTTGCTGGTTCATGGTATGAAACACAATGCAACCTTTGTTCTCTAGCATTGAAACAAAAGAAAATTTCATTGTGCGGTAGGTCCCAGTCCCAAGCACTAAAACAGTTGGGAACATGTTCCGAATTCTGGTTGCGTGCATGTCAGTAGTTGCCACTAATCTTATGCAATCTGAGCTGCACTTTATTGCGAGCTTCTAGCCTCATTGTGGGAAACAGGCTTTAAGCAATTCATCTGAAACATAAGAGGCTCTTTTTTGATCAATAACAACATAATTGTATGATGTACTTTTCTTTCTGCAAACACACAAAACACACAAACAAATGTTTTATATCATATAAAGTTCACGGTATGGTACATACACTGTACATGTGAACACACACACATGACAAACAAAGACGGGTAAACACAAACATGGATTTTAAGAACACCTCCTTTCAGAATAATTGCAACCAAAACAGCTTCAATTATTTGACCCTTTGATCATTTTTGCATGCTACACTTGTATGCATTACATTCCTACCCTTGGTAAGCTTCAACATTTATTGTTATTACACGTAGGTAAATTTTGTCATGTAAACAATTGTTTTAGTCACAATCACTTGAATTTGTGATTAAAATGTCACAAAAGTACCCTTCTATCACAAACAAAGTCTGAAAAATATATTAATTTAACACCAAAAAGCAGTTTTTAGATTAGAATGAATGTAGCATTGAAGAATATTGATACATAACGCCAAATTGATTTATGATATAAAAGGCATAATTGTACCATGTTAATAGATAAATATGTGTTAAAGGAGCACATTAGCACAGTTTCACCATCAGTTTCCAAAGTAAACCATCAGCATGCATGTATAAACTCTTTGAAGTAATTAGCACATTAAGAAGAGCTGAAGTTAGCAGAAAACTCCATCCGTTATCCAGAGGAGGCCATACTTGGGAAGCACTTTCTGCGGGTAACCTCATCTCGTCTTTGCCGTCTCTTGTTGATGTCAGATGGGCAATCAATTCTGCTTTTTCTGATGAATAACTTAATTCCAAGCATCACAGGAATACATTTTTACCCCTTCTCATATTCAATAAGTACTCTAATGTTTAATTGAAGAGCAATTTTTGCCACTATCTAAATAGCGTTACCTTTGTATAATTCAAAATGTTTTACTTTATTAATGATACCTTTAATACTGACTGTACAGTATATCAACATGTAGTTTTGACGATATGATGAAATCTACCAAATGTGACCGGCTATAGCAAAACCCGGCACTTGTCTGTAATTCATGTTTTGAAGAAATAGGCATTTTAAGTTCACATAATGTGTGTAAAAGACCTATGATTGTAAAATTGAAACAATCATATCTTCGCCAATTATTGACCAATTTGTTAGAACAAAGCAGCAAATGAAAGCTTGTGATGAGGCCTTTGTAATGGTATGAAAATCTACATTTTTGATTTTTACTGACAAATGCCGGGTTATAATTGCTATAGCTGGTCACAAATGCCTTCTTGTTATTACAATTGTTTTTTTGTTTATGGTGTTTACTGTAGTTGTATGTACAGTATATTGAACTGGTAAAAAATTTCTGCATTTATGAAATGGGTAGAAAGAAGACTATTGTCAGTTTAAAAATCTACCATTACCACCAAAATTGTATTCTTATGGAATTGTACTGGTCCATCATCAATTTATACTGGCCCCAGCCATCAGGCAAATGCTAGTGTCAAGCCCTTTGCAATATAGCATATTCCAGTTTTAATTTGATACACACTGCAGGCCTCTCTTCCACAGTAATTTGGGGACGTCTTCTTTCGGCCTGACCCACTTTTGGTTGCTTAGCAACTAATGTATGCAGGCTATATTCGTCTGGCTGGGGAAACTCAATTATCCGCAATGGGTGAATGAAAGCTGGCTTGTATTTAGGGATACAAAAAGTAATATTAATTCATTTCAGTCTATTTGAGAGAGTTCATTGCAGGCAATTTTAAATGAAAATCACAACTTATTGGCAGGACAGAATTCATTTTTCCATATAATGTATATGAATTTTAACAAGTTATATTCTTCAAATAAGAGAAATTGGTGAATTCAAAGTCTTGACTTATTCTGGAGTGCTAGAGATGCAAGGTCCTATTTGAGGATATTGACATTCAATATACTCTTAAAATAGAATAAAAATCTACTTATCTCCTTTTACTTGAGCTTGACAAATAAATCCACAATATAAAGATTATCTTGAAAATTTGATTAAGTGATGAATTAATGATTAACATTATGACAGTTCTGTGCAAACATTTACTTCACACAATAGAAATGCAGCGAATCTTGTACTTGTTGTATGTTGATATCCATTGCTTTTGATGTTACATGTACAACCGATTCTAAGGACAGTGTATGCAGTACAATGTACATTTATACATCAGAAATTAGTCATCACTCGTAATGAGCTGAAATGCTGAATGATCCAAAAATATGACATCTTAAACTTAATATCAAATTGCGCGAACAGCTAGAGACACAGTCATTGATTAGCGGGGGCCCACACAAGCGCCAAAGATATTGAGTAAACTCATTATGAGAGCACTAAGCTCCCCCCCCCCCCCCCCCCCCTCTCTCCCACAGCGAACATGTAGTCATGATCGAGCTAGGGTTTACGACTCATCACGGCTGTTAAGAGGCCCCCCCCCCCATCCCGCTCCCCCGTTGGCAAACTGTATTGAGTCATGAGTCATCGCGATAAAGCTAAACATAGACCATGATTCGATGAGGGACAGCACCTCCTTTAATAATGCTGTACCTGGCACGGCCTGGCTTCCCTTATGCAAATGATGCAACCCCAGTGCATTGTGGGTAATCCAGGGAACTTTTCTGAAGGGGAGGTTTAGGGGGAGGGGCGCCAGGAATTTATTTTAACCCCCAGGGGGCTAGAGTAACAAGGTCAGCTCGTATGTTTAGGTCTGCTTCCTTTTATTGGAAATATTGCAATCATCCATGGTATTTCCTTCTTCATGTTGATCATCATCATCATCATATCTACTAAATCTTGAAATGATTATGGTGACATTTATTAAGATTGAGTCTTAATGCTTATATGAATTTGTTTATGAGGGTATGGGTGGAATGGAGTGAGGGGAACTTACTTAATATTTTTGTAGTTAGGTATTAAATGATTCAAGATTTGTATGATTCAAGATACAGGGGGCTGGTTCGATACAGTGTTCTCATTGTGTACATGTATTTGGCATATTTTTTGTGGTTGTTGAAAAAGTCAAATCATTTACCTTTTCTGATTCAAATTCCTAGGCAGGATATTATAAGTTCTGATAGGTTATACTGTATATATGTGACGTACATGTTCCATCACTGTAATTAGACAAATCAGGCTTTTAGTCTAAAACTATAACAATGCTATTTTCTTAACCTTGATAAAACAACAAAAACACAATGATTGAGTGCTTACTTAACTACAAACTAAAGGGGGGGATCAGGATTACCCCTTAAGACCCCCTAATAGGTCTTGGGCATCTTGTGTATGATGATGTTGATTGGTCTGCATAAGGGCAGATGAGAATTGATGGCAATAACAGATGAGATCAGAACATTATGATCAAGTTATTTGCTCAGTTATATTCAAGAAAAGGGAAACTATTTGAAGGAGGTACATTGGCACCCCTTACAACCCCTTAGACATGTCTTGGGCATCTTGTGTAAATTATGATGATGATGTTCATTGGTCTGCAGATGAGAATTAATGGTGTTAACAGACGAGCTCAAAAAAAGGGAACATCATGATAAAGTGTGTTATTACCTACGCTGTACAACCCCCTTACAGGTCTTGGAGCTGGGGGGGGGGGGGGGGGGGGGAGGGGGGCATCTTGTATATACTTTATATAATGATGATGTTGATTGGTCTGTGCGGACAGACGAGGATTGATGGCGATAACAGATGGGATGAGCGCTTAATGTGACAGGGACTAATAGCATGGAATGTGGACGTGATGTGATGTGTGTGTTGAGAGAGCGGTTATAGCGCACATATGGCCGGCCCATGGGCGTATATCAGTTATATCATGCACATGTACACGTACAGTATACATGGAGATACATGTTCATGTACATGTCATCGGTTGAGGAAGAGAAGGGCGCTAAGTCACTTTTTGTACTTCAGAGATATTCATGTTTAAAGTTTGGGAGCCCTGTAGAAACCAAGTGTACATGAAGCTCTCTTTTACTAATCAAAATTAGAAATATTATCAATTAGCTGAAATGTTGCATTATTAGAGGAAGCTCCCATCTAAAGCTAGAATGCAACTTAAGGTAGAATGCATTTAACTTAATTTAGCCAACAACTGACTTAATGCCCTTATCACCCTCACCAGACAATATATATATATAATTATGTTTGTACATGTGTGATTTATGTTGTACATGAATTTTGACACTGTAAAGCTGCATGTAGCGCATACCAAAAATTGAACATGTAATGTAATTGCCAAGACAAGTCTGTGTGTATTAAATTATATATATCTCAATAGGCTACTAGCTGACTCATCACCCATCGATTCAATTTGGACTACAAACTTCAAACTAATTTATAACAAAATTATCATAAATCATTGAACTCTGATTTATAGTACAGAGATGACATATGTACATGTACCTACGCTAACTCAATATGTGGTGCAGTAACTGAAATTGTCATGGATTAACACATTGCCTATGGGAACTTAGTGGGCCCTATATTAATTCTATGGGAATTCTATTCTTATAGGAAACATGTACATTTGATGACTTGATAATTGATATAGGAACAAACATCAGTCAAACTTGTGCTATTTTACATTTTCACACATTATCAAATATGAAGAGTTCGCAAGCAAAAAACAATAAAGCCATTGTTATAACTTTTGAATAAAGCTTCCATCATAAGAGTACATATGTGACCGCTTACCCCAAAACCCCCAAAAAGTTGACAAACATGAATTTGGATTTTTGTTTTATCTAGCTGGAAAGAGTAGACTCTAAGCTTTAAAATGATATATAACTCATCAAATTTGGACACTCCGAACCTATTCAACAAAGCGATTAAATGTAGGAGAGTGGGAAGGTCTAGTTTTACAGAATGAGGAGAAAAGAGGCTCTAAAGATTAGGGTCACTCAGGCACGTAGTGCGGAGGAGCTATCCATTGAATACATTAACTCAACTTTGGCTTCGTTTTAAGACTCAAAATTTGAAACGGTCGATAGAGGAAAAATTATGCTTTCAGGTAAAGTAAAGTTTTACAATTTGATTTTTCAGCAAAAAGTACATACTTTGGCTTGTAGCGGAGAATCATATACCGCGACTTTATGTGGGTTTTGGTGTAAGCGGTCACATATGGTAATACTAAATATTGCCAATCAAATTATGCCTTACTGGTTGTATCTTAACATGTACTTTTGACCACATGATTCAAACTTTCACATATTCACTTATTATTATCGTTGTTTTTTGGCAGATTTAATCGCGATAACAAAAATGAAAACATAATTTTTTGCAATAAACCCTTCATATACTATACTTCTATGGCTTACTACCTTAATTTAATACGTATTCAGCATTATTCCCTTTACAGGAGCCAACTATTATTTTTAAATACCTTACTGAACAGATATATTGACAAATCATGTTTTCATTTCATTACAAAATTTATTGCATCTCTTTTCAAACAAATTATTTACAAAAATTGATGAATAAGTCATTCATTTCACAACATATCTTACATGTTTATATCATCGCTATAAGTGGCCAACTATATATACAATCAAGTACTGTTTTTTTTCTCCATTTTAATGAATCATAAAAAATAAAGATATAATCAATTTACTGTAATCAAGTATGCACTATGTACTAAGGTAAACCTGAAGAAATATATCAAACAAAAGAAACATATATATAATTTCAGTAGAAAGCATTAATCACCAAAAATAGAATGAATACACAAAAGAAAATAACCTAAAATTATATTTTGGCAAAGAACCGTTTTAAAGGGAAAACAATCAAGAATAAAGTTCTTTCAAACAAGGTGAAGTTTTTCAAGGATTCAATTACAACCCAGTTTAAATTTACGAACAATTAAAAGCCCAGTTCAACTGTAACATATTCATTACATAGATAACAAAAGATTTAATCAATTAAAGAGGAGTACCATCTGAACTGGTGTTTTATTTTGGGGGCTGCAGCTTAAAACTGGAATTATGTAATCATTATCATAGCAGAGTGTATCCGCTGACCGGGAAATAAACAATGGTAAAAGTGCTATGATATTGTAACAAATAACTGTTATTATTATTATTATTACTATATTATTACTATAATTTTGATTCTTGTTGTTTTTTATAGATATGACATCATTGTATTAATTGTATTTTACTTGTACACAATCCAACTTCATTTGGTTGCAATGAACTTTGATTGAATAAATGCTCCCGAATATATGTTATGAAGCAACCTATTTTGTTTCATCATGTAAAATTAAAGTCTTTTTAGATTCCAAAACGTGTTTCACCTTGCTCACGAAAAAGGGAAGGTTTATATTTATAGAATACCAAGATAGCCTTACAAATTGCAGTAAGAAACTTGAGAAACTCACATATTTAGCTCCACATAAATGATGAAGATTCCTATCAGGGAACACTAAAGAATTAGATTTGTTTTATGATAAACAGTTTACAGCTAGAAGTGAGCATTATAGAAACTAGTACCAACTGGACTTAATAAGTGTTGGTGATGAAAAACTGAACTAACAAATCCTGAATACATTGGAGTTCTACAAAATAATTTAGTGTCGTTATTTTTCAAAGAAAATCAAATCTTTATGCAGAAATGGCCCAAGGTTATTCCTACTACACAGAAGAGGTCAAATATGGTTTATTTTTGGTGAATGAATTAAAGGAATACGTATACTGATTATAAGCTGAATAATAACTATTACTATTTACAAGGGCACTTTGAAAACATACTTCAGAAATTAAAAATTTCTCTCTGATAAATTATTTTAATTACTAGCCTAATTTGTGATTTCAATAGCTGACAATTGATTGGAGGATTTTTTTTTCCGTTTTGGTATGATTCTATTAAGATGAACATTTATAAGTCAGAAATGTTATTGCCAAACTAATCTCAATTCTTTTTCATTTCAAAAATATTAAACTTGACCAGAAATATACTAGTTATAAATTCAAATGAGCAAAGAAAAAAGGGTTTTTCCTACAATAAAATTTCTGACTCAAGATGCATGTATTCGGAATGGGATATAGAGATTGTAAAAAAGAGCATTACTGTATAAGATAAAAGTCCAATTAATTCACATATATTGTTTACTGTGAGATTGTTTGTCAAATGTAAATGCATTTTTACTGAAGAAATTTGGCAAGTATATTGATATCACACGTGGCCCAAAAATCAAAATGAATTCCTTCCTTCATTATTTGATTAATTTTCTACATCCGTTTTCCGATTAGTTTCTAAGAAATTCTGTTTTTGCTAAAATAAAAACTAAATGCAATTGAAGCCGAATACAACTTAGTTACTATAATTTGAGTCAAAATTTGATTTGCAATCATCATACGGAAGGCATATAACGTAACTACATAACTCATTTATGAAAACAATTGTTGTTACATAACTCATTTATGAATAAAGATATTGCAATGCCCCAAGCATTTCATACACAATATAGTAAATTATTTATACAATCAAGGCTGAAAAACAAATATGTTTGAGTGGAAAATTACAACAAATACAAAACATACATTAATTTGGTACAATCAAGGCTTGAAGGTATAATGGTATGTCTTTCTTGTACAAATGGGTACAAAACGTTGAATAATACGTAATATGAAAACAGTTTTGAAAACAGCTTTGATAAATAATTCAATACATGCAAAGTCTCATATTTGATTATCAAAAGATTACTGTTAATATCACTTGAACGGCTGAATTTTGTTTTCTTAAAGGCAAAAAAAAAAAGCTAACACAATAAGGCAAAATGTGTGAATTGGAAGAGTATATAACCCTACATGACGGTACAGTATGTTTAACTAAATGCAAATAGCGAAAATTTATTAATATGGCCTAAGATTGAAATGCAGAACTGAATATTATAATAAAAACAGAAAAATATTCTACAAATTAGTGGGAAATCATGGACAGAATTATGAATGTTATGGGTCGATATCAATTCCATTACGAAAACATGTGTGAAAGCAGATGGCAAAAATAAATAATAGATAAAGAATTGTGACATTACAAATCCAATATTTTTTAAAACCAAGACGAGTAACAATTGCTGAAGATGATTTCAAATGATTATTTTTGAAGAAATGTGAACTATCCGTACCCTGAGAGTGATTTGGAAAGCCTAATTCATTAACAGTTTTGTGGGAATGTTCATAGCATTAAGTTAAACATATTAAACGTGCTTGTTACATAAACTAAACTTAATGGAGAACAATCAGATCTTGAATTCCTTAAAATGAATATAAGTAACTTTTTGTCGAAAGAAAGGGGGGAAAGAATAACAATTCTTTTTGCTTCAAGATGAAATTATATTTCTTCTCCCATAAAAAGGGAGTCTATATTTTGTTTTGCTTTAAAAGAATAAAAAGAATGTATAATACTGTAGCTGTAATATTGTAATTACTGTTTTACTGTAATTTCTGTTTTGCATACTATTTACTGGGAAAAGGGAGGGGGAGGTATATAATAAGGACAAAAAATACAACTTTGAAACATAATCAACTATGTACTGTACATGTATGTACAGTATAAGTGAAATTAAATGCACAATGTAGTTGATCATTCTCTCTTAAATTCTCCATTATGATATGATTGATTGTCGAATCACGGACGGCAAGGTCACATATATATATAAATACGAAATGACAAACGAACTAAGGCAACTGAAAACGAATGAAAGGTATAAACACAGGCAACATGAATACAGTCGGGTAAACTTACAACATGTAATATCTTCTTAATACACATATTACACACACTAATACACAATACGTAATGGCACAACACACACACAATTGTACTAAAGCTATAACGACTAAATACACATTAAATTCTTTGGTCCAACGCAATATTTCACCTCTTGTATTAACAAATGAATATCAAACAAACACTAAGATTTCTATCAAACAAATGAACGTAATGATTACCACAACTACATGTACTGTAGTATAGAATCTGGTCCACTCTCTAAAATGGTCTCTATTTTA
The DNA here is from genome assembly GCA_037951105.1 of Echinarachnius parma. Taxonomy (NCBI): domain Eukaryota; kingdom Metazoa; phylum Echinodermata; class Echinoidea; order Clypeasteroida; family Echinarachniidae; genus Echinarachnius; species Echinarachnius parma. The sequence goes on along the minus strand of JBAMJV010000313.1, from coordinate 288,033 downwards.
TTTGTCAGGCACCTCAAATTTGTAAAGATCTAAAATAAAACAGTTCATCAATGGACAAACTTGTGTCCATATCATAGAACTCTTCTAGTATTATGGGCAAGCTCAATATGATCTATCATTCCTTCGTCAGCTATAAAGTCTATGATGCAATGCTAAATCCATGCATACTTCACTAAACTCTGCAATAGATTACCCAAAGTAGTGATGTCACAATATTTTATTCAGGCTTTTGGTAGTGAGTTGGAGCTGGAAAATTGCCTTCTTAGCAACAACCACTCAGTCAATCATTTCTTGCTTGCCTGACATTGTTTAGAACCACATCTACAATGCCACACACACAATTTCCTTGTAGCGCAGACTACATAGACAACGGATGTATCGTTGGTTACCTGAAATCTGGCACCTATTCATTGCCTATGCATAGCCTGCTACACATGCATAACAGTATGGAAATGTCTGTATGAATGCTTAGAACCACTACCCATGGTAATAAATAGCTGTGACGTTATACTTTGGTACTCTATAGAGGATTTACTGGGCACTAGACATTATGGTTGGATTGTGCGTATATAACTCTCTCCACCTCATCCGAGAGTGGGAGAGAGAAAGGGGTCAGAGGTAAAGAGAAGAGAGAATATAATCTTGGCACACTCGGTTTGCAGACTTCATCATCCTTTAATTTACCCCATTGACGTGGATTTGATTGTGGGTATAACCGACCCTAGCCCAAGCATTTTTGGGACAAGTCCTGAATGGTTTATTCTCAGTTAATCCATAGAAGACTTCCTGATTTTGGTATAACATGCTTTGTCCACAGATCCTAGCCCAAGACTTGTACTTAGGGGACCAGTCCTCCACAAATTATTCTTATTGAGGGTGGTATCGCATCATCAACTTGGAAGGAATCCTCCCCAAGGGGTGGATGTGTCGCACACGATAAGTGTAGGTTAGAAATGTACCTTATAACTAGGATAGTGACTGCATGTACATGTATATAAAGGATTACAAGTTTCATGCTAGGTACTTTATGAAATGAAATAATCTCTCCATCTCCCTCCATATCGCTGGAATTCCCTCTTTTGTCCCCTGGTTCCTATCACAAGCAACAGAAAATAAATTATCCCACTGAAGACGATTTCAATTTTGGAATAACATTATTTATTCTCCAGAGACCATAGCCTTAGTAGTTCAGGACCAGGACTGAATGGGGTAATTATGTCAAAGGGATCTAGTAACTTTGTTGACATGTGCAAAAAGTGATGAGTGGTTGATACAATGTATATTGTTGTTATCTGATATGTCCACTGGGTGTTGTGTGAAAATTTCAAGTTAAATGGACGTTATATGGTCGAGTAAATATCTTTTTAACGAAAGGGAAATTTGACAAACCGAAACCTGTCCCATGCTTTAATTGTAAATACAAATATAACAAGGTATGAGGGAACCGCTAGAATTTCAATTGGACTTTGAGGATTTGGACAATGTTACTTAGTCCCTTTAAGTGCTCAGAGATGATTATCAATAATGGGTTATTAAAAAAGGACAATGAAGTTCAGCAAATAATATCGATGACAGTTCAGTTAGTTATTGAGCATTGTCATCATTGCCTTCGGGCTCATCCCTAGGACCGAGCGTGCCACAACCGCCACCACCGCCGTTACTATTCTCCCCTCTCCCCTCCCTGGGCCCCCTCCCCTCCCCCCTCCCGGACCCCCTCTGTCATCTGAGCTCGGTCATGAGCACCAGGTAACAGCTGAGGACGAAGAGGAAGGCGACGATGAGCATGGAGAAATAGTAGATGTACCAGAACAAGACGGCCAGAAATAGAATGGTCAGCAACTTACTCTCCAGGCCGTCGTCGTCTTCGTCGTCGCAGCTGAGGTCGCCGGACACGGAGCCGGACATCAGCGACTGCGTCTCCATCTGCTTCTGCAGGGCCTGGATCTTGCTCTCGTAGTCCTGGAACCAAGGGAAAAGAGAGAAGAGAGAACGCAGAGTTAGTAAGGAAACAAAGAGAGTGATAGTCAGATGGGGAGTATTGGATGGAAGAACAGTTATGTTGTTGTTGTTGTTATTTCATGGCAATCAGTCAAACTTGACTATTGTTGCCAATTTAAATTCTCTTTGATTTTCCATTCTTATTTTTTGTCTACTCTTTTTTATTTATTTTTTTTAATTTTTTATTTATTATTTATTTTTTATTTTTTTTAAAAGATAACATGGATGCTACAAGTATCCTGCAGAGGTACATGTATGCTGTAAACAGTTATTAACCTGTTGCTTATGGGAACCGAGTGGGCTATGTAAAAAAGTCTATGGGGTTTTCAGAATCTCCAAGGGAATGGGTTAAAAGGATCTAGGAACTACGTTGACATTTACTCAAAGTAAAAAAAGGTTGATCATTGTATTTCCGTGATCTGATATGTCTACTAGTGATGTGTGAAAATTCCATAGTAAATTAATTTCATATGACTGAGTAATTTGAAAAAATGTAAAGTGATTTTAGCTTACTCATTGCACCGACTTTGTAAATAGTTTAAAGGGATAGTTGAGTTCTGGTAAAGAAAGTACAGTTTTGGTCAAACTGAATTTTAGTAACCAAAACCTGCACCATTACATTACAAACTAATAGTTATAACTCTACCATGCTTGAAAGGAATTCAAAATCACAAACGACTGAGTAAAAAGCCTTTTATCATTCAAACAGAGGCGTTCAAACTCAAGATGGCGCTCTCTAAAAACTCATTGGTTTAAACCATTTAAAATAAAATATTGTGCATGTGAAGGTTCGTAAAAATAGTGATTAGATAGAGAGATAATCAACAACTATTAAAAAACTTCTTTTGAAAATTTTTGAAAAGAGGAAGCATTTTAAACAAATTTGTAACGGTTGGTTCAAAATTAGCTAATATTTGTGGGGCCCCACATTTATTACAAATGGTTACGTTTATGGATATTTCAGCCGTTTCTGAACCAATTTTGATCAAATAAAGTTTATTCTGTCACTAAAATATTATGCTCTTTCAAATTTTACACTCAGTTTTAAAATTATTATGTGTAGCGCCCTCTCTACCAAGACTCAACTATTCCTTTAAAGTCTCCCATTATACATTCTTTACAATGAAAGAAAAATTTGAAAAACTACAACCTGGTCCATGCTTCTATTGATAGTACAAATATGACGTGGTATGTGAGCACCACTAGAGTTCTAAGTAAGTGCCCGAATTTGATAAGTGGAAGTTATGATTAGTAGATACAGTATACTTAAAAGTTTGCTTCTTACCAGTCTCTGTTGCTCCAGGAGCTGGTCTGCCTCCTCCTTCTCCTTCTTGTACTGCATCTCCATGGCTAGCAGCCTGACAAGAACAAACATTTGATTGGATTTATTAATTTTTCCACATTTTCAACAAATTATTGAACATAAATTTAATAATAAAGTGTGCACATACAAACATTTTGGCCCGTATTCACAAAGGAGGTTTGTACAAACCATGGTTCAAACCGAGGTTTACATCTATGGAATGCCAATTGTAAACTGATGGAGAGAGAATGTAAATTCCTTACTTGTTAACAATTGTTGATGGTACACATTCTCTCTCCATCAGTTTACAATTGGCATTCCATAGATGTAAACCTCGGTTTGAACCATGGTTTGTACAAATCTCCTTTGTGAATACGGGCCATTGTGATCTGAATGTTTAAACATCTAATATCTGTAAGTCTGAGGTTTAATTAACCCCACTCCATCCCATACCCCCACCACCACCACCTACACTATCTCCCATCATTCAACAGAAACCAATTGCCCTTCCATTTCCTCCTCTCATCCTCATACATCTTATGATTCTCACCTTTTTTCCATTTCTTCTTTGATGTCAATGCCATGGTGCTGAAAAAGTTCTGCTTCTGTGCGAAGTGCCAGTTGAGCTACGATCTGACTGTTCTATATCTGAGGTTGGAGTATCCCCCCCCCCCCCCCAACCACCACCATCACTGGCCTCCCATCATTCAACATGAACTGATAATCATTCCGTTCACTTTTCTCATCTTCCTATCATACTGTTCAGTTAAATCTGTGTATAGTGACCACTGACCACCTTGTGAGGGAACCTCTAGACAGGTTCCATAGCATCGCTTTTCTCTGCAGGGGATCTTGGTGGCTACTATGAACAGGTGGCCACTAACACAGGTTTGACTATAACATATAAGTCTCACTCCCTTTTCATTCATCCATTCTTACCTTCTCTCCATTTCTTCCTTGATATCAATGCCCGGGTGCTGAAACAGTTCCTTCTGAGCAAAGTTCCAGTCACGACTGCTGTCCAATTAATTGATATTCAACACTTTGTCTGAGATTGAATTTACCCCCCCCCCCCCCCTCCTTCCCCCACCACCTGCCTACTGTCTCCCATCATGCAACATAAACTGATTGTCCTCACTTTCCCTTTACTTTATCTTCCTCTCATATCCTATAATTCTTACCTTCTCTCCATCTCCTCCTTGATATCGATACCCTGGTGCTGAAACAGTTCCTTCTGTGCAAAGTTCCAGTCATGGCTGCTGTCCGATTGGTCGAGATCTAACGACTTGTCCGAGGTGGGGGTGCTGTCCCCTCCGTCTCCCTGCCCCCGGGCAGTGGGGGGCACCTCGTTCACTTGGTCTTGTAGCTCCCTCTCTTGACGAGCCTGCTCAGGGTTGGTGAAGCGGAACACGTGGTACTTGCCCAGGATGATACGGTATCCTGTCACCAAACAGAGGAATTCAATATATTGTATAAAGCAGTATGACAATAATAACAATAACCATTACGTACTAAAATCTATATAGCGCCTAAAGACAAACACAAACAGAGCCGACTAGACCCGATCTCACTGGCATAGGCTCAGTGCGCATTGTCTCACGACTCGATTTTACCAGTCGGAAGCTAGTTGGATAGGAAGCCCGTTATGGCCGATTCAACATGTTAAATAGGCTCCGACTGATCGGGTCCGACTCTAGCCCGAGTGAAAACCAGTCTGAACAGGTAGGCTCAGCTCTGATATTATTACCCCGGTGATTGGACAATCACAATCACAATCCCTCTGCACATGATGTACATTTTCTACTCCCTTTGGATCAATGCATTCTGGCAGCCATTAGGCGAGTTCAACAGTATATAGTGTAACCATCAAAAGACCATATGAATGCAAGACAGGTATATTCATCTTTGAATTACGTTGGTCTACGACTGTGCGTTAAAGGTAGAGAGAAAAGGCAAAAATGTGGAAACTATGTTTTCACAATGGTGCTTGTTCTAACTTGTTTTTGCATCTGCAATGCAGTCTGGAAGGCCATAAGGCACACCCAAGGGTATACAATGTATACACCAATGCTAGAAATTAACATTTTTGCCTTGTGGCCCAGTCGGGAAAGTAATAACAAGATTTTTCAACTTCTAGTGGCTCGATACCTATATCTGATGGCTCCAAACAAAGAAAAACCTAACAACTTCTGTGACATTTGCTTGCCCGATCAGGCCAGTAGAATTTAGAATCAATGAAATTTGGCGGCCCGAAGATAATGTTTAGTGGCCCCGGGCCAGTGGGCCTATGTTAATTTCGAGCACTGTATACATGCTCAATTCCTATGGGCTCCACACCTGGGTAGAGAGCAGCAGTTATAGTGGATGAAATAGGTCTCCATCCTACCTGAATTGATGACAGTTGCTCCGGTGATCTTGGACCCGTTGACGTAGCACATGCACCCCTCGAAGGGTATCAGGCTGACCTCGTCATTCTTGTACTCAATGATGCAGTGCTCCTCGTTGATGTACGACCCGCTCAGCTGGATGTCCTGGGTGATGTTGGCATTGTGACGCCCAACCCTAGAGTCAAAAGAAATAACCCAAATAAGTTCATTCATTTTCATAGAAATGTAATAAATAGAACGTATTTCCCAGCATGTTTCTACTAAAGATGCTTTTACTTTCTTGTCAAAGACATAGTTCATTTTGTGGATACATGGTCCCCTGTAATAGCTGGATGTCCTGGATATTGTTGGCCTTGTGACGTCCAACCCTGATATGAGTAAAAATGAAACAAGATAAAAATAATTACATTATTTATCACTGTGCAAGCTTGATTGATTTTTAACTTTCTGAGTTATGGTCATTCTAAATTTGTATTAAGTGATGGAGTTCTCCTTGTTGATGTGCGAACCACTAATTGGATGTCCTAGGTGATGTTGGCATTGTGACGTCCCACCCTAGAGTAAAGTACATTGTACATGTAAATGCACCAACAATTAGCTCATTCTGTGACTAAATTAAAAACATTTCCAAAGATGAAAGTGAAAACTAATTTGATGAAAATTATTATTTTTTAATCTTGTTCTTTGAAAAAAGGCATCAAATAATATATGTTTCATTTACAAAATAGTTCTTTTTCTTGAAGATATATAAACTAGAGGCAAACTTATGTTGTTGTTCTTAATTTTTCATTGTGCACCATCATAAATAAAGATGTGCACCATAATATAAATGTACATTACCTTCCATTTTACCGGCTATGCAGGATCTAGTAAACATTGCACTTTCTGTTATCCAACAATTTTCACACTTACTTTAGAATTTATAAGGTAGGCAAACATACATGTACAGTGCAGTGGACATACAGTGTATTAACTATTTTGTTGAATTGTTATGGTATGGCATCCTAGATGTATACCTTGTTGTTCCGGGTTTGAGGTGGTAAAGAAGACATTCTGACATCAGAGGATCCTCATTCAGGTTCACAAGATGTGGAGTCTGAAATACAATTAACAAAAACATACAATTAACAAAATCATACAATTCTTTATGTACATGTATGTACAATGCAGTATGAACAAATACATAAAGTATGTTCACATTATGTTCACATAATTAGAATGAAAACAAAAATCAGCCCAACATTTAAAGACATAACACATTTAAAGCTTTTGCTCCAGTGGGGCCCTGCATGACATGATGTTATTATTACCCTAATCCTATCCTATGCAAGCCGAGCACCTGGCTAGAAGACAGTACAGTGATTCATCACACATATTAACCTACTAATTACTCTATCGGCTAGTATGCTCCCCGGGGAGTTGAGAAAGTACGCAATATCATTGTGTGGGTTTGAAATGTACCTGATGACCATGGGTAATAATAATTAAATAATTATTTAAGCGCAGTAGTGTATTAAGCTGAGCTATATAAATGTTCATATTATTATTATTATTATTATCGATACATCAATAAAGCAAACAATTAATCTATGATTTATTGATTGCAATGCTTCTTACCTTCTTTGGTGAGAAGACGCCCAAAGTGTGTCCATCCTCTCTGACTACAACTCCTATTTCAGCTAGCATCTCCTCCCTGCAAAACAAATCATTAAAAAGTTAGAAGATAATGTATAAGATGATATTGATTGATAGCTAGTAATTATTAAAACAAATATTGATAACTAGTGATATGAAAATTAGAAAACTGGTAACAAAATAATGTATTTTCAAGAAAACTCTTGGAAGTTGTTCTTTCTTTCTTTCCATCCATTTCAGTGAGCATATCCTCTCTGGAAAACAAATAATGTAACATTCACAAAATTAAAGATAACATTTCAAGAAATGTTTTTAAGAGTTGTTCTTTCTTTCTTTCCATCCTCTTTGATTAGAACTAAAAATCTCCCCTCTGGAAAGCAAATAATGCGACAATTACAAAATTAATTAATAACTAGTAATATTCAAAAGTTGTTCTTTACTTCTTTCCATCCTCTCTGACTACAACTTCTATTTCAGCTGGCATCACTTCTCTCAAGGCAACATATATGTACACCAAAAGTCAAATTATTAAAATTTCATTATACCAAAGATAATATTGATTGATAACAGGTAACACAATTGTAATATTGACTACTGGTAATAAAACAATTAATTTGCAAATTGACATTAAAAAAAGTTGTTCTTTCTTTCTTTCTTTCCATCCTCTCTGACTACTACTGCTATTTGAGCTACCATCTCAGAATAGCCATTTTACAAAAAAAGGCAGTATGTGGCTCTTATAGCAAGGCTTACAGGGAGGTGTGGGGCACAACAAGGAGAAACACAACAGGAGAAAAACAAACAAGAGGGAGGGGTGGACTTGCCTCTGTAACCTGATGGCTTCAGTCTTCTTGAGTTTCTCCTCCCAGGTCTCATTCAGCTCTGCTATCAGCTTCTCAGACTCCTGCAAGCAACAGGTGCAAAACAGACATAAACAACAAGGTTGTTACTGGCGAGCTTTCTTTTTATACTCGTGTCGACTTTGTTGAGCCAAGTGATTACTTTTCATCACAGTTCCTTGTTACTTAACAAGGTTGACTTATTAAACCTATTCAGCACAGTTTGAATAAAGATGGTCACCAAACTGTAGCTTAACAGTTCCTTGTTCCTTAACCAGGTCGACTTGTTATTAAACCTATTCAGCATAGTTTGAATATAAAAATGGTCACCAAACTGTAGCTTAATAATTGGGCCCTATGCAGAAAAGTGAACAAGTGCTATTGCACCCTAGGTACCAGTTCATGATTGTCACAACTATTCTACTCATTTGCTAAATAGAGGTAGTGAACAAATACAGCTAAACAAATCCTTATCTACTACATTAGGTAATTCTATCGCTAGCTGAATACCGCTCCTGGAGGGCTGAGGAGCGGTAGTGATTTTTGAGCACTCAAGCTTGCATCCAGTACATTTTATCAGGGTTGGCACTTCTTATCTCTAGCCCCTGGGCGCTGATGTCTCAGCAGAGGATTAGCAGAGAGTAGAGAGAATGAACCGCATAATCTACTAAAGAATGTGGTCGATACGGAAACAAAAATGATAAAATTGATCACCACGATGGTGGAAGACAAGCTAATGGGACAATCACGTCATGTAAAATATCACCTGCGTAATAAAATGAGAATCAATCAAGGGCCCAAGCTTTCGATCCAAGCAGAATCATTGTAATATGATAAAATGAGTAGCCTGTCTGCATTTTTATGTTACACAATGAAAAAGAAAATATAGGACACAAAGCAAACAAACAAATCTGTTTAATACTTGATCCACTCAAAGCCCAATACAATCATACAATGTGTAAGTGCTACTTTGTACCCATAGGCTGGATAGATTTGTTCAATATTAATCTGTTTGCTATAAACTGTAATCATCATAGATATGTAAGTGAATTTTCTACCAGGTTCCAGCTGTGAATGTGTTATAAATATGAACACTATTTTCTCTTCCTTGTCATTATAATTTTTAACATTAAAACATTCAGAACATCAAAACGATGACCAAAAGTAAACATTCAAATATTTGTGATGGTTCAAATTTTCAAGCATTTATTTGCTATCTGAGATTATTTTTCAAAGCTATATCAAATCAATTGTGAATAATTAATCAAACCAAATCGATGCCAAACTTCATGGACTATTATTGGTGAATGATTTAATAGGAGAATAGTATTTTATTAAGAAAAAAAACTCAATGACCAACACAAAACCAATCTATTCTGTTAATGGACTATTACTGGTGAATGATTTAGTAGGAGAATAGTATTTTAGAAAGTACCTTATTTCCCGCAGAACATCCTGTGCAGATTAGCGATACAAGAATACAGGAAAGTATGGACACTCACATTCAATCTACCATTGGAAACTACATTACATGATGACGAACTGGTGTCTTTAAATTCTGCTGGATCAAAATATTTCAGGTTGTTTCATCATTTTAAGATTGCCCTTTAATTTTATTTAAGAAATTAACTTTGTGTCTTAAGTTTCTTCTCTGACTCCTTGTGAGAATTTCGACTAGATGGAGACATTGGGTGAATTCAAGTATGGTGTTTAGGGCTGGTGTTAGTGTTTATCAAACTGGTGTTTGTATGTAATAAACACTAACACCGGCCTCAAACACCATACTTGAAATCACCCAATGGGTGATTTCAAGTATGGTGTTTAGGGCTGGTGTTAGTGTTTATCAAACTGGTGTTTGTATGTAATAAACACTAACACCGGCCTCAAACACCATACATGGTGCTTAGGGCTGGTGTTAGTGTTTATCAAACTGGTGTTTGTATGTAATAAACACTAACACTGGCCTCAAACACCATACATGGTGCTTAGGGCTGGTGTTAGTGTTTATCAAACTGGTGTTTGTATGTAATAAACACTAACACCAACCCCAAACACCATACTTGAAAAAAAGTGGAATTCAGGAGGGGGTTGCATAAAACTTAGAGATACATGAAATTGCAAATTTTGACAACTTTGCATTAGCTCATGGCTAAAATTAAAAGTTGTCTTTTATTTTTGTTGGACTTAAATGTACTTTATGCAATACCCTCCAGATGAACCATTAGTCTGTCTGTATATTGAAATACACACAATATCCTTCGACTGGAAATGGCGATGGCGATAATTGAAATCACATTTGTTACTTTAAATGAAAACTGGCATTCCTACTAAACTGAAGAAAAAAAAACTGTCAAAGTGGTATGATAATTGATATACTGTACCTTTATTCTATCTATAGCATCTTCTTTGACTGGCATTTTGATTTTCTGCGACATGGACAGGTTCGGAGTAGGGGCAGAGTGGACGTTGGCGACGAGGTTGTTGATGTTGTTGGACGCGATGTCGATGCCCTCCGTCTTGAGGATGACCTTGAGCCTCTGGACCTCTTCCTTGAGTTCCCGGATCATACGGGCGTTCGGGTCCTCGTTGACGATGGCCTTGCAGACGATGTTCTTAGCTCGGTCAGCATATCTGGAGTAAAATAACCAAGTAAACAGTAATTATTTAATTTCAATATGTTTAAATTTGCGTTTTGGAATTCAATTTGTCTCAGGACCACTTCCTACAGCTCCCGGATCAGACAAGACCAGGTCCTCGTTGACGATGGCCTTGCAGATGATGTTCTTGGCTCAGTCAGGATATCTGGAGTTAAATGGATAGATATAAACACATATATGGAGATAAGTTATTCAGTCATATGCAGTACTTTTTAAAATCACTCCTAACTCCGAGATCAGACTGGTGTTTGGGTCCCTGTTGACAATGGCCTTGCAGACAATGTTCTTGGCTTGGTCAGCATATATGTGGAGTGAAAGTATCAATGGTGTAAACAATGATCAATTTAAACAAAGAGAGCAATATTGTTCAGTCGCATAGTCGCATAATCTCTTCCTCGTTGATGATAGCCTTACAGATGATGATGATGATGTTCATCATATCTGGGGTGAAATAACCAAGGAAACCATGCTCCTTTCCCCAGGCTACCTTGGGCATAATAATACTAAACTTTAAGTGGTATTTCATGGCAAAAATAGAACCCTCACGCCAACCCTATTCCTGTATATATTGTATAATGACTTATATTAACATCCAGGATGAAAAGAAAAATGTGTCCTGGGCCCTGTTGCAGAAAGAGATACAATTGTTTGTAAGTTACAAATAATTGTAAGTCAAATCATGTTCTCTAAATGCGCAAATCTGATTGGTTGAAACGCGCAAATTTGCTGACTCACAAAAGATTGTATTCTCTTTCTGCCCTGGTATGCAAAAATGGGTACAAATGAGAATGGGGAGCTGTGTGAAGGAAAAGTGTTGGTTGAGTGAAGTCTTCATCTTCTTCTATTTGGCTACTATCCCAAAACAAAAGCTTGCTAGTGAAAATCAAAGCAATGGCAAGAAAATAAGAGTTGTACCTGAGTGTGCTTAGAGTTTCATCGTAGTTGATGTCAGCCGGCCTGAGAGCTGCGATCATGATCATCATTGTTTTACACAATACCTAATCAATAACTTTTTAACATACATGTTTACACCAAAAACCTCTATAGAGGATGTTTAAACTTGGTCATTAAATTGAATTAAGAGCAAGGGTAAGATGGAGTAAGGTTCTTTTTACCTCAATGTGCTGAGCGTTTCATCGTAGTTGATGTCAGCCGGGCTGAGTGCGGCGATCATGGCCGTTTTGGAATTGCCTCCGAGGTTCTCTCTGAGCAGCCATGTCAGCACCGAGTCTCGGTATGGAATGAAATCAGACTTTTGCTTCTTCTTTTTGCTTGCCTGCAGCAACATAAACAAAAACAAGTGAAAATATGTAAGATTAGATTAGAAGGTGTTTCGGATTTGTAAATCCAAATGCATGGTGACATCTTGTGAATTACACACTTGACAACAAATCCCCAAAATTCTCTCACGTGAAACCCGTTCTCCGTCAACTCAACTGGCTCCCCATCAGGTCCAGAGTCCAGTTAAAGATTCTCATTCTCACTTTCAGATGTATCCATGGTCTTCCTCTATGCCTGACTAAACTTATTACAATTAGCCATCCGTCCCGTTACTCGCTCCGCTCTTCACAAGGCACCCTGCTGAACCATCCAACTGCCAAGATGCTTCCCACAGCAAAACATTTTTCTACATTTGCTGCTCTTCATCTAGGTGTATATTAAATGGGTACCAAGAAGGATGGAACGTAGTCCCTTAGCATTGGGTGAGCCCACAAAGTTTCCAGGCTGGAATGCTCCCCAGGGAGTGGAAAACGTGCACCTTGTGTGCGGGATTTACTGCAGAATGCATCCGATGACCGGGGCAATAATATCATTGTAAACCGCTTAGAGCTGATTATCAATTGTGAAATGCGCTAAATCAAGTATATCATTATGTCCATCAAATATGTATATTCTTTACATGAATAATGCAGGCAGGAAATGCAGGGTATGTTGCCCTGTAAATCTCTCATACGCTGTACTCTGCTTCTAAAGCTTTAGGCATATTTCATGCATTTCAATCACATTATAATAATCCTTAGTCCCATCTACTGAATGTCGTGCAGGTGGGGTAGAGTATGTTAACATTGTATCCATCATCTACATGAATGTCTGCTAGCCTTAGGCAAATTCTGCACTAGCAATCCATGAGCATGGCTCGACACTATAGCACTTGCCTGATTGCACGGGGCAAGTACAAGTTGACAAATGTATGTGTCCTATTCAAGCCACATCCAATGCCTAGTGCCTTTACCCTCTCGTCAGGCCCCAATGGCGGGTAAATCTAGACTGTACTCAGAGCAACTTATTGGTAGGCGAGTGCACACCCCCTCCCCCCTCGCCTCAACAGTTACAATTTATGTTAATAGACATGTAGCTCTTGTGCAGTTAGTACTAGTGTCAATATACCCTCTTATTTGGCCCGCATGTGGGGTATATCTAGATTGAAAGTGCCCTTATGTTTCTTTAAATTGTTTTTATTCAAATTATTGGGCGAGGGGGGCACATGCCCAAGGCCCCCATAGCTACAGCACTGCTTCAATTAACAACTACAAGTTATGCATGCAGGTTTCATGCAATCCAGTGTCACAATGATGCCACATTCACTGTCCAGTGTCAATATACCCTCTTATTAGGCCCCTATGCGGGGTAAAGCTAGACTGACTGATCATGCAGAGCATATAAGTAACATATGGACTAGACAGCGCCAATGTTTCACTGTAAATGGAAATGTACATTTCAATGTGTATATTGCACATCAAAGTGTGTAAGGGGATGATGATACCAATAATACAACAGTGATAATAAAGATCTTTATTATGATTAGGGATACGCTCACATTAAAGCATAATATATGGGGGAGACAGCGACAAAGTTTTACTGTTAAATGTACATTTGATTGTGTACATCGCACATCAAAGGGTGTGAGGGGATGAGATAACTTTTGCTATGGAGACCCATGATCGGGGTTATATCAAACAGAAAACCACACTTAAAACAAGGCATATATAACATATGGAGCAGACAGCATGTTTCACTGTCAATATATTTATCTACATAAGTAAATGTACATTACATTGCAAATCAAAGGGTATGAAGGGATGATATAACCGTTGATATTGAGAACGATAATACAGCAGCGATAAAAAATAAAGATCTTCTTTATGATTGAGGATATACAATGTAGCAAACACAAATCTACACTATAAAACACAAGGCATAACATATGGAGGAGGCAGCTAGTGTCTATGATTCACTGCCAATGCAGATGTACATGTACATGTATGTATTTATCCATATATGTACATTTAAATGTGTACTTCGCATATCAAAGGACGTGAGGGGATGATAATGACTAATTGCTACAGACAGCAGGGCAATTCCAAGCGAGGTGTAACGTCACAGTTACCGAAAATTCACCCCCATTGCTATTTGTATCCTTCAAATATTCATATGGCTACTTACTGCAAGCATTTCAGTACTTGTCAGCGAATTTTTTAAAATTTGTTTTATATCTATTTTTCATATTTATTTTTTGATTTTCTGTTTGGATCGAGACCAAATGCTTATCAGATGATCACTTACAGCATTAGAGCTTTATAGTGGCCCCTAAAATTAGAAAAAGAGCTCGGAAATTTGTAGACCTCCGAAAGTTGGAAAAGTAGCCCCCGAAAAGGAGCACCCAAAATAATTATTATTTTTTTTTTTTTTGCTGGTACTTGTGATAATGTGATCATTAAAGGGATCTAGTAACTTTGTTGAAATTGCAACAACTGATGAAAGGTTAAATACACAAATTTTGTGTGATTTGATACATGTCCACTGAGTGAAGTGTAAAAATTTCATCGTAAATGAATGTCATATGACCGAGTAATGAGCGTAAATGCAAAGTGATATTCGCTTTTGCACTGACTTTTTACATAGTCAGATATTATTATCCAGTAGATAGTTATAAATCTGAACACTTCAATCATACATATCTTTACAACGGAAGAGAAATTTGGAAAACCGAAAGCTGTTCCATGCTTCTTTTGGTAATCCGTATACAATAATATATTTAATAGAGAACCGCTAGAGTTCCAAGTAACTTTTGAGGATTTTGAGAATGTTACTAGATCCCTTTAATATTTGAGAGATCAATTCCCCACAGGGTTATTTTGTGGTAACACCTTGACATTTTGAACATGTTTGCTTGGAATTGCCCAGCGGTGATGTGAAGAAATATCTTGATTATGGTTGGAGATACATCAGACAGGAATAAAATATTACCAGAAGGGGAACAGATTTGAGGAAGGGAGATATGAATTAATATTATCAGATCAAACAATACATAGACAAAAATACTTGGGTAAGACAAATAAAGTAATATAGTAAACTATATAGAAAAAAATCCTTGATAAAAATGTTCAAACAGGTAAATATCTTTATCATATAATGATTAGTAGAAACGGGGAGGGGGGGGGGGGGGGGAAGAGGTGTATGAAAGGAAAAAACAAAGACAAATAATTGCAGACATCATCTACAAACTAAAAAAGGAAATATAAAAAAATCTAATTCATCAATGAAGTAATTTTCCATACAATTACATTCCCTGCACTGTGTGCACCTACGAGGTTGCCTGTCTGGAATGCTCCCCAGGGAGTGAAAAATGTGCACTGTGTGTGCTGGATTGAGTGCAGTATGTATCCGATGACTGATGACTGGGTATAGTGATGCGCAGCGAGCACCGAAAGACGGAATGTGCGTTATATAAAGTAGCCACCATTATCATTATTATATTAAGAACTTAAATAAATTATCAATTTTTTCTTCTAAAAATAGATTGTGTTTTCATTATACAATGAAATATTGTATTTTTCTTCTAAAAATACATAATGTGATTTTCTTATTAAAAAAATTAGGTGTTCTTCTTCTAAAAATATGCATGAATGCACAATTGTTGATGTACATGTAGACAATACTTGTTGACAGACGTGTTCAACATCTGTCCTTGAATTCATTTCAGGCAAACGGCAATCGTGGATAAAAACTAGGTCTACACCTACTCCGAGCCATCTCAAATTGATGTATCGTCGGGTGAAAGCGACAAGAGCGCTAAGTTGATTTTGGGGCAAATATAGTTAAATCTTGAAGGTTGGAGCCTGCTCCATGTGATTCAAAACTTTCAGATAATATCACGTCTAATTTTGGCAATATTAATTAAATAAACATGTAAAAGAGAGCTATTATTGGTTAGTACATGGCTTTCATTAACTTTTATCATGATTACCTTTGAAGTACAAAAAGGTGACTTAATGACCTTCTCTTTCTAAACGGATAGAGAGAGAGAGAGACTTCTATTCCACCACCATATGGAACTTGTCAACATCTAATCAGCATTGCTCGCAGATGCAGAGGCAGCCGCCTGAGAGATACAATGTACGTGTGTGTGCGCACATGTATGCAGATTTATTACCTCTGCGATCTATTGTCTGATGGATCAAGCAGCGCTAGGTCTCATAAGTGGTTTGTTTTAAAGTGATGCATTACAAGTTCATATTTTTCCCAAAAGTAATATTTGAGACTTCAAATATTTAAATAATTTAATTGCAAGATTCTTGAGGGTGATATGTGAGATTTTTTGATAGGAAAAGAATAATGTTTACTTAGTGAAAACAGAGAAAATCAATGTCTGATTTTAGCCTGATTGTTCGCGTGAAGTATCTGAATTTGGATACTAAGGATGGTTGAGTATCCAAATTCGGATACTCATTGGATACTCTCGACTACAATTGAAAGCATCAATCTGTAGACGCTTTCAAATTCAATCTGAAATATCTCCATAATTAGGGAGTCATTTGAAAAATCCAAACCCATTTCTGAACAACAAGGTACAAGAGAAGTTTGAAAGCTCCAAGTGATTTGGGTTTAGATTTACAAAGTTAATGGATCACTTTAACACATTGCTTACATGAACATGTATGTCCATCCCTTGTATACAGAAAACTGGTGGGTCAGGATGTAGTTCAAGTAGGGAATGGGTTAATTCACAGTGTGAATTGTATTGGAAAATCAGGAAAATGAGAGAAAATGTTTGGTATCGTTGGGTGAGAGAGACAAGGGCGTTATGTCGATTTTTTGCTAAATTGAGTTTTGCACACCATCTTGTTGGGTGATGCCTCTTCTATGGGAGGCCAAATTTTCCAATTTGAGGAATTTTTATCAACAATAAAAGAGATTTATATCATATTGGCAATGCAGGAATGAATTTTTAATCTGATGCATATAACAAAATATTTCACAATAATACCCTATGGTAATTTTAGGGGCTACCTACTGATATCAGGGGGCAAAATTGCCCTAAGACCCCATATATTTCCTACCCTGCATATTGGGTTTCTACAAGGCTCACCGACATGATTATCTCAAAAGAACAAAAAGTGACTGAGCGTCCTTATGCCCGTTATCTCAAGGTGTGCAGCCTGCCACACCTTCCTTTATTACCTTACACCTTCTAGGGGACCCCTTTCACACCTCCCTTCACAGAGACCGCAGTGTGTTTCACAAAGATCTGCTATGAAAAAAACATTATTTGTTATGTACAATAATTTGCTGAAGCAGTATTTTTAAGGCATATTTTTGACGTGTTGGACACTTTTGTAATTTCACTATTTGCAAGGAAAGTCAAATGTGAACATTTTTTAAACCTCTTTTGTGTACCAACCTAAACTATGGGGGAAAATTGAAGTGGCAGTACCTCAATTTTTGTGTAACTACTGCAATAAATTACATCATTTTCAAAAACTTAAAATCAAGATCATTATTTCCTAAATCATCTGCATCAGTCTATTTTGACATGTTGTTGAACCCTCTCAAACATTTCCTTTCAATCATACTTGGTTATAAACACTTTACTAATCAATAAAGCCAGATATAAAATGGTGAAAAAACATGTGATTGGGCCACAGAAATGTCAGACCTGTCAGCCGAAGGAATATAAATATCGCAAACATGCAAACATCTTAAAGCGAAACAACAGTTTTGGGAAAGTTACCGAAAACATCTATATTATCAATATTGTTGAATAAGTATTTTAAAGGGGCTTGTGTGGTAAAATCCGAACATAAGCATCGTTCAATGCAGAAATATAATAAGAAATCCAATGGCCGCCCGTGAAATTTATAAATCCACTGCCCCTTCGCACCTGTCCGCATACCGGATACCACATGGTTTTTCGCACGTAGCGTATACCTGATTCCGCGTTGGCGATCGATTTGCGGCAAATCAGTTTAATAATTTTGCAAATATATCACTTAGTAGGCGGTTTCCTGGCCAAATTTTTATAATCCCATATAAGTAAAATTATATTCTTTCACATGGTTGGTAATAAGAGCGTACATTACATTTTTTGTTTGTGTGGGACGTTTCCCACTACTGTCATTTACCTTTAACATGGAATGGTAATGTTTGTGAGCAGTGTGGGATGGTGGATCAAGTTAGTTCTAAAATTATCTACTCATGCAAATCCATGGGGCTCAGAAGGTACATTAGAATCATCATCGTCTAGAAATTTCCCAATACATTATTTTTCAATATTGACTTAATTAAAGCTAAATGACAGTAATTGAAAATGCCCCACACACACAAAAATGAAATGTACGCTCTTATTACCAACCATGTGAAAGAATATATTTTTTTTACTAATATGTGATTATACAAATTTGGCCAGGAAACCGCCTACTAATTGATATATATATTTGCAAAATTAGAAAACTATCAATGCATTGATAGATATCACCGACGGTTGTATTTTGAAATGTTCATCCGCATGTATGAAAAGCACACGCGAGCAGTTTTCATAGATGTTTATTTGGTGTGAAGTTCTCTAGAGGATAAACTTATACATGAAGGGGCTTCCCCTAATGAGATTAACATGCTGCATTTGAAGGACACACACCGTGAGGTTGCTTAATGGGACATGCTTTGGACTTATGAATGGGCTTTCAATCGTAGGCCTTGCTGTCTGATCAATACTGCATTTCATTTTCTTAAAATGTGTGTGAATAAACATGTAAGATTTGTAAACCCATTGCCTACTGAAACCTAGTGAGCCTTGTATTAACTCTATGGGGATTTCAAAATCTACATGTAGTAGGGGACAGGTTAACCCATTGCGTACAGAAACCAGATGGTCCCTGTATTAACTCTATGGAGATTGCATAATGTAGTAGGGAACAGGTTAACCCATTGCCTGCGGGAACCTGGTGGGTCCTGTATTAACTCTATGGGGATTTTAAAATCTAGTAAGGAACAGTTTAACCCATTGCCTACAGAAACCTGATGGGTCCTGTATTAACTCTATGGGGATTGCAACATCTAGTAAGAAACAGGTTAACCCATTGCCTACGGGAACCTGGTGGGCCCTGTATCGACTCTATGGGGATTGCACAATCTAGTAGGGAACAGGTTAACCCATTGCCTATGGGAACCTGGTGGGTCCTGTATTAACTCTATGGGGATTGCAAAATCTAGTAGGGAACAGCTTAACCCATTGCCTACATGAACCTGGTGGGCCCTGTACTAACTCTATAGGGATTGCAACATCTAGTAGGGAACAGGGTAACCCATTGCCTATGGGAACCTGGTGGGCCCTGTACTAACTCTATAGGGATTGCAACATCTAGTAGGGAACAGGTTAACCCATTGCCTGCGGGAACCTGGTGGGCCCTGTACTAACTCTATAGGGATTGCAACATCTAGTAGGGAACAGGTTAACCCATTGCCTGCGGGAACCTGGTGGGCCCTGTATTAACTCTATTGGGATTGCAACATCTAGTAGGGAACAGGTTAACCCATTGCCTGCGGGAACCTGGTGGGCCCTGTATTAACTCTATTGGGATTTCAAATTCTAGTAGGGAACAGGGTAAACTCACTCAATTAACTAATACAATGATTAAGATAAACATTATTTTTATCATGATTATGATTATGATTATGATTATATTTATGAGTATGACTATGATTATGATTATAATTATGATTATCATTATTATTTTAACCATCATTATCATTATTGTTTATATTAGAAGTAGTATTAGAATAATCACTATTGTTATTATTTGTGACCCGCTATAGCAAAACCCGGCACTTGTCGGTAATTCATGTTTTGAAGAAATGGGCATTTTATGTTCACACAATGTGTGTGAAAGACCAATGATTGTAAAAATTGAAACAATCATATCTTCGTCAATTATTGACCAATTAGTTAGAACAAAGCATCAAATGAAGGCTTGTGATGAGGCTTTATTAATGGTTTGAAAATCTACATTTTGATTTTTACCGACAAGTGCCAGGTTTTGCTATAGAGTGGTGAAGTGTGATGTCATAAATGATGTCATAAACATTTTTTTTAGAATTTTCAAATTTGGACTTCATTTTCAGAAAGAGCATAACAAATAATGTCCATATACCGAAAATCAAAGGAATAGGTTACGTATTGGCCGAGATATGCCCATCCGAATGATTTTTTTGGTCAATGGGCAATCAGTGTTGTAGTGCACTGGTTCCTAAATTTAGGAACCAGTGCATTATAACACTGATTGCCCATTGAAGTAAAATTCATTCGGATTGGCATATCTCAGCCAATATGTAACCTATTCCTTTGATTTTCGGTATTTGGACATTATTTGTTATGCTCTTTTTGAAAATGAAGTCCAAATTTGAAAATTCTAAAAAAAATGTTTATGACATCATTTATGACATCACACTTCACCACTCTATAGCCGGTCACATTTAATAAGTGTGTTCACATCTTCATTAGAAAGCTGCATAGACATTCATATGTTAGGTTGCTGTTTTTGCCAGCATAAAAGCCTTTCCACATATTAACCCCTTCAAGTCAACATTCTGATATCCCCATAGATTTTGTACAGAGCCCACCCGGTTCCAGAATGCAGGGGGTTGAGGAATGAAAACTGTGGTTCTTTATCCTACCATAATCTAATTTATGTTTTTGTGTATGTTTTGTAAACATTACAAGATTAAGATTACAAGTATAAATAAGAGAATTAAATCCAACTTCTGGCACATTGTGCATTTAATCATTTAAAATGGGAAAGGTCTCCAATAATATTTTATGGCAAATAAATACAGGATCATAACTAGTTTTGGAATAAAACATGATAATGCATCATCATAACATGCAATGTATGTGAAATAGATATGGAAACCGTCACCCCTGCAGAATGCATTTCAACGATGCATGAAGTAGAACGGATGTGAAATTGAATTAAAGTGATCCATTAACGTCATGAGGTTTTTGCCAAAAGTGATATTTGAGACTTCATTCACATACCAATATCATTGTAAGATTGTTCTGAATGATACGTGATAGTGTCATAGAAAAGGTTTGCAGTTTACGGAGTGAAAAGTTGAAAATTGACATCAGATATTTTCGCCTACTGCTGATCAATTCTGACTGACAATCATACAATTGAAAAGCTTTCCTGGGACACTTTGCATTCTACATGTATCTTCATAATTAGGGGGGTATTTTGAAAAACCCACTTTATTAATAATATACACAATTTATATAGAGCTTAATACACTGTTTCTAAGCGCTGATAAATAAAAGAAGAGAGAAATATTAACCAATGAACAAAAACTTAATACAGACGTACAAAACATGCAAATACATTAACTACATTATGATTGAGTATACAAATGTGTTTTTAACAGATATTTAAAAGAGTCCATAGTGGGGGCACTTCTAATGTTTAAGGGTAAATTCTGTTTATAAACCAAAAGCCAAACAACAAGGTATACGGGAAATGTGAAAGCTCCAAGTTAGGTTGGTTCATTTTGACAAAGTTAACGGATCACTTTAAACATTTAAGTGGAAGAGAAGGCTAAACATATAATCATTTCTCCCCGCTTCCTATGACTCAGCGTACAAGTGTCATCCTAAATGTGTAATCTAATGATGCGGTGGCGCAGAGAGGGTGGAGCGTTAGAGGCATACAAGGAGGGAGGTTAGGGGGGCTGCAGTGCCCCCCCCCCCTCCTCACCTCTTAAAGACTTTTGGAAACAGCAATAATCAGGCAAAAGCACATTGTATTGTGGGAAAATCATGTCATATTTTATAGGCACTATCATGTCATATTTAGGCAATATCATGTCATATTTGGGAAAAATCATGTCATATTCGGGCAATCTCATGTTATATTCAGACAAATCATGCCATTTTAGGACTGTGTAACATACTTTCTTTGGCAAAGACTTGCCATATTCTGGCAACATCATAACAATTTGGGATTAAACCATCTAATTTAACACTTTCGGGTATCAAAGTGGTGTCAGGTAACAAACAGGAAGGATAATATTTGGGTAAAAGATATCAGTCCCCCTGGGAAAAAAATGTGCCCGTACGGCGTACGCCCATGTGGAGTGTGTCGGTGGCTTTTCGCAGATACGCGGGTGTACCGGCGGATCGGGGGCGGTGTATAAATACCAGCTGCTTCAATTAAGCCAATCATTGCCACTTTATCTAATTCACTACAACCTTGGTTGATATATTCAGAGGTTGAATTTGTGAAAGGCAAAAGTGTATTCCTTGTGAGTGCGCTTTTCTGCGCATTGTGGTATTATTGTATTATCTTTTTGTGCAAAGTGTGTGTAGGCCTATGTGTATGTATGTGATACCATGTATGCTCTCTGTGTGTAATTATGTGTATGTAGTATGTGTATGTATGCATGTGTATATGATGGAGTTATTGTGCGAATACTTATGATATGATATTATGTTTGCTTTTTGTGCGTAATTGTGCGTGTATGTATGTATGAACGACATGTAAAAGCCATTTATATTACTGCATCAATATGAACAAGAAAATTAAATCAAATCCCCAAAGAATTTCAATACTTATCTACTCTATGTTGCTGTCTTCTATGCATTTAGAATACTTTCATAGAAATACAATCTGACTTACTAAAAAAATACTAGGTTGAAAGCACACAATATATCTATTCTGTCCTTAATTCATAATGCCCAAATAAAAATAGAGTCAGTCATTTCGATCATTTGTCATTATGAATCATTTAACACTATTCATCTTTTGAAATGTTGACTCATTTTGTTTTAAACATTAACTCATTCGATGTAACAATTGAAAAATGGAAATAATAAAATATACAAACAAATGACATATTGCACAATCATGCCACAAATAAATGTTGGGGAAACTGGGTTTACTAATTCATTTAGGTACAAGGGCATTCAAGATAAATTTGTTTATATTTCCATATCAAATCCTAAAGTTTGTTTTTACAGAAAGTTACTCTTCATTCATACTTAAGCTAATCAAGCTTATCAAGAGTATAGTGAAGTAAAATATGAAATGTAAATCCAAACTAAAAGTGATCATACACATAAGGGTAACAATTTATTTTAAAACATAAAGGTTTATTTTAAAACATAAAGGTTATGTTTTAACCCGTTGAGGACTGGTCCCGAAATATTTCGTTCTTGAGTCTATGGAGAATGCGTGTTATACCAAAATCAATTCGTCCTCAACGGGTTAAAGGAGCATCATACAATTATTGCTTGTATGGCTTGTTATTTGGAGGTTGAAATATGTAACCTGATACTACAAAACCCTGATAAAGTCAAAATATTTAAATTCTCTGATTTTGGTATCTCTGAACCCTAAAAAATCGAATCATTCCAATGATATATGTAACTTTGTTATACTTCTGTAACAACAACCGTATACAAAAAGGGTCAGACATTCAGCAACGACATAGACAGTGCATTATCAAAGCCAATCATTTCCTCCTGTTTCTCAGCTTCACATCTTGCGACTTTATAAGGATTTTGTGGCAATAGGTCAAAATATATACAAATGTTTGGAATGGCTAAAATAAAACCAACAAATAATAATAATAGGTTTGATTTATATAGTATGATACAAAAGCAAGAAACAATATCAACACTCCTTGGTACGATGTCTTAAGCGTTATTTCACCCATAGGACTTTGTCAAACTGGTATAAATATATAAATAAACATACATGCAAGGGAAGGGATAATGAAGTCACACAGTACTGCTGGTATGTGGAAGGTACAGTACGAATACATAAACTGTTACTCATAGGGTTAACACTGGAGATCTCACCTTCTCGTGTGGCATATTGGACTACGGTTAGGAATAGATTCACAGGAAACAGGAAAGAAAGAGAAAGAAGGAGAAATGTAATGTTAGTTGGTTCATTTGCTCAACAATTTAACATGTTGAGTAAAAGGCAGGATTTTAACCTGTTGGATTTATGGTTATAATAGAATATATTGACAGAATGTACTGTATGTACAGATGTTACGGGGGAAAGAAGGAGAAAAGTGATGTTAGTTGGTTCATTTCATCAACAAAATACATTGTATATGTTGAATGAAAGGCAGGATTTTAACCTGTTGGATTCAAATTAGAGATGTACAGATGTAATGGGAGAAAGTAGGAGAATCAAGATGTTATTTGGTTCATATTGTCAACAAAATTTATGACGTGTTAAATGAAAAGGCAGGATATCAAGAGGGTTTGTGGTAGCACAATGTTCAAAGGGACGGATTGGAGAGTCATGAGAAGGACTGTTGGTATAATTCTTTCTTGGGTAGTCGTAAATAGGGACTGCATAATAGTCCTGGAAAGGACTGTTGGTATTCTTTCATGAGCTTGTAGTTTTAACAAGAACTACAGCGCAGGTATGAGTTATCGTAAGGAGGAGGGTGCATGGTGGTGGTAGGAGGGCAGAATGTTAACCTGTTGGGACTAGATGTGGTAATGAATACGTTTACAGAGGAGATGTACGTATATATTACAAGGGACAGAAGGAGAAAAGTGATGTTAGTAAGTTGATTTCATCAACAGAATAGTAACATGTTGCATGAAAGGCAGGATGTGAACCTGTTGGACTATGGTTATACATACATTAATCCCTCATTATGGGAAATGAGTGGGCTATATAAGCACACAGTCTATGGGGAATTCAGAATCTCAAAGGGAATGGGTAACAGAAGATGTACATGTAACTAGGGAAAGAAGGAGAAAGGTGATGTTAGTTGGTTCATTTCATCAACAGAATAATAGCATGTTGAATGAAAGGCAGGATTTTAACTTAGCTGTTGGACTATGGTTATGAATATGCAGAGGAGATGTACAGAGATAAGAGGGAGAATAAGGTGAAAAGTGATGTTAGTTTGTAAACTTCCAAGAAAAGTATTCACATACATATTGAAAGACATGATGCTAATACCTCACATCCACAACAGTGTCATTTCTATATGCTAGAATTCATAGAGGTGGTTTTAATAAAGAAACCACAGCTCCATTGTGTCATATGACATTAATTCAAACCATTGCTTAGACCACTGTTTTATTGTACCATTCCTGGGATCAGTATACATTTCCCCCCACCGCAATAACCATATATTCATGTTACAGGAGTAACAAAAAGGGGGAAAATAAGACTTCATTGTTCATGAACAAAGGAGTAAACATGCAAGGACATAAAGTTTGACCGATCTTTCAGTTTGAGTGATATAAATGGAAATTATTGGTTCTCCTTTTAAGGCCCCGTCACATATCAATGACAGGGTAAACAGCAGACCGACGAACATATAACATTTTTGAAATCAAAATATCCGGTGGTGAAAGCCATCTCCATTGCTGCATGCACAAAACATACCACCGGATAGAACAACGAACATTGCCTAACAAGGAACAGATGAGAAACGCATACCACCGGAGACGAATGAGTTAAGAATTTTGCTCTCCGTCGAGCATTCGTTTACGCTATCCGGTAGTATGTGACCAGGGGGGTGTTTCACAAAGATCCTAAGTTGAACTTAACTCTAAGTTGGACTTAAAAAGTATGGAAAGCCATTAGCTTCTTTGAAAAATTATTTTAAAAGTCCTTTTTTAAAGGCATAAAATGTTTAGTCAAATCATAAATATTTTCTATTATCAAGGAGATTTCATGTTCTTCATGTAAAATTCATGAAAAGTCTAAAATACTTGAATTTTTGATTTTGAATATATTTTGTTCCAAGGCTACAAATGGCTTACCATACTGTTTAAGTCCAACTTAGAATCTTTGTGAAACACCCCCGGGCCTTTACATGTGGGTGGATTTACATTGATATATTACAACCGGAAGATATCAACAAACAGTGACAACTTCACATATTCATTACATTCTGCTCCATTCCTTCGATTAGTCATAATAAACAATTTATGAGGATGATTATTATTCTCTTTATTGTATGAATCTTTGAAGGAAAATTCATGCATATTTCATTTGTGCATTATGCAAGGTTATTAGGATTATAATTTTCAATGCAAGGAAAGTATATAAATAATTCATGGTAATCTAAATGATGCATGAATACTTAAAGATCCATTATTTAAAGGGATAGTACAGTTCTGGTCAAACTGAATTTTAGTAACTAATTCACTTCATTAAAACTAACAGTTATAAAGCAACAATGCTCAAACCCTAGAAAAACATAAATGGCTATAAAGAGGGCTGTTTTCATTAAGAAGCAGCCCTTTAACACAAGATGGCGCCCTCTAGACACCTGGAAGTTTCAACAATTTCTCATAAAAATTGTGAATGTGATGTTTGGTTCAATAGAGAGATCATCAAAAACAATTTAAAAGCCATTTTCAGAAAATTTTGAAAATGTGTGTGCATTTTTAATATTTATTCCAATCGGACATATTTATGCATATTTCAGCCGTTTCTGAACCAATTTTCATTAAACAAAGTTTGTTTGTCTTTAAAAAGATGTAATATTCATTACTTTCCACCTCCTTCCTTCTATGGGTCATGGGGGTCATGAGGATGATGATTCTCTTTATTGTATGAAACTGCATGCATATTTTATTTGTGCATTATGCAAAGGTATTAGGATCATAAAATCATATACCCTTTACTCTTAGTTTTGCACAACCTCCTGAATAAATGATTTATTGAAGCCCCTATCCCTCCTTTAATGCCTTCAAAGGTCTTGCAATCTCTGCAGTGAATGCCAGTGCCTAACGAGAGATAAAATGCAAAACAGATCAGCTGCTATACAATCCTCTAGGCTTGTGCAAACAAACCCATATGATGGGGCATGGAACTAAATGAAAAGTGTTGGTTAGCTTGGAAAAGGTCAGTCGGTATTGCCGAGTTTGCGATTCTGTGCAGAAAACAGAGCAATTAAATGAGGAACAACTTTGATGCATCCTTCGTGAAAGTGTCATTATGCGGAAGTCATGCAGCAATGGTGGCTAACCACACAGTAACAGAGTCAAGGAGAGGACAGTTTTATGTGTACCGTGTTTTAACCCATTGCCAATGCCAGAAATAATTGGGAGAGAGACAGAGAAGGGTGGTATTAAAAAAGAAAAATCTTTGTAAAAACCGAATTGTTAGAAACCCAATTCAGCTCTCATAATTTTGATAACTATTCCCTTAGAAGTAAAAATGATGATTTGAAGTTCAACTTCACATAGACATGGCTCCACCTACAAAAGGTAATTGCAGAATTGAATTTAGCCCAAATTTGACACAACGTCCTTTTCACTCTCACCCAACACAATTAACACATTTTGGTTCCATGTGGCCAAATTGGGCAAGCACATTTTTGTTGTCTCCAGTTTCAGTGGTCCCGGGCCAGCGTGCTAGGGCTAATTTTTAGCACTACCAATGTAAATAGGATAAACTCACATGATTTACAGTACATGGCAGATCTTATTCTTGTAGCATATACATGTATGGTTAACATCAAAGTTTAAAGTAACGTTGAGTATTGGTCAAACTTAACTTTAGTAACCAAAACCTGCACGATTACGGTACAAACTAATAGTTATAACTTCACCATGCTCGAAAAGTATACACAATTACAAATGACAAAGTAAAACCCCTGTTATCATTCAAAAAGAGCCGTTACAACTCAAGTGTCAAATTAACTTTAGAGAGAAGCGCTAGCGTTCTAGGTCCTCCTAATACGAGACTGTAATGCGTGGTAATAGTTACCGCGCATATTCATGTGTATCGCAAGCGCCGTTCGCCTTTCGCATCGGAGGACCTAGAACGCTTGCGCCTCGTGATAGCGTTCTCTAAAAAGTGATGGCCG
Source organism: Echinarachnius parma (assembly GCA_037951105.1). NCBI lineage: Eukaryota > Metazoa > Echinodermata > Echinoidea > Clypeasteroida > Echinarachniidae > Echinarachnius > Echinarachnius parma. Next base: position 260,084 of record JBAMJV010000313.1, on the reverse strand, counting down.
GACATCAATCACTTTTATCAATATTTTGAAAGCAAATTTCACAACAATTAGAGCATTTGAATGGGAATTATTATTATTTCCCATGTTTTTTTCAATGATCTTTCATATGGAATTGAAATCAACCAAATCCGTTACAATTAATTTTGGGGGGCACTTTGGAAATTACCAATACTCAACGTTACCTTTAACAGAGGATATTTAGAACAAAAGGGAAATGTTAATGTTTTGCAATTTAGAAGCAGAAGATCTAATACATCTTACATTACTTGAAGATAAATATTGCTCTTACTGAATGCATGATTTTACTTTTTCTTTGCAATTTAATGGAATATCTATCTAGAGCTCAGCTGTGTATGCACTATGCACAATGATTTCCTCTTTCTAATGATGGTTTGCATTCATGCAATTTAGTTCTTCTAAATTAATTGTCATTTGCAATTTGCCATTACTAAGGACCTGCTAAGTTCGAAAGTTAGGCTGGCTTTGACTTACACTTAATTCATTCCTATAATTTAGTAAGTTTAGCAATAACTGTCAAGATCAAAACATTTCCCCTGCTATATTTTGCTAAATTTCTGTGGGATTACTCAGGGCAAATTGAAAAATTCAAAGTAATCATGCACATGATTACATTAAAAACTTCATCCCTACTTTGTATGTTTGTACGGGAAGAATACTTGCAAATAGCATGATTTGAACTATATACAGTACATGTAATCTGCATGCTAAACATCATCCATAGTCAATTAATTGTTTTCATAGCATTAATTTAAATTCTTATTAGTGTTAGTTGAGTATAAACTGGTTTGGAGCATGCTATGTAATGTTAAGAATGAAGAACCAGGCAGTTATAACAATACAGTTTCTAATCATCTTACATTCTTTATACTTCTTGGTCTTGCCGACTGTTCAAAATAAAAAGAAAACACAACAACAATATAACATTTATCTAAGTAAAAGGAAAATAAACAGTTTTATAAAACAATTCTACAGGACACAAGGACATGAAAAAGTTCAAAATAATATCAGAAAGCAAATTTTAAACTAACAACAACAAGAACAAAAGCTTACAAAAAAGAAGGTAACTTATACAGTTCCCATTAGAGAGGAATGCTAATCTACAGCAAATTAATACATTCACAGTAACAGGTACCTCCAGTCTTTGATCAAATGACACATAATATATTAACAAGTTAATAATAGAGTAAAGTTTTGAAATGTTCATCTAAATCATACAAAATGTTCAATACACATCCAGCCATAAACTTGTCTAATAGGGGTTCTGGTATTTGCTTCACTTGCCTAAAAAATCATTACAAAGTAAAGCAAAGGACTGATATGAAATATTTAAATGCAATATCTTACCAGTTCTGCTAATGCTGAGATGACTTTTCCCAAGGTGGTGAGTGATTTGTTGATATTTGCCCCTTCCTGTAGATCATCAAGAAAAGAAAGAAAGAAAGAAAATGACAATTACGTTTCATATTATAATCTTGAATATTTGAACCCAAAATATGACTTCCTAGTATACTCAACAAAACAACTCCTAAAGATGAGGATCGTCAAGGAAAGAAAAAAAATAATGCAGACGAATAACAGAAGGAAGAAATGCTTATTATGTTTTTTTTATAGCTTTAATAATATATTTGTTGTATTCTTTGTAAACTCATTACCAATATTCTTTCATAAATATATATGTTTACATAATTTGCATATTAATACACACAAATAAAAACAATAATACAAACAAATATGCAAACCACCAAACCAACAAACACACAATAAAAAAAACTAAAAACACATACACAAAAAATCGTATTGAAAATGTCTTTAATTAGCATGTTATCTGTCTCTCCCCTTTAACTCTTAAAGTGCCAGGGATGTTAAAGCTCTATGGCATTTGTGTGTAATGTAACTTGCAAAAATGCGAGCTTGGCACTCAAAGAGTTAATACAACCCCCTCTTCTTTCAGGATATATCCTAATATATTATAATCTGTTCCTTCAAAGAATCTGAAACCTCCTGATATATACACTTTGTACATAACCCATCAGGTTGCCATAGGCAAGGAATCAAGATCTCATTCATTGCATCTCAGTATGGAGAGAACGTGAAAGTCGTACTAGACAGTACAAAGGTAGATGCGTAGCTACGGGGGAGGTTGGCACTTTAATTTGGCCTGGAATTCCATTTTAAGTTCATACTAATTAAAGTGTGACAGGCCCCCCCCCCCCCCCCACCCCGAAAAAAAATTAAAAAAAAAAATAAATAAATAAATAAACAAAAATAAATAAATAAAATAATAATAATAATAATTTGACATTAAAACAATAAAACAAAAAACATAGAGTGCCCCCAAATAATTCATGTGCCCCATCCTCATTGAGTCGGACCATGCTACGCCACTGTACAAAGAAAGCAGGAAAGCATGTTTGTAGAAGGATGTGTGAATGTCAGCTAGTTTCCGATACCTACATTATTTCATAGCCATGTGATCAACCACAATGTCACTGGATTCATTAGAGTCAGGCATCATGTGAACGATTAACATTGTATGAGTAAATAAGCAACGTCTTCATTACTAAGAAATGTATGTTTTAAAACAATGATGTCCACGCAAAAAGAGTGCCCCCCCCCCCCCCCATCAGTACTGTACAAAGGTTTTCCCCAAATAAAGCAGGAATGCATGTTTGTAGAAGGATGTGTGATTGTCAGCTAGTTTCCGCTACCTACGTTATTTCATAGCCCATGTGATCAACCACAATGTCACTGGAGTCATTAGAGTCAGTTGTCATGTGAGCAGCTAACATGAATCTATCATTGTACGACCAAATCTGCAACGTCTTCATTAAAACAAACTTAATGTTTCATAATCGATGAGGTCCTCAAAAATTAGTGCCCCCGCCATCAGTTGGACCAAGCTACACCACTGTAGAAAGGTTCTCCCCCAAGGGTGCATAAATGCATGTTTATGTAAGGATGTGTGATTATGAGCTAGTTTCCGTAACCGACATTATCATAGTCATGTGATCAACTACCGCTGACACTCTGGATAACTCCTTGAGTGCCAAGCTCGCATTTTTGCAAGTACACAATTTACACACAAATGCCATAGAGCATTAAAATCCCTGGCACTCATAGTGTTATGAGTCAGGCGACATGTAAACAACAAACATAGTATTTATGAGATAATCAGCATTGTCTTAATTAGTTAATAGGAACTTGACAATTGTTTTACAATCATTGATGCCCAAGTGCAAACAAATAATAATGTAATTTTGTCCCACGAGTGAACCCAAACAGAAATAGTTTTAGTAAATGTACTGATGAGCCTTTGCGTAAAGTAGACTGTCTGGTTAGTACATGTAGGTAGTTTAGATGTACATTAGTAGTAGAAATAAGTTTACTTTTTTCTTTAAATTTGTATTCTATTTAGCAATTTAATGTAAATACTAGTATATATTATTGATTCTCAAGTAAAAAGATTGGAAACAAATAATGTACCATAGTTATGTCATATGAACAAAAAATAGAGGCTATAAACAGTATTGTTTCAGTATGCACACATCGTACATGAGTGAACAGTGGTCAGAATTAATTACATGTAGGCAAAAAGACACTAACAAGTAATATACCTGTATCATGCACATTTAACCCGATTCTACAAACACATCATGTTACTGCAGAGTCGCTATTAAAGGTGCACCTGTAAAGTGTCTAACTCCACAAAAATTAATTTGAGCTCACACATTTCTCTTCTACCGTGATGGTTGGCTTATGGTAAGAAGAATAAAATAAGGTTAGATTTTTTCAAATGCCCCTTTAGTATGACGATATCTATCATTGATAATCATTCAGCTCAAGACCGTTTTATAAACGGTCATAAACGTCATAAATGTTATACTGTGATTAATTGTAAAAGCTGACGCAAATTTTTGTTTTTTTAACCAGGAAAGCAGTGTTCTTTTTCAATTAAACTTTCACACATCATTCGGACATATCTTACAATGATTTTTTTTGTATAGGATTGAAGTCTCAAATGTCATTTTGGGCAATATCTGACACTTTACAAGTGCACCTTTAAATGGCTTGACAGTCAAAGGGTTATATAGCAAACAGTAATTTGGTGATCGAGGATAATATGCACAGTAAACCCAATTAATACCACAAACATGTTGTGTAATTAAACCAATGAATACCATGATCACATTAAACATACATATATACAGTATGTACAAACTTCAGAATCACCTAATGGTTAGGCAGGAAAAGGGTTTACCCCATAGAAACGAGGTAATAAAGGCAGCACGGAGGTGAGATAGTGAGCATATGGTAAGCACCAGGGAGTAATTCCAATGCAAAATGCAGGAGAGGTGTAGGAGATGTCAACTGTCTGCTTCGGGCGAGGGAGTGGGACGGAGTATAGAGATGAGGAGACTATGGAGGTACCATGAGGATGAGGGGAGAAAGGGGGAGCGTTGCCATGGTAATCCACAGGCTTAGAGATGTAAACAGGTGTAGGAGATGTAAATCGTCTGCTTGGGGCGAGGGAGTGGGACGGAGTAAAGAGATGAGGAAACTACTCAGGGAGGGGTGGGGGAGGTACATGTAGGGCAAGGATGAGGGGAGAAAGGAGGAGGAAGGTTGCCATGGTAATCACAGGCATGTGTAGGAGATGTTAATCGTCTGCTTCGGGGGAGGGAGTGGGATGGAGTAAAGAGATGAGGAATCTTATCGGGGGGGGGGGGGGGTGGGGAGGTATATGTAGGGCAAGGAGGATGAGGATAGAAAGGGGGAGGGTTGTCATGGTAATCACAGACTTAGATACATGTATGTACACATGTGTAGGAGATGTTAATCGTCTGATTCGGGCCAGGGAGGGAGTGTGACAGAGTAAAGATAAGAGGCAACTAGGGAGGTATGATGAGGATGAAGGGAGAAAAGGAGGAAGGATTGCCATGGTAACCACAGACAACCCCTTTTTAAATGATAGTGCCGCACACTTGAATTCCTTTCATCCTTCTTTAAATTATTCCCAAATAGTCAATACTAAAATGCATGCCAAGATGCCAAGTTCCGGCAGGACACGGGCTAACCCACTGAAAACAAATTGATTTCTCCATAACATGACTCGAGCCAGAGTATTTTTTTGACCATTGTTATCACCGTTTGGCAAATCATCTGGTTTGTGAGGCATCAACAATTAAATACAATTGCCTTCAAGAGAACTCATTTAGAGATAAACATGTTTGTAAGCCAACAAAAAAGACAAGTGTCCCATTAGACAGACAGAAATAGAAGTCCTCCGGGGAAAGGGATAAAATCTGAGATTTTTTTGCCGACAGGTATCAAACATGGTTCTCTTTGCAATCATAAAATATGGCTGTATTCCTTGCATTGTTGAACCTGAATTTAGATTATTCTGTTTTGAACACGTTTGTACGTATAGCGTGTTCACTTGAGAAGAACCGTAATGGCCCCACTTATAACTCTCCCATGGGGGGATACAGAGAAATAACAATAATGGCTGATTTCTGCAGGCTTCAATCAGAAAACAGAATGTTTACTCCTCAACTTATCAACGTTGCTGAGGACCAAATGGCTCTCAAGTGGAAAATCCAAGAAGAATGTAAAGACTGTTTTTAACAAATAATCATCAAAAGTATTTTATTTAAAATTTAATGCAAAAGGGGGATAATATGTTCATTTGAACATTAATACCAATCTTTCCTAGATGAAAATGACATGTAAATAAAAATGATAAGCCCTTTAATATAAATACAAACATTAGTATATGCATTTAGAGCAAGAAATCATTCAAAAAGCAAGGTTATCTGCATCTGGACTATTTTTAAAAATCTTTAGATTTTTCCCACATGAGCGCGGTCATGAATACTCCTAAGTAGTTGCCTTTGGCGTGCTAATTAATTTGATTCAGACAAACAGTTTCATGCTAAAGTGAGAAGAAGAAGAAGAAAAAACAGCATAAAACACTTGCAAAATGTCTTAATCATTTGTACGGGCAAGAAATCATTTTCCCTAGAATTGTACCTTCGTCAGCCCCAATACCCGGTGATGCAATCCTATCACCATAGCAACTGCATCATTGGCTGTGACGTGATCAGCTGCATCTTAATTCAGTTCGGAGAAGTCCGGAATTTGTGCAATGTTATTTGGCCAAACCCATATTGTTTCCGATTTCATCATGCTAGTCTGAAGAAATCTCTTCAAATAGTATCCACCCTCTCTCAAATTTGATTGAATACATTTTTGAATAACTTTTTTCTTCATTCTCAAAGACTTTACATTTATATGGCTGGTCAGGGAGCACTGACTATATTGTGTTCGGGTACTACTGAAATATATGTTTAAAATGTATTTTTGTACTTAATGTTTTCCCTAAATTAAGTTTAAACCATTCAGGACTGGTCCTGAAAATACTCGGGCGTGGGTCTATGTAGAATACATGTTATAGCAAAATCAATCAGTCCTGAACGGGATAAGATTCAAATTAAAGTAAATTAACATTGAATCTAAGTAAAAGTAAAGCAAATTACAAATTCTAGATATATAAATTCATGTCTCTAATAACTGATACATTATCTTTTGTCATTGCCCTTAAATTTAGCTTAGTACTATGACAACAATGTTTTTTTCATTTTTAACATCTTCTTTGCTTTAAAAACAAAATTGAAACTGCTCATTTCTGAAATCTTCATCATCACAATCACAGTTAATTAAATTTACACACTATGCTGCATAGTAATATCAGCACTGGTTTGAATAATTCCCTGTATCCTAGTCTCTCTATCTGTATATCCCGTTCAAAATGTAGTACCACAGTTGGTCTCTTATGAGGAGGGGCAAATTGTGTTTCAATTCATATTGTTAACAGTGTGGAAATAGTTCAAATTAAATCAATAAAGAGTACATATTGTATGCGGCAAAATAATAGTACTGATTTTAATCATTTGCCATTTGCACTCTCCAAGTCTATGTAATAATAATAATGGTGGCTACTTATATAGCGCACGTTCCGTCTTTCGGCGCATCTTTATCTCTCCTTCGAAGTATGGACCCCCCCCCCCCCCCCTCCCCTCTCGATTTCTTGTGTGAGCAGGGCCAAATTGTGTTTCAATTGATTTGTTTGGGACCTTCCACAAACATTTACCTAGGGTACTTGTCGCATAGTTCCCTTTGCTGCTTTACAACTGTAGCAAAATAGCTGCGGGGTAGATGCAATGCTCCAACATTTTCCTCCGTCTTTATTCCGGTTGTAAGACGACTGTAAGATACAGGAGGCTGTTTTGTCTAGCCAAAATATAGGTTATAGTAGATATTTTTCTTCATCTTTCGTTAACTAATCATAAGTGATGTTCTTGTATTGTTTTTTTATCTATGAAATAGCGTATCATAATCATCTTATTCAGGTTGTTAAACAACTTGTTTTCTTTCTTTCATCTTCTTATATTTCATTAAGCTTCAAGTAGAATTCATGTTTATTCTTATTATCAATATTTTACACAATTTAAGGCCATTCTTCTTTACCACTATCCACAAAGGAATAACAATCCCATTGTTTAATTATAATTTGTAAACAAATATTGGTGCCCATTTGTTTCTGTATTTAAGAAAAAAAAATAGAAAAGGCTACCCTTTAAAAAACACTGAATTATTTTCTGAAAATATTGCCTTCTTTTTTTTCTTTCTTTCTTTCTTTTTTTTTTGGGGGGGGGGGGGTATAGGAGATATATTTAAATGCTTCATAATTCATACAATTGGTTCAACATACTTGTGATAACTACTAACAACATTTTTTTAACAACACAGGTATTGCGGTAAAAAGACAAAGAAGACAAAGAAGATTTTTTTTCTACCATATGGTGCATCAGAGTTTCAACTTGCTTTTCGTCATCTTCCTCCCCTCATGTCTTCCTTTCGGCAAAAAGCTCTTGCGTGCAAACACCGCAAACCTTTACCCTTTTTCCAGCGGTAATATGAAGATGGCACGGGGGGATGCGTGGTGAAGTGTGCTTACGCATAATGTGGCCCCATACATGTAGCTAAGTGTGTGGGTTTAGTACCCACCTACGGCGGGTGGATGTGCAATGCACTTAATACAGCTCCTTACAATTTATATACTGCTTTATGTTCACACAAATCTACTCATGAGCTCTGCCTATTATTGTGACAAAGACTATGGGAATGAGTTTCAGTAGGTTTATCGAGTGCACTTTCTCTTGCTTTAGTTCGAATCATATTATAAGTAAGAAATCCTAGAATAATTTCAACTTCTAATTAATTTTCATGTACGCAGAGAGATTATTTAGAGCGTGTATCCACAGTATGTTCGTACTTTCCTGAACAGAAAATCAGATTGTTTAAATTTTGAGTTATAATGATGAAACTGCAATTTTAAATGTAGATAGTAACCACTTTTAATATATTATATAAATTCAGATATATATCTTTTTTAAGCAAGATTTTTTTTTTTCTTTAATTTTATTCAAGTGTTATGAAGGTCATATTACCTCTACTGGCTTCTGAACAATTCATGGGTACCAAAATGAGCACCGAGCTGCATTTTGTCCAAATACAATAACTTCTATTCATATGCATATATAATTCAAATTGTTTTCACCCAAGGAAACCCTAAATCATTTAATATTTTGAAAGTATGTAGTTTTTCTCCAAAATTTGTAAGATTTCCACCATTCATTTCTTTAAAAAATGTATCAAACACGTTTGTGAACAAGCGCTCACATTAATTGAAAAAAATTGCAGCATAATGCACTTCTCATGATGACTTGCATTTATACACCACGGCTTATTAATGCTTGAATTGCTTCAACGGGTCTACCATCAATCATACTCCAACCCCTAACACAATTACAAATCTTTACAATATTATCAAACGGGTTTGCGAACGAGCCAATTGATAGAAGAAAATACACATCCACTTTAGATTTATGCTTCAATTGCTTCAATGAATCTACCATCCATCATGTACTCCAACCCTTAACACACAATTACAAATATGTAAAATTTTATTAAACAGGCTTGCGAACAAGTGCTCACATTAAATAAAGAAAATTGTAGCATCTCACTATGGCTTGCATAATGTACATCGACTTATTGATGCTTGATTTGCTTCAATGAATCTACCATTTATCATACTCCAACCCTTAACACAATTACAAATCTGTACAATTTTATCAAACAGGATTGAGAACAAGCGCTAACATTAAATAAAGTGAATAGTAGCATACTTCTCACGATGGCTAGCATATTATAAGTATGTACAATGTACATCGGCTTATTGATGCTTGATTTGCTTCCATGAATCTACCATCCATCATACCCAAAATCCTAACACAATTACAAATCTGCGCTGGGTGGTAATTGAATTAGAAATCAGAACAAGTGCAGATGAGGGTTTGGTTTTCTAGATCAATTTTACCAAGAACTGAGGCATTTATATTTAATATGTTTGAATGAAAACAGAATAAGAGGAGGCAATACACTTTTTATGTCGGTTTTATGTTGATAAAGATACCTACTTGTATGCTGGGTAAATATACTTAATAAAATAAACTGTAAAAAAAAAACCCAGAAAATAACATTTAGACAGAAAAAACACAAACACACAATCAAAACACATAAGTACCAGATGAATACTAAGGCACAAAGACATGCATAATATAGAGTGTAAAAATTCAAGTTCAAGCTTTGAATAAGAATTACACTAGTACATTCCTATCTATAAATCAATGGTCTATCAGCTGGATTATTGATTGGATTATGTCATGACCTTTCCTCCTTAATCCTCTCCTTAATCCTCCTTTATCCATTTCATTTCATTTCATTTCATTTCATTTCATTTCATTTCATTTCATTTCATTGACTTCAACTGTACCTTTAACCCTGTGGAATCTGAAATCTTGCTGCCAGCCAGGTCAACCAAACTGACCTTGCTGACCTTCTCTAGCTGCATTATATTATTACTGATTAGCATATGTCAATGACCTCTCACATTTAACCCACATGTCCTTTGCTGCCAGCCAGGTCAACCAAACTGACCTTGCTGACCTTCTCTAGCTGCATTATATTATTACTGATTAGCATATGTCAATGACCTCTCACATTTAACCCACATGTCCTTTGCTGCCAGCCAGGTCAACCAAACTGACCTTGCTGACCTTCTCTAACTGCATTCTATTATTACTGATTAGCATAGGTCAATGACCTCTCACATCTAACCCACATGTCCTTTGCTGCCAGCCAGGTCAACCAAACTGAGCTTGATGACCTTCTCTAGCTGCATTCTATTATTACTGATTAGCATAGGTCAATGACCTCTCACATCTAACCCACATGTCCTTTGCTGCCAGCCAGGTCAACCAAACTGAGCTTGATGACCTTCTCTAGCTGCATTCTATTATTACTGATTAGCATAGGTCAATGACCTCTCACATCTAACCCACATGTCCTTTGCTGCCAGCCAGGTCAACCAAACTGAGCTTGATGACCTTCTCTAGCTGCATTCTATTATTACTGATTAGCATAGGTCAATGACCTCTCACATCTAACCCACATGTCCCTTGCTGCCAGCCAGGTCAACCAAACTGAGCTTGATGACCTTCTCTAGCTGCATTCTATTATTACTGATTAGCATAGGTCAATGACCTCTCACATCTAACCCACATGTCCTTTGCTGCCAGCCAGGTCAACCAAACTGACCTTGCTGACCTTCTCTAGCTGCATTCTATTATTACTGATTAGCATAGGTCAATGACCTCTCATATTTAACCCACATGTCCCTTGCTGCCAGCCAGGTCAACCAAACTGAGCTTGATGACCTTCTCTAGCTGCATTCTATTATTACTGATTAGCATAGGTCAATGACCTCTCACATCTAACCCACATGTCCTTTGCTGCCAGCCAGGTCAACCAAACTGACCTTGCTGACCTTCTCTAGCTGCATTCTATTATTACTGATTAGCATAGGTCAATGACCTCTCATATTTAACCCACATGTCCTTTGCTGCCAGCCAGGTCAACCAAACTGACCTTGCTGACCTTCTCTAATTGTATTCTATTATCACTGATTAGCATAGGTCAATGACCTCTCACATCTAACCCACATGTCCTTTCACTCCTTTGTTGCTATGGAGTCTGCTACTACTGACCTTCTCCGACATTTTTCCCCCTCAATATTACTAAATGTCGAATATACGTTGTTGAACTTTGACCTTTAACTTCTAATGAAAATTACAATACTAGAATGACACTCACCTTTAACCGGACGCCCTTTGCCCCTGTGGAGTCTGCCCTCTCGCTGCCCGCCAGGTCGACCAAGCTGACCTTGCTAACCTTCTCCGAGCTCATCTTGGTCAGTTCGTCGTGCCTCTTCTGGGTGAAGACGATGGTGAAGACGGCATGTGACCTGCTGCTCGTCTCGTTCATGTTTGTGGAAGCTACAGTTCTGCAGAGGCAAAGACAGATACAGTAGGAGAACGATGAAGTAAGAGATAGAAAAGTCAAGAGGCATCCTAAGATGATTTTATCTTGGTGGAAGCTGGTGTTCTGCTTTCAAAACTTAAATGAATATATGCATCGATTCATACATTGATTAGAAAGAATTAACACTACTTTTTGTTATTACCTTTAATACCTTTGTTATTTCTTTGATATACCTCACAACATATCATTTGGGATGATAACTTTGGAACAAGTATTAGCTCACCTAGGGCTAGAACTTCTTGGCTTTAATTGACCGAGAACTGAGATCCAGTTTAGATCCAGACCCGGTTCTTAGCTCGTTTAGGCCTAGACCTACAGTTCTTAGCTTACCTTGCTTTGTTGCCCTCGTCCATGAGGTCTGATATATCATTGAATGATGTGACAGCTAGCTTGGAAAGGTCTTCTACATAGGGTCCTAGGAGGGGGTGTTCCCGCACCCTTAGGTTCTTCTGGTTCTTGGGGTTCAGCAGGTCTCGTACTCTTTCACAGTAGATCTCCATGTAGCTGACCTCCACAGCGTACTCAACGTGGGAGTCCGAGTTGCAGTTAATGCGGTCAAACAACTCTTGGCAGAGCTGGAATTGAAATTGAATTTGTAAAGGTTTTATTGAAATAATATCTCTTGCAGCCAATCGGCTAAATTACAGAAATTTGTGACCGTTTATAGCAAAACCCTGCACTTGTTGGTAAAAATCAAAATGTAGATTTTCACAATAATTAGAAAGGCCTCATCACAAGCTTTCATTTGATGCTTTGTTCTTACTAATTGGTCAATAATTGGCGAAGATATGATTGTTTCAATTTTACAATCATAGGTCTTTTACACACATTGGGTGAACTTAAAATGCCCATTTCTTCAAAACATGAATTACCGACAAGTGCCGGGTTTTGCTATAGCCGGTCACATTAAACAAAATTAATAATAAGACATGAACTTGGATTTCCGTAAATTGACAATTGGTCATTGGACAGCTGAAGGAGTAAAAAACAGAAATGATAATCATTCTTGTTTTTGTTTTTTTCAATCCTAATCTATGATCAAACCATCTTCACAGAATAGAGCCTGGTGTATGATATAATCAGTTTATGTAATCAAATTATATTTTATATATTGTAATCTACAATCAAATGATCTTTACATAATCTTCAACGCAATGGTCTGGTATATGGTATAATCAATTCATGCAATCAAACAGATTTCAACAACTGCAGTTTAATAATTAAAACATGAGTTCAATCCATGTATTGTTCTTCAATCTGAACTTAAATCAAATGACCTCCATAGTTTGTTGAACTCTTGGTTCCCTACTTGCAGGTGAACTTGACCGTAAGAGTATGTGTTACGCATGAGAGCACTACAAAGTAGCACTGCCTTAAATGCTCCCTAGGGAGTGGAGAGGGTGCACTTTAGGTGCTGGATCGATTGTGTGTGTATTTAGTAACCAAGGTACTATTAGTCATCAGCCCTTTGCTAACCTGGGTTAACAAAGCTTATTTGAATAGTACATGTATCTGAAAAAATAAGTTGATATCTAAGGTAGATTTCCATAAATGTTCCTGCTTGCTCATCATGGCTGACGTTTAGGGTTAGGGTTATGGTAAAGGGTAAAGATTGGGGATTTTGTTAGAGATCAGGGATCAGGGATTAGGGATTAAGGTGGGGATTAGATCACGAGTGTACCCATTACCTGTGGTATGATACCCTGTTGGCTTGGTTCCTGTTTGCCCATCATGGTGTAAAGTTAGGGTTAAGGATTGGGGTTAGTGAAGACATTAAAGTTACCAGTCAGGATTATGATTAGAGTTAGGGATAATGGATCATGGGGTAAGGGTTTAGGGATTAGGGATTAGGGATTAGAGTCTGGGGTGCATCTTACCTGTGGTATAATACCCTGTTGGCTTGGTTCCTGTTTGCCCATCATGGTGTAAGACTTCCCCGCCCCAGTCTGTCCGTAGGCAAATATACATACATTGTACCTGGAGAGAAAGAAACAGGATAGAGCGAGAATGATATCTTATTAATGAGATAATTCAAGACAAAACAAAGAGAAAAGGGGGAAAATGAAGAGGCATATATTATAAGAATGTAAGACTTGCCCGCCCCGGTCTGCCCGTAGGCAAATATACATACGTTGTACCTGGAGATAAAGAAACAGAATAGAGAGGGAATGATATCTTATTAATGAGATAATTCAAGACAAAACAATGAGAAAAGGGGGGAAATTTAGAGGCATATAAGAATTCTAAGACTTGCCCGCCCCGGTCTGCCCGTAGGCAAATATACATACATTGTACCTGGAGAGACAGAAACAATAGAGAGAGAATGATATCTTATTAATGAGATGATACATTTCAATTTACAAATAGTTCACATACTGCAGGGCTCGACACTAGCACTTGCCCTATTGCCCAGGGCAAGTAAAAATTGATGTCGGGCAAGTAACATTTTGTTAATGGCCTAGTTTGGTTGCCCGATCGTGAATAATATAAATCCTTATGTGTAGATCTCATCTATAAGTAAGCGGGCAAGTAAATGTTCTCTTAGGGCAAGTAAAATTTGAAAAGTTATGATTTTACTTGCCCAAATGGGACCGTAGAGAAAAAAGTTAGCGTAGAGACTTCCATACTGGTTCATCAATATCGTACATACATTGTACCCAGAAAACTAAACAAAATTAGAGAGCTAGATGTGCAAGACAAAACAAAAAAGAAAGGGGGGAAAATGAAAAGGAATATAAATCTTTCCTATTATTGAGAAGGGAAGCATATGTTTGGGATCAAGAAGATCTGCTGGCAGCTTACTGCGCACATAATTTATCTTGATGCATTTGAAAACAGCAATACGGAAACAAATACTAATAAATTTATGATTCAACTTTAAGTGGCGAGGCGATATCTAAGCTGTAGAAATGCGGAACTTAGATGCTCGTCTGCGAGATAATGAGATTTATCGTCCTTGTATCACAACCCTGCTACAGATGGTAGTTCAAAACCATGTTTACAATTGCATAAATCACATCCAAAGCAGTGACATATGAATACTAATAAATTCATGATTCAAGTGGCATTATCTTCGCCCTTTGAATATTTTAGCATGATTGAGAGATGATTAGATTTATCATCCTTGACTTGTATTTACCCTGCAATAGACTGCAATCCCTAATCCTGTTTACCGGTGCATACATCACACCCAAAGCAGTGATATGAAATACTGATTTATGTATGATTCAGGTGGCAATATCTTAGCTCTGGAATATTTTAACATGATTTTGATAATGATTAATCAGTCTGTGAGATTTAGATCATAATCATCCATAATCATCCTTGTATTACACCTCTGCAATAGACTGCAATCCCTAATCCTGTTTACCGGTGCATACGTCCCACCCAAAGCAGTGATATGAAATACTAAATTATGTATGATTCCGGTGGCAGTATCTCAGCTCTGGAATATGTTAATATATTTAGTGATAATGATTGATCCCTCTGTGAGATTAGGAGATTTATCATCATTGTATCATACATAGCCTTACACAGACTGCAATCCCTAATCCTCTTTACCGGTGCATACATCACACCCAAAGCAGGGATATGAAATACTAATCTATGCATGATTCAGGCGGCAATAGCTTAGCTCAGGAATATTTTAACCCCCTCAGGATGGACTGATATTGCTACAACGTGTATTCTCCAAAGACCAAAGCCCCAATATTTTTCGGACCAGTCCTGAACGGGTTAACATTCAAAATTCAAATTCATTCAAATTCATTTTATTTCCACAACTTGAGTTAAAAACATATAAAGAGATGGTAAAAACAATGCATAACAGCAATACAATAGGTAAAATACATCAAATATAACAAAGGAGGTAATACAAGAAGTAAATTCACAGTGTGGAGGGAGGAACAAAGGCCATTGACCTGTCTCAGGCTCCTCCCCAGAGTTAAGTACAACATAAAACAGTAAATATACATGTACATTGAGTAAAATGAATAAACACATTGATCACACACACACACACACACACAAACAAACAAACAAACTAACATGTGGAGAGATGCTTTGTGTACAGTATTATATCTATAAAATACTTTTGATAAGGATAAATCTTTGTGAGATTTTGAGATTTATCATCCTTGTACCACAGCCCTGCACTAGCCTGCGGTCCTAAATCATGTTTACTGAAAATACTAACAAATTCATCTTTCAAGTGGGCAGAAGTAGAAATATATTAGCTCTGGATATATATAAACATGCTTGATGATTAATGTCTGGGACATTTTGAAATGTATCATCCCGTGTCACTGCCCTGTGCAGGCTAGCAGACTGAAAGACCGTTTACTGTTGCGTATCACATACTGAAACGCTATCAATTTCTGATACAATGACAAATATATAAGATGTGGAAAATTATACATCTAAATACATTTGCTAAAAAAAAGGATATTTATTTTCCATTATCAAAACTGTTTACTGAACATTGTATGATACATCACATTCAAAGCAGTGATATGAAATATTCATAAATTTACTGTGGAAATATGAAAACATGTTTAGTATGAAGGATATTTGGATTCATCATTCTCTTATCAAAAAACCCTGTACCATGCAGCCATCAGTCTCAAATCTAGTTGACTGTCTCTCACAGAGAAAGGCAATTTTGTTTGGGACTCAATCGAAGGGGTAACAAGGTTGAGGGGGGGGGGGGGGGGGTGTGGGATGCAACCCCTCCCTGAGAGTTTCAGGCAATATTCAGGCAAACCAAGTCATATTCAGGAAAAAAATTATGTCATATTTGGGCAAAATCATAACAAATTATATATATTGTGGGGAAGCTAAGTGGTAAAGACTTTTTTTTTTTTGCATGTCAAGTGAAAATGGGAAGGATGGAATTCATGCAACAGATATTAAAACCCCCTGGTATGCCCTATGGGTTAATTACTAATGTAGCATGCCTGCATTATCACCACCAGGGCAAATTTATGCCATATTTTGGCAAACTCACGTCATATTCTGGCAAAAACCATGGCATACTCATGCTGAATATACACCATTTTCAGGCAGATACAAAATTGCAAAGACCTTTCCTTTTTTGCTTGTCGGGTGAAAATGGGAAGGATATACATGAATATAGTAATTGAGCAATAGGCCTCACCCCCAGGCCGGCTGCATCCAGTAAGTGGTATGAGGTACACATTCAAAGCAATGTAAATTTAATCTATCATTCAAGTGATGTTGACATACATGTCCATGTAAATATGGAATATGCTGTACTCAAAAGATTTTGAAATTCATCTTCCTCGTATAGCAGTCCCGAATACAGTTTATACCGTCTCCCGGATAAAGGCAATTTTGTCTGGGGCTCATTACTAATGTAGCATGCCCGCATCACGGCCGGGCCGGCTGCATCCTGGATGAGGGAAGAGAGACGGAGTAACGAGATGGAGCCAATAAATCAAACATCGATGGGATGAGATGAGGACAGGACAGGAAGATGACTCATTGGAGCGAGGGATAATGGCTGCTTTTGTTTCTATTTTCTTCTCTCATAAAATAGGCTCTTGATAATAGTTGCTTTCGTTTATTACTTCTCTCATAAAATACTCTCATTTTTCTTTCCCTAATGTCTCTATTTGCTGGCTTTTTATTAATATCCAGGGCTCGACACTCGCAGTGGCCCACTGGCCCGTGGCCAGTGAAATTGCACTTCGGGCCAGCAAAAATGTATAAAAGTCATATTTTGGTGGCCTAATCGGGCAAGCAGATTTACAACCTGACATTGACAAAATAAGAAAAATCTTGTTTTCTTCCATTTTATGCTTCATCTATAATCACAGGTTTGATCAGGAAAGAGTGATATTTTGAATAATAAAAAGTTTACTCATGAAATAAAATTTTCGGGCCAGTAAATTATTCTTTCAGGCCACCAGTAAATTTTCATTTCGGGCCACCAGAAAAGGAGAAGAAATTATTTCACTGGCCCGATAGAGGCACTGACAAAAAAGTTAAGTGTGGAGCCCTGCCTTTCCGATTGTCTACTTTGTTTCATTTTAGCACAGAATATCGCTGGTATTGGTTGTTTTTGTTTCCATTACTTATCTCATAAAATCTAGGCTCTTTTTTTTTTGTTTCACACACTAGACCAATTGTGCTATAATGCTACAGATAATTGTTGTTGTTTCTATTTCCTCTCATAAAATAGGCTCTTTTTTCTCCACTCCCACCTCTCTTCCTTTCTTCATGTCTTTTTTGGATAGAAGTTATTTCACTGGCCCAACCTGGTCATTGACAACAAATGTAAGTGTGGAGCCCTGGTAGGCACTTCTCAATTTAGCCAAAAATGTACTTAATGTTAATGCCCTTCTCATTTTCACCCCCTGGTGCAGTTATTGCCCTCAATATTCTGTTATTTCCCCTGACATTTTCACTTAATACTAGTATTCCTGGGAAGAAGGAAATGATCACTATTTTTACCAGAAATAAATCTTGTACATCCCACGCACATGTCCTCTTTGTCACAATGCAATCAATTCCTGCCCATAATGCACTTGGATGATGGTTTATGTAGAGAGGTGATATATGCCTGAACAAGTTTATGACTGCTTGTTTTGATCTCATGTAGTTATTTTTCTAAATATTCTGTTATTTCCTAAGATATTTTCACCTTATACTCAGGTATTCTTGGGAAAAGGGAAACCATCGCAAAAAATAACCAGAAATAAATATCGTACCTCCTACGCATATAAATGTCATCCTTGTAAATATACAATGCAATTCATTCCTGTCTATAATGCACTTGAATGAAGGTTGATGTAGAGAGTTTAAACAAGTTTATGACCACTTGTTTTGATCGCATGTAGTTATTTTTCTCAATATTCTGTTATTCTTAAGATATTTTCACCTTATACTTATGGTATTCTTGGGAAAATGAAAACCATCGCAATATCCACAAATAAATCTTGTAAACCTCCTACGCACATGTCATCCTTGTAAAATCACAATGCAATCCATTGCTGTAGACCTATAATGCTCTTGAATGATGGTTTATGTAGAGAGTTTAAACAAGTTTATGACCACTTGTTTTGATCTCTTGTAGTTATTTTTCTCGATATTCTGTTATTTCCTGAGATATTTTCACCTTATGCTTATGGTATTTTGGGAAAAATGAAAACCATCGCAATATCCAGAAATAAATCTTGTACCTCCTACGCATGTCATCCTTGTAATTATACAAGTTTATGACCGCTTGTTTTGATCTTCGTAGTTATTTCCCCCAATATTCTGTTAATTCCGAAGATATTTTCACCTTATATACTCAGGTATTCTTGGGAAAAGGGAAACCATCGCAGATGATAACCAGAAATAAATCTTGTACCTCCTACGCATATATGTCATCCTTGTAATTATACAATGCAATTCATTCCTGTCTATAATGCACTTGAATGATGGTTAAACAAGTTTATGACTGCTTGTTTTGATGTCATGTAGTCATTTTTCTCAATATTCTGTTATTTTCCAAGATATTTTCACTCTATAAACTCTTCTTCTTGGGAAAATGAAAACCATCGCAATATCCAGAAATAAATCTTGTACCTCCTACACATATGTCATCCTTGTAATTATACAATGCAATTCATTCCCGTCTATAAGGCACTTGAATGATGGTTTATGTAGAGAGTTTAAACAAGTTTATGACTGTTTGTTTTGATGTCATGTAGTTATTTCTCTCAATATTCTGTTATTTTCCAAGATATTTTCACTCTATAAACTCTTCTTCTTCGGAAAATGAAAACCATCGCAATATCCAGAAATAAATCTTGTACCTCCTATGCATATGTATGTCATCCTTGTAATTATACAATGCAATTCATTCCTGTCTGTTATTCACTAGGATGATGGTTAAGATATACAGGGTGGCCCAAAAAAAACGGAACGGGGCACTTCCCAAAATATAATACCACAATGTTTATGTTCATCGGATAGGGTGTCCTTTCCAATGAAAAACGATACCAAGAACAGTAATTTTGGTCAGGTCGTTTTTGTTTAAGGACGCAGTGAGTGAGACCATGTCAGGTGCCGATTTATGTCGATTTCGACCTAGTCAATGCCAGTTTAACCGCACTCCTTGCCCGTAATACCATTCAGCGACCAGGCCCATTCTCTCGGCACACGACTGAGTGCACACTAACAATAGTGCGCGATGCTCAACGATATGAACGGCGGTTCGTGCAATTCATCAAGCGCTGGCTCAATACAAATTGACAAAAAAGAGAACCTGACATGGTGTCACTCACAGGGCCCTAAAACAAAAACTACACGACCAAATTGACTGTTCTTGGTATCGTTGTTCATTTGAAAAGACACTCTATCCGATGGACATAATACATGTGCTACTTTATTCTGGGAAGTGCCCCGTTCCGTTTTTTTTGGGCCACCCTGTATAGAGAGGCGGGAGGTTTATGGTCCCTTTCCTTGCAAATTAATAGGAAAGTGATTGATTGTTATCAACAGTCCAGTTAATGAAATTAATCTCTGATCAGTTCTTAGAATGAGTGTCCATGCAACTGCTATGTAAAGGCAATGACATAGGAGATTTACTGTCTAAGAACTAGGTTCCTACCATAATATTGCCATCCTAGACGGTAATATCTATTTGATTTTCTGAGTATTTTTTGTTGCTGCTTTAAACATGATTTAAGATAAAGAATTGATTGATTGTTATCAACAGTCCAGTTAATATAATTAGGTTCTGATTATTTCTTAGAAAGAATGTGCATGCAACTGCTATGTAAAGTCAATGACATAGGATATTTACTGACTAGGAAGTATATAGGTTCCTACAATAATATTGCCATCCTACAGGGTATATTTGATAACACATTTGTTGTTGTTGCTTTAATAATAATTTATTTAGGATAGTGACTGATTGTTTTCGTGTTCAGTCAAGTTAATCAAATAAATCTAATATACTTTCATGGAATAGTGTGCATGCAAAGGAAGGCATACAAATAAGGACATCCGAATGACAATTTACGATTTACTATACAACTATGGAGCACGTTCGTACCATAATATTGCCATCCAAGAGGGTACTGTTCTGAGTATTTGTTGTTGTTGCTTTAAACATAATTTGTTCGGATAGTGATTGATAGTTATCACGAGTCCAGTTAATGAAAAAACTTTGTGATCAGTTCTTAGAAAGAGTGTGCATGCACAATTTATGTCTGAATTGCAATTTTCTGACTAAGAAACTGGTTCCCTACAATAATAATGCCATTCTAGAGGGCAATATTGATTTGATATTGATAAATTTTTTTTATGAAACATACAATTCAAGTAGTCTCATCATCCAGGCAATAGCTTTCATTCTCATCAGTATTTTTAATTTCTATTCATATTTTTCTAATAGAAAGATAACCTTTTAAAGAACTAATCCTCATTATAAATACAATCAATGCTGTCTTAATAGTGGCTACCAAAAGTGATCCCCTGCAACAACAAAAAACAATGTTATGAAACCTTTCAAAAAGTCATTCTTTTAAGATTACGTTGTCCTAGTTATCGCTGATAAAAAGTACTTGTTTTTAGATTGTTTTGTCCTAGTTCTTGTGACCACACCATCTCCTGCTCTTGATGTAAATATTTAGCCCACTGATTTATGAGACAGAAGCACCACTAAATTTATTCTGACACTGACTAAAAAAAAAAACCTCACCCACTTTCACCTCCCGAGTCCCGACCTACAACATTTCAACACCCCCTTTTCCACTCCTCCCAAGAAAACCCAGAGGTGATGATAACACTTATCTCTCTGCTTCTCTTTTCCTTTCTATATCGGTCTATTTCTCTCTTTTTCTATCTGTCTATGTTTCTCTCTTCCTCTTTCTCTCTATCTTCTTTTCTCCTTCTCCTCTTCCATTCCTCCCTTGAACCCACAGGTAAAGACAAAACACGATTTCTCTTGTCCCATCTTCTATACATGTTTATCTCTCTCGCTTTCTTGTTCTCTCCATTTCTTTATCTGTTTATCTCTCTCTCTACAATGTATCTCCATGTCTTTATCTGTTTATCTGTCTCTCTCTCTACAATGTATCTCCATCTCTCTGTCTTTCTACATGTATTTTATCTTCCTATATTTCCATCTTTTTCTCCCCTTCTCTTCTCCCACTCCTCTCTCACCCAGAGGTTACAATTACATTCTTATCTCTTTTCTTTCCCTCAACATGTCTCTCTCCCTCCTTCTCTCCCTCTCTTCCTATCCATTTATTTATGTTTATCTCTACCCCTCTCTCCATCTCTTTTGATCTTCCTCTATTTCCATCTATTTCTCTTGTTTTCTTATTTTGCTCCTCCAAAGACCCCAGAGGTGACAACGCTCTAATCTTTCACTTTCTATCTCTAATTATAAAGTGTCTCTATCTTTCTCTCCCTTTCTCTATTCTGTCTATTATCGTTCATTCTCCTTTCCTCTCTCTATTTCCTTATTTCCCATGCTTTCCTTCAATCGAGAGGTGACACTGACACTCTAATCTTTATATGTCTATCTCCCAACCTGCTTCTCTCTCTCTTTCTGTCTATCTCTGTCTCTTTCTCTCTCTTTCTCTATTCTGTCTATTATCGTTCATTCTCCTTTCCTCTCTCTATTTCCTTATTTCCCATGCTTTCCTTCAATCGAGAGGTGACACTGACACTCTAATCTTTATATGTCTATCTCCCAACCTGCTTCTCTCTCTCTTTCTGTCTATCTCTGCCTCTTTCTCTCTCTTTCTCTTTTCCACTACCTCATAAGTGACCGGCTATAGCAAAACCCGGCACTTGTGGGTAATTCATGTTTTGAAGAAATGGGCATTTTTAGTTCACACAATGTGTGTAAAAGACCTATGATTGTAAAATTGAAACAATCGCATCTTCGCGAATTATTGACCAAGTACTCATTAGTTAGATCAAAGAATCAAATGAAAGCTTGTGATGAGGCCTTTGTAATGGTATGAAAATCTAGATTTTGATTTTTACCGACAAGTGCCGGGTTTTGCTATAGCTGGTCACAATAATATGCAAACAACCCAGAGGTGATGATGACACCATATTCTCTCTCTCTTTCTGTCTTGTACATCTCTCCCTAAGCCTATCACTCCCCTCCTTTTTTCTACTCCTTCCTGTATATCAAAGAGGTGATGATGACACCCTAATTTCTCCCTCATTCTCGTTCTCATCGAAAAACATCTCTCTCTCTTTTTCCCCCTCTCTCTTTCTCTCCCCGTCTATCTCTATCTATGTATCTCCTTCTCTTCTTCCAATCCACTTCAAACGGCTACATCACAGCCCTGCGTCACCGCTCATCTCAAAATAGATTTGCCTCAATCCTGCCCCACTCAAATGACTCTTATTTACTCCTTCTTATGAGCACAGATACATTTTAAATGGCCATATTAAATGCAGTTATTCTGTACTCTCTATGGGAGGATGTAGATGTAGGTAAACTCTGACTAACTATAACTTAAAGGGACTTAGTAACATTGTCCAAATCCTCAAAATCCAATTGGAATTCTAGCGGTTCCCTCATAACTAGTTGTATTTGTATTAACATTTAAAGCATGGAACAGATTTCGGTTTTTCAAATTTCCCTTTCGTTAAAAAGATATTTACGATTGAAGTGTTCAGCTGTTAAATTATCCACTTCGCATTTCTGCTCATTACTCGGCCATATAACGTCCATTTATCTTGAAATTATCACACAACATCCAGTGGACATATCAGATAACAACAATCTACATTGTATAAACCACTCAACAATGTTTGCACATTTCAACAAAGTTAATTCCCTTTAAAAGTGTATTCATATCTGTATAAGATTGCAAATGTGCAATAATTCATTGTTCTTTTCTTTAAGAAATTTGAAGTGGAATTTAAGTACTGTAATGATAAAGAGTAATCTTCTGTATGACCATCAAACACATTTTGTTTACATAATAGGTAATAATGAAATCAAAAATCAAAGAAAATTTGAACACATTCCGTTTCTGATTAGTTTGGGCTAGCTGATGTCAATACATTCTTTTCCTGTAATATGGAAGAAAGCCTCCTCTTTTTATAGAAAAAAGGGTAATATCTATAGATAAGGCCAAAACAAATAAATTGTTGGATTGGAGTAACGGGCAACCAAACATTAGGGTAGGTAGGTAGGTTTTTTTTTTTTTTTTTTTTCAGGATTCGCACAAATACACAAAAACACACATATAACACACAAATAACACATATCGCAACATTTTGGGAGAGAAAAAAAAAAATAAAAATCAGAAAAAACCTTTAGGGTCGGTGGTATTTTTAGGGTCGGGCGGGTTACGCCAATCCAACAATTTATTTGTTTCGGCCTAACTGGCAATCACTGAAATAGTGTATATTTCTTTTAAACAATTCCTACAAGGTAGATTGGGCACAGGGCTGTATTTGCAGTGGCATAGCTACAGGGGGGGGGGGGGGGGGGGTAGGGGGAGGTGGGCAGGGGGAGGGGGGAAAACACAATTTAAAAACATATGGGGACTTAAGATGCACCCCCCCCCCCCCCCCCAATAAGCCTAACCCATGCTATGCCTCAGGGTATTTGCAACATGTACTACTTTGAAAGGTTAATTAATAAGAGTTGTCTCCTTCCTTGAATTGCACCAATAATAATGGAGTGATGACTGAATAAATTGGGTATACACTTTGGAGAGGAGCATTGCGGCTAATGATAATGCACCCCTTAATGGGAACATGCATGCATAAAACAACCCCATTAGCCTCGTGCTGGATGACTGATTACCAAGTCCTAAATAAAGTAAAGTTTACAGTAACAGGTATGGTTGATTCTCATTTACATACGTGTGTGTGTGTGTGTGTGTATGTATTTATTTGCGTGTGTGTGTGTGTGTGCATCTCAGTATACAGTTTGTTTCATTTGCCTCAGTAGATTATATTGTGTGTGTGCTTGATTTGGAAAAATTGGACATTTAAAACTTATGTCTTATGTCTTATTTTAAAAAATGACTTTAATGCTTTGTGATCACCCACATGAAAATTGCACAAAGATCTTATAAATCTAACTCTTCCAAGTCTGTTTGGTGCTATTCAAATTGCCTTTCACCGATTTTGGAGAAATTGGTTATACAAACAGATTTGGTATCAATTGATGTTATTATAATTAATATTAATGTTATTATTATTAGTGTCATTTATAACAAGCTTCTTAAAACAGCTTACCCTTCAAATGCATGTTGCAGCATCTCTTGGCCAAGGTCTTCATACACTCTCTTTTGTGAGGCAAAGCAGGGATCATCAGGCTGTGAAATCAAGACAAAACAGAAGCAGAAGGGAATATATTAAATATTATATCATTTAAAATTGTTAGTCAACACATTTAAATTTCTTCAAATATATATTTTACAATCCATTGAAAGAAAGTTATCATACAGTCAACATTTTACAGATATATATACAAATAATTTATAATCATTGCAATAAAGACACTATTACATTGAACATCTTTGTGAGCATGGAACATCAGGCTGAATGGAAAAAGGTAACAAGTACACAAATGGAAAATGTCAATATATTATCAGGTAAGAATGAGAGAGTATGGGTAGCCATGAGGTCAAAATTTAGCTGAGTTATGCGAAAGGAAAAGAGCATGTCTCGGAGAGAGGCTAGCTTCATTTATCTGCTAAATGTTGCTGCCCTGCATTGGCACCCAACCAGGGACTAAAGTTACTATCATTATCACATGCAGATTTTTCTATGGATAGCCATAAGGTCAAAAGTCGCTCGGTAGTAATCAAAAAGGGGCAGAGCTTGTCTCTATAATGAGAGACTGGCTTCATTTCATCTGCTAAATATTGGTATTAGCTCTGAACCTAGAACTAGAGTTACCATCATTAGTATATGTGCGTGTCCTTCTATAGGTGGCCATAAGGTCAAAAATTGCTGGGTAGTAATCCCAATGGAGTAGAGCTTGTCTCAAGAAGAGGCTAGCTTCATTTATCTCCTAAATAAGGCTTCCATGTATTGGCACCCTACCAGGGACAGTAGTCATCAGACAGTGACCCACAACTTGGATAGCGTGGTCGGACAGACTGGGGAGGGGGGGGGGGGGGGGGCAGACAAAATAATGGAGGGCACACCTTAAAGTATTTCTCTATTGTTTTTAAAGATTTGAACCCTTATGTTTAGTATTGTTTTTAATTCAAACATATAGAGAAACTGACCAGAAATATATTGTGATTAAAAGAAGGCAAAGAAAATAGGATTCCAACAGGATTCCAACCCGAGACCTCCGGATTGCTAGACAGGTGCTCTTCCGACTGAGCTATAGAAAACCCTAGACGGTGCTCGTCCCTGAAACCCCTAAATTCTCATTGCCTGAATGGTCAGAAGCTATTATAAACCTGACAAAAACCTGAAGGACACAAATCAACTTGGGGATATATGCGAGGGATCACCCAGGCGATACAGCTTTTTGTAATAATTAATTCAAACATATAGAGAAACTGACCAGAAATATGTTGTGATTAAAAGAAGGCAAAGAAAATAGGTTTCCAACAGGATAGTATTGTTTTTGCTAAATTACTGGGGGTCACTTACCTCCCGTGCCACCCCCTGGCACTACGCCATGGTTATCAGAGCATAAGATGAGGGAACGGAAAGGAACACGTCCATTAGCGTCGTTAAGCCCCCGCAAGGCAACATGTACATTCTTCATTATCCCTCACCCGTGTAATTACCTGCTCATTTACCCGGACCTCCTCAAGTTGATGCAACGAAAAGCGACATTACAATATATCTCCTAAGCATGATACCTCACTTATGCCTAACCCAACCTACTTCTGTGTCTATATTCACTGTTTATTATGATATTAATGTGGTGTCACTACCACTTCAAGAAAACAGTTGTTGCAGGACCAACATGTCCATGTTTCAACATCCTTTATTCATGTAATTTCCTGCTCATTACCCGGACCTCCTCAAGTTGATGCAATGAAAAGCGACATCTAACATATCTCCTATATGCCTGATAACCCACTTACGGCTAACCCAATCTAAATTTATATCTTCATGTATATAGGTTTACATTTATAGTTAAATATGAATGTTTTGTCAATTTCACTTCAAGAAAATATTTGTTGCAGGACCAACATGTCTATGTTTCAACATCCTTTATTCATGTAATTGCCTGTTCATTATCCATATTCCTTCATGTTGATGCATCGAAAAGTGACATCTAGAATATATCTCCTCACAGTGATAACAAATTAGAAACTAACCAAACTTCCTTTTTGTCTAGGTCTATAATATGCACAGTCTGCACTCTCTGTTTATTATTATATAAATGTGATGTCACTATCAATTGAAGAATGTCATTGTTACAATTGACCAACATGTCTGTGTTCCAACATCCTTAACTCGTAAATTACCGATTCATTATCTGAGTTGATGCAATGAAAGTGGTCTACAGTCTACACTCACTGATTATTATTCTAATGAATAAGATGTCGCTATCAATTGAAGAATGTAATTGTCACAAGGACACTTCTCCTAACCATGCCTAATGACATAATGTACCTGACAGATAAACAACGAATGTATCTTGTACTGTATACAAAACATGGCCCAGCATACAATGTAAATACTAATTGACCAACCCATTCCTCTTTGTCTACCTCCCTGTGTTTTCATCGTTAACCCATTAAGGACCCACAAATACTAAGGGCAGTGGTCGATGGAGAATACATGATACCAAAACCCAATTCGTCTTGAAAAGGTTTACCTATTCCAAGACTGGGGGCAAGAGCTTGACTATGACACGGGACCAGTGCCATTATCATTATTTGTACTAAAAAATACTGCTAAAATTAATATCTTTCCTGCCAGAATAGATGTTAATGAATACAAACTTAAAACGTTTTGTTTAATTTACCTAGAATCTGGATTTGTGATAAATTGTTTTAATGGATGTAATTACAATGATATAACTATTAAAAAGAAATTAAGAAATTAATAACCAACATCCACATCAAATAATTATTTAAGGTGAAAATTCAATTATTGCAATACTCAAGAAAAACTGTTCATAACCAAACTTTAATCTTCTATTCGGCAAATTCAATAATTTCCAAATTGAAACAAGATGCACTCAAGAATGACATAAAC
This sequence comes from Echinarachnius parma, assembly GCA_037951105.1. Taxonomy (NCBI): domain Eukaryota; kingdom Metazoa; phylum Echinodermata; class Echinoidea; order Clypeasteroida; family Echinarachniidae; genus Echinarachnius; species Echinarachnius parma. The sequence goes on along the minus strand of JBAMJV010000313.1, from coordinate 232,379 downwards.
GGGACATAAGTACTGGTAAGCAGCTGCACTTCTCCAAGGGAGAAATAACACTCGTTAGCCAATATGATTACGCTGATGATGATTTAATATGATTTGTTCATTACAGACAGGTGGATTTGGGGGTTAGCAAAGAACTCCCCTTAACGAGAGCAGTCTGCCGGCTAATCATCTGATGATTCTAACATGTGCGTAGAGGGTGTTGAGGACTTCTATATGCCCCAGATATTTAACTTGTTGTGTTGGTAGAAGTTACACACTATGCAGGGCTCCACACAAGCACTTGCCTGCTTGCCCGGGACACGTACACATTTGCATTGGGCAAGTAAAATTGCTTACGTTGTCTAGTTTGCTTGCCCGACCCGGCAGCTAGATAAATGTTCAACTATGAGAGAACAATGTTATTCAATATGTGTAAATCTCATCTAGAAGTAAGAAGGCAAGTAAAATGTTAAAATGTACAAATTTTACTTGCCAAGAACGGGCCAGTAAAGAAAAAAGTTAGTGTGGAGCTCGCTTGCGTAATTAGTGTTGGTAGAAAATACAATAACTTTAATTACAACTTAAAACCTTTGAGAAGCACCCCTTGCACTGTTTTGTGTACTGGAGAGTGGTTCTAAGGTCACTACGGTTACAATGGCCAAAGCATCGTTACATCTCATGATCTCGGCCAGGTCACTTTGGACCGTGCATCCTCCATCGGTCATTAGTCTAGAGTGCGGTGATCTATTTTAGCATGACTCACATTTTCAGCTATAAATACTATTGCTTCAAAGGTAATACAGTAAGTCCTTTTTACATACTGAACATGCACATCAATGTATTTCCTTCTTTTTGTGGGTATGTATTTCATCTTGTTATTTGCTTATTTTTATATACAGGGCTCTACTATTACAGAATGAAAGAAAAAAACAAAACATAAATTGCTGTTTATGAATATTATTAGGGCTCGACTATCACATCATTCCCTATGAAAGAAAGAAGAAATTACTGATTATACATGCCAAGTTTATTGTTCATGTCTTAAATACTATCATAGGAGAAAATGAGAGAAAATATTCCACAACTTTATCCTCTGATTTGTAATTTGTCCAAAACATAAAGGCCCATATTCACAAAGGAGGTTTGTACAGTCCATGGTCTAAACCCCAGTTTACATCTATGGAATGCCATTGTAAACTGATGGAGAGAGAATGTAAATTCCTTACTTGTTAACAATGTTGATGGTACACATTCTCTCTCCATCAGTTTACAATTGGCATTCCATAGATGTAAACCGGGGTTTAGACCATGGACTGTACAAACCTCCTTTGTGATTACGGGCCAAGGTGGTCAACTGCAAAAATGGGGTTTCAATGATACAAGTGTACAGTTTTCTTTTCCTGTACACGTTCTAGTGGCAAGAAATGTGAGTGATAGTGTTTTAGGCGTCATGCTGGTATGGTCTCACCCCATTTCATTCTTCCATACTTTCGCTTTGTACTTGGCTAACCACAAAACTCACAAACCATAACCATGAAATAATAACCTTATGTATACAGTGACAAGCTATGAGAGTGATGATAGTGTTCTAGCTGCCATGCTGATTTCAACCCTAAGGTCTCCGCAAATTTGCTTTCTCCTTGGCTTACCGTAACATCAACCTTGAAATATTTACCAAGTAGGTACTTGTATATTGTATGCCATTTTATTAACCTGTTCCCTACTAGATTTTGCAATCCCCATAGAGTTAATATCAAGGACCCACCAGGTTCCTGTACGCAATGGGGTTTAACCTGTTCCCTATCAGATTTTGCAATCCCCATATACTTTAGTAGTTAATACAGGTCCCCACCAGGTTCCTGTAGGCAATGGGGCTTAACCTGTTCCCTACTAGATTTTGCAATCCCCACAGAGTGCATAAAGTACCTTCCAGGTTACCAAAGGCAATGGGTTAAAGTACATAAAAAGTGGTGATAAATTGAACTGACAGCATTGCAGCCATCATGCTGACCCAACCCCATTCCTCTCTTCAGCTTGACTGGCATTGATGCTTCCATGATAGCATGCGTGGGTGGTTGCCTGTTGGGGCTCCAGGCAAATTCGCCCCTGAAATGCCCAAAAGAGCCCCCACCCCCCCCCCCCCCCCCCAAAAAAAAAATCATAAAAGAGCCTCCCTAATTTTGCATAGAGTTCCCCCCCCCCCCCCCCAAGATTGGGTGGCATCTACATGTAGGTATGATGTGAATCATAGTATTGTAGATACTGCCATGCTGAAAAGGATAACCATTCATTTGTAACCTACACCATATATTGGGTCTTGGGTTTATTATTTTTGCAAAAGTTGTATCATGTGAGAGGCCTCATAATTCCAAACACTAAAGCTATTTCAGGGCCAAGACTACACTTTCACAGTTTTGGATGCAAGTATGTGAGACTACAAGTTTGCAGATGGTCGCGTGCAATCTCAGTCGCACCTCGTTGCAACCTTTCAGTCCGATCATGTGAGACTGCCTTGAGGGAATTAACTGAGCAACATGACAGGCAAACGCAACAGGGTAGTGACATCCCAGCTTGTGATGACAATGCTTCCCCCCATGGTGAAGAAATCTTGACCTTCAAAGTGATACACACCATGGGCATCCACACAGCAGGGTGGATTTTGATATTCTCACTCAATGATGAGAGATATAGAGTCTCATGGTTTCAAATACATGTTGAGAGGGTGTGAAAAGACCTGTTTTAAATGTAAAGAATAATGTGCCAAATTCAAATTTACTTTCAAAACTCAATATGGGTAAAGGCGGCCATCTTGAAATCCCAGACTACGACTGTAAAATTTCAAGGACAAGAAACTCTGGGCAAACTGTTGTTTTCACAACAAGAGACTGAGCAGGAGGAATAACCACTGAAACTTTGAGTGACACAATCAATCAAGAAATTAGAACTGTTTGGCTCTTTCAACATATCCATCTCTTCTTATGGTGGACTAAGATTAATTAATGCACTCTTGTAAATTTGTGGACAATTACCATCTATAGGCATTTGTTGTGTACGTACAAAACTTTGGGAAGAAATTTTCTAGAAGTATATGTTCCCCTTTTGTTTGAGCCTGTGTTTGTAGAATACAATAACACAGTGAGTTTAGGGTATGAAGAGGGTATTTTAGGGTATGTATGAAGAAAATATGAAGATAACTTTGAAATTTTGTCCTTTAATTTCCCCTAGGAAAGATCCCCCAAGCTGGCTTCATTTAATTCCTTGACCTTTTATGGCAACACAAGTTAATTATTGTTCTTGTCTTTAAATCAGCTATGGCAAATCCTTGCTTCCCACAAGATGGTTAAGAGGAATACAAGGCCACGTGGAATCCAAACTTCCACGATTAATTTTACGAGTTTCATTGTCCTTAAAACATACAGGAACAATCCTCCAAACTGGCTTGATTTAATTCTTTGACCTTTCATGGCAACACAAATCGATTCTTTGTCTTGTCTTGAAATCAGCTTCTGCATATAACACAAGATAATCATGAGGCAAGAAAAGAACACATTTAATTCAAACTTTCATAATTGTTCAGGGTTTCATTGTCCTTTAAACATACACTTGGAAAAATCCTCCAAACTGGCTTCATTTAATTCTTTGACTTTTCATGGCAACACAAATTAATTCTTTGTCTTGTCTTGAAACACAAGATGGTTCATGAGGCAAGAAAATAACACATTTAATTCAGACTTACATGATTGATTTTCCGAGTTTCATTGTCCTTTAAACATACACTCGGAAAAATCCTCCAAACTGGCTTGATTTAATTCCTTGACCTTTTACGGCACGAGATGCCTCGTGGCGCGGTGGGATGCGAGATTCATCTCCTGTCGCATCCTATTATCCTCCGCACAGACACAAATCCACCGGCATACTTCCAAGACTTGCTTACACAATCAGCTAAAAATGCCCCCCTTTTGACGATACACTGTGTGCAATACAACATATCTACTTGTTTAACCCAGAGCCTAGATGTGAACCTGGTGGGTCTTGTATTAGCCCGTTCAGGACAGATTGTTCAGGACTGATTGATTTTGGTATAATAACATACACTGTATTCTCCATAGACCCAAGCCAAAATATTTTTGGACCAGTCCTAAAGGGGTTAACTATGCCTAGATGGGGATTGCAAACTCTCATTTGGAACAGAATGGATGGATAATTCCATTTTTAAAAGCAGAACTGCCAACATTGACAATAATGCATCTATTTCAGGGGGTTTCAACCATGAATTGTGGAGTTTATGAAATACATGCACCACAATGAGAAAAAATCTTTTCGCTTCTAAACAGGGAGATTTGCACATTTGTTTGCTAGGATGTAGAAAAATTGGTAAATTTTCAGGCAGGCTTGTGCATCATATTCAGGGAGACTTGGCAGCTCTGCACAAGGGTCACAGCAAAGAACTAACATTTAAATTTTCTAGTAAATTCTACCTCTAAATTTAACTTTAATAATGTGTTCAATGCTCCAGCTAATTTCTACAAATATCAGAGAGCCAAGTCAAATATTGTCATGACATTGACCAGGCTTTAGATAAAACCCCGGAGTACAAAAATAACATACTATAGATCCATTTAGATAAAACCCAATGTACAAAAATAACATACATTTACTACGCATAATTGCAAGGCCAGGATGCTAAAGATCAGTATTGTGTCATGAGGGCATTATACTGATTGAAGCATGCAAAACTTAAGTTCAATTGTATTCCAAAACAAATGTTTTGACTCATTCTTCACCCATTTGAAACAAATCCTAAAATTATTGCAACAGATTTGTTATACATGTAGGCTCCATTAAAGGGATCTAGATAGTAATTTTGTTGACATAATATGTGTATTTCTGTCAATATGTCCACTGAGTGATGTGTGAATATTCCATGTTCATGTCATATGGCAGAGTAATGAGCAGAAAAGCGAAGTTATATGCCCCAACTCATATGCTCCTATGGGGACCCTTCCGTGGTGTTTTACTCCGCCGCGATGCGCCCCGGCGCCATGAATAGACCGGTCACGTTTTAAGAGGCGCATTTAGGCGTCATTACAATAGCTTTGTACGTGGTAACAATTCTCCCGGGGAGAATTGCAAATCTGAACACTTTAATCACAAATATCTTTATAACTGAAGAGAAGTTGGGAAAACTAAAACCTGTTTCATGATGATTCTATTGGTAATACAAATACAACAAGGTACGTGAGCACCACTGGAGTTATAATAGGTAAGTTTTGTGCAGCGAAAAAATTAATATTTTTATTTCGGGGGCTCCATTTTCGGGGGCTACTTTTCCAACTTTCGGGGGCTACAAATTTTCGGGCTCTTTTTCGAATTTCAGGGGCTACTAATAAGCTATAATGCTGTAAGTGATCATTTTATAAGCATTTGATCACAATCCAAACAGAAAAATCCCGAAAATCAAAAAAAAAAAAAACAATTTTTTTTTTTTTCGGGGGCGAATTCGCCCGCCGCCCCCGTGTATTTTTTTCGCTGGTTTTGTGCATTTTGACAATTGTTAATTGATCCTTTAAAACTAGATGCATTTTTTTTTTGTCTGAAAGCGGAGCTACATTGTACTTAATGTCCACTGGTTGCTTAACCTTCTCATATTTCAGGGACAAATAAGGTCTCTTGGGTAATAGCCAACCAACGGGATGGTCTATTTACATATTTATATCAGTGTGTTGCGAACAAAATTGAGAAAAGTCAAAACGTACATCACATAGTAATACAAAATCTGACTATGTAAGTTCTTGTATGTCAATAGGGCCACTATCTGCCTGACCTTTATATTACAGGGACAAATAAATCCTCTTGGGTAATCAGCGCCTGCCCACTGGCTGGTCTATTTACATATTTATGCCAGTGAGCTGCTACTCAAATTGAGAACATGTCGACCATTCATTGGATGATATTGGATGACATTCTGGAAATATACATGAAGTTGCATTTGTGTATAAACAGGGTTATGTTTAAAGGGACTTAGTAACATTGTCCAAATCCTCAAAATTTCCCTTTCGTTACAAAGATATGTATGATCGAAGTATTTAGATAAGAAAAACTCCGGGCGAGTTTTTCTTCTGTGTACAAAGTGAGTGCAGTGAGTTATTGAATATCACTTTGCATTTTCGCTCATTACTTGGCCATGCAATGTCCATTTGACTTGAAATTTATACACAATACCCTGTGGACATACGAGATAACAATAATATACATTGCATCAACCATTCATCACTTTTTGCACATGTCAACAAAGTTACTAATCCCTTCAATGACACTGTCTCTGCCTGACCCTTCTCATGTTACAGCGACTAATAAGACCTCTTGGGTAATCACCAGCCCACTGGTTGGTCTATTTACAAATTTACATTATACATCAGTTTGTCGCTGTTGGAATCGAAGAAGCATGAATGTGAGAAATAGGCATATGGGGTGCCAAGGGGAGCAGAATAAGTGTAGAGCTACTTTAAAAGGCGACTTAAAGCGACCATGACATTGTCTGGATGATGTCCGGATATGTTGGGTGGTAAAATTAACAGGCTGAAAGTTTGGACAACATCTAATCAAGCCTTTTTTGCACTTAACAAACTTTTTTTTTTACAAACACCACAATCTCGCCCCATAATATGATCATGTAGCTAGGCCACAACAGCCTATTGAGCATGCGCATCCTTCACCGGGTAGGAACTTCCCGGGTAGGATCCTCCCCAAATATGTTTGTTGTTTTTACAATGCTCCCAACCTTCAAACACGATTATCTCCAAAGTACAAAAAGTGACATAGCATCCCTTCTCTTTCTCAACCGATGATCATGCATTCATCCTGCAGGGCCCCAAGGAAGTGAGGAAACTGCATAATTATGTAGAACGTGTACATGCATACATGCATGTTCAATCGTTTCAAACATGGCTGTATAAACACATGGTACATAGATTCTTTGTTTATATGCGTCCTTGCCACACTCAAGTGTCCTAACAATTGTAATACCAGAGAAAAAAAGACAAATTATGTTCTATAGATTTAAACACGTACATGTACTTGTAGTTTGTATCATGACCTCAAATCAACCTAAATGTTCTTGTCCCGTTATTAAACCCATTGCCTATGGGAACCTGGTGGGCCCTGTACTAAACTATAGATAAGGGAATTGCAAAATGTAATAGGGAACAGATGATTTGCCTACGGGAAACTGGTGGGCCCTGTACAAACTACATATATATATGGCAATTACAAAATCTACTAGGTAATAAATACAATTTCCTTTATTTCCTATAATGTGAGACCTTATTAACTGACCGACTTTCCACTTTCAAAATGAGCCACTTTATTGAAGTTTGTCCCAAATGCAATCTATCACGAATGACAAAGTACTGCCAATAAAAACTATATTGTAGAATTAAAACCACCAATATTCCTGCAGCACATGTTAAGTGGTCTATTAAAAGAAGCTAGAGAGTACATGTACATAGAAGGCTCTCAGTAAATTATCCTTTTGAAGTTGATTTCAAGAGTAGATTTACATGAAAGGTATCATCATTTAATTTCCTATTGATCTTGCAAGTGTAAAAATCAGTTATTTCTTATGATCTAGTTGTACAGTCAAACATGTCTTAGTGACCACCTGTCTATAAAAGCCAACCTGCCTATAGTGGCCACTAAACATGATCCCCTGCAGAGAAAAAAAAACGGATCGAACATGTCGATAAAGGTCACCTGTCTACAGTGGCCACTTTTCTTACATCCCTTTGGCGGTCACTATACACAGGTTTGACTGTATTTGAAAACATTCATGATTTATTTTCTTAACCCAATGAAGACAGTTTGATCTTTATATAACACACACATGGCTCCATAGATCCCAGTCCAAGTATTTCCAAGTCCTGAATGGGTTCACATCTTAGGTAGATGTACATGTAACCCAACAATGGACTTGTAAAGGGATCTAGTAACTTTGTTGACATGTGCACAAATTAATGAGTGGTTGATATAAATAATGAATATTGTTGTTTTCTGATATGTCCACTGGGTGTTGTGTGAAAATTAAAATGCCCATTTCTGCAAAACATGCATTACCGACAAGTGCAGGGTTTTGCTATATAGCAGGTCACATATTTTAAAACTGTATTTACCTGCATCATATACGGTATACAACAGAAATTACCTTTGGATTATAAAAGATGAATTTGCTGTACATAAAATGAGAACTCTCCTGTCGACAGTCGACAATTTTCTCCTCAAATGTTGAGATACATGAATATACTGAACTGGTCAGGTTCCAGATTTCAAAAGAAATTTGGTCAACAGATGATAGCAGTGGAAAAATAATACACAGGGCTCGAGGTGATGTAGTCCCCGAAATGCCAAAAACAGCCCACTGCAAAATCATAAAAGAGTCCTTGTAAAATTGTATAAGGTTCAATGCTAAACTAATATTAGATTGATATTTTAATGCAGGGCAAGCTTGAAATGTAGTCCCACTCCCACCCCTCCAAAGAATATTTTTGTCCATGATAGTAAGAAAACATTGGCATCAACCCACCATACTCAGATTGATCAGTTGAGGGGAAGTGACAGCCAAGCTTGACCCTTGCCTACATTATACATGTACAAGTATGCACCTACCTTTGCTATAAATTATTTATTACGAGAACCCAATTGAGAGAGATTCTTCCATTTGCACAAACCATCATGGACTGCTGTACCTCATATGAACACAAAGTCAACCCTGTTCCATACTAGATTTTGCAATAATAATAATAATAATAATAATGCATTTATATAGCGCTTTTTCCATGTCAAATGTTCAAAAGCACCTGCCATAAAGTTAATACTGGATTCACAAGGTTCCTGTAGTCAATGAGTTGATGCAGAATAGTGTGACCATGCACCTTTGTGAAATCCAGCCTTTGGGTCAAAAGATAGATAGTCATTTTGAAATCATTGAGATCCACCCACTATATGCTCAGATTGATCAGTTGATGTGAAGTGACAGGCAAGCTTGACCCTACCCTACATTGTAAATGCACACGTATACATATACCTGACCCCCGCCATGAATTATTTATTACAAGAACCCAAGAGACATTCTTCCATTTTCGCAAACCATCATGGACTGCTGTACCTCATATGAACACAAAGTCAACCCGTTCCCTACTAGATTTTGCAATCCCCATAAAGCACCTGCCATAAAGTTAATACTGGTTTCGCAAGGTTGCCGTAGTCAATGAGTTGATGCAGAATAGTGTGACCATGCACCTTTGTGAAATCCAGCCATTGGATCAAAAAATATACTTCAGTTTGAAATCATTGAGATCCACCCACTATGCTCAGATTGATCAGTTGATGGGAAGTGAAGTACAGCCAAGCTTGACCCTAGCCTACATTATAAATGCACACGTATGTAATTGACCCCCGCCATGAATTATTTATTACGAGAACCCAAGAGACATTCTTCCATCTGCACAACCCTCATGGCCTTGAAATAGCCTGTTACGTATACAAATAAAATCACCCTTTTCCCCAACTAGATTTTGCAATCCCCATAGAGTTGATACAGGACACACTAGGTTTTTTTGTACGCAATGGGTTAATACAGAATATTCTGGAATATTGTGACCACCATTGTGAATACCATCCATTGGGTCGAGGGTAGCTTGACCCTAACCTATATTGTAAATGCAGACGTATATATGTATACCTACCCCTCACCATGAATTACGAATATTACAATGACCAAAGATGGATTTCAATGGTCAACCTTTAGACTACCACAATATTCTTAAAACAAAACATATATATATCTAGAAGCTCAATTGAGATTGCAAGAGTTACATTTAAAAGCAGCTATCGTCTTGCCATTTAGACAGATGCAGTATTCTTTAATAGTAAAAACTCAGTACCTCAGGTTGGACTGCACAAACAACGTTTAGGATAATAGGCTTTGATCGGTGTATGAATTCAAAAGCAGCTATTCATCTTGGCGATGAATTATTCATCCAAAGACCCCACGAGAGGCTGCTTAATCTTCTGAACCAAATGAGGGCTGAAGACGAACACAAAACAGGGCAATTACAGTGTATGTTGAGTAGATACTGAATAAATAATCATGTATTAAAGGCAGAGGCTAACTTTGAAAGTAGTAATTTATCTTGCATCTTGCCTATGAATAATGTTATCAAGAGGCCCCAAATTTGCCCTGCCACTGTTAACCCATTCCACACTGATTGATTTTGCTATAACATGCCTTCTCCATTGACCATAGCCCAAGTATTTTGGGGACCAGTCCTGAATGTGTTAAAAGATGAACCCAAAATATTGTTGGTCTACTTCATAGATAGTTAAAACAAATTATTAAATACATTTATAGATGAAATTTACCCAAAATGTATGTTTGACAGCAGTATGTTTTCTTTCTGTCTTAGTTGTGTAATTAAACAAGGATTTTGTTAAGCGGGTGTGTGCGTTTGTAATTAATGAGAGCTAATCATATACGTCTGCGTAATAATGTACACTTGCTTGACACTGCTGGACGCAAAATGTAATTCATAATGCTTTTTTAATGATTAATCTCACCACTTGAACAATCATCAAGAGGACATTACCCTTTTGGCTTGACCAATCCATTATACAGGATCAATGTGACTGACTGACACCAGTTTACATTCCATACTAAACTGGCCTCCAAAAGAAACTTATCACTTTTTCAGAGCGACGCTCACTAAAATCCGTAGCATCAAATTGAATCATATTTAGACTCAGATTTAAGCTATCATTCTCCTTATGTTCAAAGCATATCTTAAAAATTAAACCTTTGCTTTTGCCAAAAAAAGAGAAAAATGCGATGGAATCACTACAAGTCACTTTTAAAAAATCACAGAAACTGCTCGCTGCGAACCTCCACGAAAGGCGGTCTATTCAGAACTTTCAATGGCTATTCATTCAACTTGAACAAAGCGGGTTATGTAACCACTAGACTGGCTATTGTCCGTACCGAGGTCTGTGACCGGAAGGGGAGCAGTTTCTGTGATTTTTGAAAAATGACCTCTTGCGATTTCACCTTATTTTATTCTTTGTTGACTAAAGCAAACATATTTTTGTTTAGATGAGCTTGCTAAGGGGTATTGTAGCTAATCTATGCCGAATTATGATTAAGTTTTATGCTTTGGATTGTAATGTGTGTCGCTCTGAAGAAGTGATAAGTTTCTTTTGGAGCCCAGTTTAGTAGTGTAGACTCTCACTGTAATAAGAAAATAGTGTATAAAACCTTTAATTGTGCTCACTGATAAACACAAAATGTAATTTTCATAATGCCCTTTTAATGATTAATCTCTCCACTTGAACAATGATCAAGAGGACATTACCCCTTTAGCTTGACCAATCCATTAGACTGGATCAATGTGATTGACCATCAACTGACACTGGTCTAATACATTCCCCATTATGAATGTAGGCAAGGTTATCACTGTACTATCCAGTGCTGTAGTCGAGTCCACAAGTTCCGAGTCCGAGTCCCCAACGAAATAGCATGTTCCCATATGTTTTACATTGGGACTCGGCTCCGAGTCCGAGTCACGAGACCATCAAAAGCGAGTCCGAGTCCGGACTCGACTACAGCACTGGTACTATCTAACTAGTGCACAAGACCCTTAAACCCACTGAACATTTTTTACACTGATAGACACAAAATTATGTAATTTACGATAATGCCATTTTAATGATTCTTATGTCCACTTTAGACAATCATCAAGCGGACATTACCCCTTTGGCTTGACCAATCCATTAGACTGGATCAATGTGACTGACTGACACCAGTTTACATGTAGTAGTGTAGACTCTCACTATACTAAGAAAATAGTGTATAAAACCTTTCTTTAATTGTGTTCACTGATAGACACAAAATGTAATTTTCATAATGCCCTTTTAATGATTAATCTCTCCACTTGAGACAATCATCAAGCGGACATATTACCCCTTTAGCTTGACCAATCCATTAGACTGGATCAATGTGATTGACCATCAACTGACACTGGTCTAATACATTCCCCATTATTTATGTAGGCAAGGCTATCACTGTACTATCTAACTAGCGTACAAGACCCTTAAACCTACTGAACTTTTTTTACACTGATAGACACAAAATTATGTAATTTATGATAATGCCATATTAATGATTCTTATATGTCCAATTGAGACAATCATCAAGTGGACATTACCCCTTGATTACCTGTTTGGCTTGACCAATCCATAAGACTGGATCAGTGTGACTGACCATCCACTGACACTGGTCTGCATTCCAAACCAGTAGGCCTAATGAAGACGAGACTCTAGTTGTACTATCATTCTTCATGTATGTATACACCAAAGCCTGTGTATTTTTAAAGTGCTTAGAGATGATTAAATCAATCATATTAGGCGCTCTATACATCGCAACAATTATTAGTTACTTTTGGGACCAATCCTGAATGGTTTTAATTTAACCCACGGATACAATGTAGACAGGGCTCTAACTGTAATATCAATCTAGACTCTTTAACCAATTGAAGACAATTTGACTTCGGTATAATAGCATTTCCTAAAATCCCAAGCAGAAGTATTTTAGGGACCAGTCCTGGGGGGTGTTTCACAAAGATCCTAAGTTGATCTTAGCACTAAGATGGTCTTAAATATTATGGAAAGCCATAGTGTCTTGAAACAGTTTTGTAAAAGTTATGTTGAAATGCATAAAATGTTGAGTCAAATCATATATATATTTTCTAATTATCAAAGAAATTTCATGAATTTTATGTGAAGATCATGAATCTCTTTGATATGATTTGAATCAACATTTTAAGCATTTCAACATAACTTTTACAAAACTGTTTCAAGACACTAGTGGCTTTCCATAATATTTAAGACCATCTTAGTGCTATTAAGATAAACTTAGGATCTTTGTGAAACACCCCCCAGTCCTGAATGGGTTAAAGGCCCACTGATGTACAGGATGTATTGTAGACAAGGCATTCACTGTACTATCAAACTAGAGCACAAAATTTCTTTAACATATTGAAGACTCAGTATTAGCCTTGTTACCATTTTCGGACATAAAAAACCTCTCTTAAATTATAAAGAATTAACACATAAGTATACCTTTAATACTGTCTGGTCTGGCTGCGAAAGGTTAATGAACCAAAAGGTGAAAGATATCAAATTAATCTGCTTGCTACCAGGACCATGTGAGCCATGTAATAACTAGATGTGGGCTAGCATCTGTCGGAGAAGCAATGTCAGCTGTGTATATATTACAACACACATCAACATGCCCTAAGGAAGTATGTTATCTGGGTACCAACGCATTGCTTAGCCTTAGGAGAACCCGAGCACTATCCAATGTATTACAGTTATTGGGGGCTAGGGCTCTGTAAAAAAAAAGAATTGCAAATTGCAAAAAAAAAATAATAATCTTTGCGTGTTGTCCCCATTTTTAAAGGCCTATATAAAATATCACTGGTATTTAATCACTATTTCATATCAATATCCATTGCACTATCACACTATACCAGAGCCATACAGATCAATTTTATAGATTTTCACACATTGTAAACACCATCACCATACTACAATAACTTTGTATAGAAACATACGTACATATACAAGGCATTCATGACTTTATTATTAATAAAACAGACCGTAAATTTTGGAATTCTATGTATCAGTTTTGTATGTTACACAGGCATAAAGCACTCTTATGTACGCAACTAGTCATGCCCACTAATTAACCAGTAACAATGGATTGCTTAATTATATGCCGGAACTACATTGTATTGTCAATTGAATGGTTATTAAAATAACAGATGTATTGTATGCACAGTACAGTGTATGCTGGGAGTGGAACCACACAATTGCCTTTATTATTGACATTGTTTCATGTGGTTTGCATGATCATTGTATGCTCAGCACAATGTATATATATGTACTGTCATCCATGTACGAAGTATTTGTGAAACAATCTGAGATGTGTACTCAGGCCTTGAACTGTGTGCATAATTTCATTTGCGTGGATCTTTTACATAATTAATTTTGAATGTATAGTGTCTGGGTATTGAATCACAAAATTGCTTTTACTATATTGACAATATATAATAATAGTTTTTTTCATGATCAACACAATGTCAACATTTACTTTCATGTACAAAGTACAATGCGAGACGATCTACATGTACATGCATGCGATTTGTACTCAGGCATTGAAACAGTGTGCATAATTTCATTTGCATGGTTCTTAAATTATATAGTGTCAGGGCATTGAATCACAAAATTGCCCTTACTATTGACAATGTACCATGTGGTTTATATCATTGTATGATCAGCACAATCCCATGTATTAATTTACTTTCACTCACATACAAAGTACAAATACATGTACATGTACATGTGTGACAATCTAGATGCGATTTGTTCTCGGGCCTTGAAACCGTGTGCATAATTTCATTTGAACAGTGCGTGGCCGCGCATATCTCTCGCGGGAGATGGTTAATTTTCGAGCCCTCAGTGCTTTCTGCATGTCATCACCAAACAAACAATTATATAGATTTTTTTTCCCCTGACCGGTGGCTAGCTGGTACTAGTATATACATCAAACCTTGTTGCTTTCGCTACAAACACGAGTACCGAGCGCATTGAATATATGATTCATAATCTAGCGTACTGACTATACTGTGTGGGAGGCATGATGTCATACTATGGTTGCAGTATGGATGGTTTGATGCATATTATTATTATACAGCTATATATGACTGGAAGTATGGATGGATGGATGGAAGCATGGAAATGTATGGATGAATAAAAGATTGAATATATATCTCTATTGAATAGATGGATGGACAGATATAGAAAGTTATCCAGATAGATAGAAAAAGATACATACAGTTAGACAGACAGATCAGTAGATAGATAGATAGATAGATAGATAGATAGATAGATAGATAGATAGATAGATAGATAGATAGATAGATAGATAGATAGATAGATAGATAGATAGATAGATAGATAGATAGATAGATATCTATAGATAGATAGATAGATAGATAGATAGATAGATAGATAGATAGATAGATAGATAGATAGATAGATAGATAGATAGATAGATAGGTAGGTAGATAGATAGATACATGTAGATAGATAGATTACTTTTTTTCTTTCAGTTGGAGCTATCATAATCAGAATTCGGGCCACTGAAATGCAAAAATCATGTTTTTACTTCCCTGACTGGCCACAAAGAAAGGGCTCATTTCTAGCATGGGGTAATCTTTAGTTGAAAGTTATGTTGCTTTTAATGATTTCTTACTGTAAAAAAACTGTATCCACATTATACACTATTAATTTATTCAATTATTTATCTATTTGTAATAGTGCGCTTTAATTAATTTAACCAAACATGCCCGCTATGTGCAGTGAATGTGCAGTTCAACATTTCAACACTGTAAATGTCTGTACCCACATTGTAAAATACACTTTTAATTTATTCCATTTTGTCCCTATAATAAGACAATATGTGAGGAATCATCAACCTTCAATATCACGGTGCGCTTTAATTAATTTACCAAACATGTGCGCTATGTGCAGTTCAACAGTTTCAACACTGTAAATGTCTGTACCCACATTGTAAAATACACTTTTAATTTATTCAATTTTGTCCCTATAATAAGACAATATGTGAGGAATCATCAACCTTCACTATCACGGTGCGCTTTAATTAATTTACCAAACATGCACGCTTCAGTATGTGCAGTGCATGTGCCCTTCCACTTTTCGTTCTAATCAAAGTAGTGCAAACATCCATTTTTAGGCGTCCTTGTTAACATCCTCCGATAGATGTGACCTTTAGCTTTCATTCACGGCAAAGCGAAATGCATTTTTGACGATGAATTTACGTGGCCTGCACAAAAGACAGGGAAATCCTCACTTTACTGATCATGCTGCTGCAGCATACTGATTTTATTATACAGTTCAACATTGTATTATTTTTAAAAAGTATCATTTGATCAGTTCCTTTTATCATGTTTTGTATTGTCAAATACATTTTGAAAGATTTAGTTGAAATGTAATAGTCCATATTGTACTTAATACATTCACATAATTATACATAATGATAACTTGAGCTTTGATCAAAAATTATCACAAATTTGTGTAAAATGTCTATCATAATATTATGTTTAAATTATAACCGAATATTCAGTTGTCATACTAATGGTGTTTGATAGCTGGTATATTCTGTTCTTTCTATGATTTGGGTATACATGGCAGCACTTTATTCATATATTTTGATTGATTTAATCCTTATAGCTTGAAACTTATCAAATATATTTGGGCATATGATGTATTCCTTTAACATATTTGGGAATATGATGCATTCCTTTAACTATGTTGAGGTAATAATGCAGATTACCCTTTCTTCCTTGCACAACTACCTGAAAGTATGACGTCACAAAGCGGTACTTCTCTATATCAAATATTAATATTTCCTTCCTTTTTCCTCCAAAATATTGATTGATACCTTGTATTATTTGATATGGCGGGCCAACAGAATCTCTAATATATTCATAATGACCAAGCCCATGCCCAAGCCCATGCCCACACACAATCACACATATTAGACAGAAAGACACAGGCTATATAAAAGCATCAACTGAAGCCTGCATTGCAGAAATCAACTGCCATTTCCTCTATCCTTTATATAAACACACAAATCTCCATATGGAAAAATACCCAGCGAGATTGATAAATAAGGATGTCATGTGACGTGAGCGACCTCGCTGGGGGCATCCAATAAAAATCCCGACACTCATTCTCCGACCCGCCGAATTATCATACAGAGCGACACAGGTTTTACCCCCCCTTTACCCTATAGATTTAAATTCATGCGCAACTAAGTCTGGTTTCGGAGGGGGGGACTTGAGCTTAGCACTCAACAGTCAAAGATGTGACGTCAATGATTTCTCTGCGTCTTTCCTCTTCCTCCTCCTACTTCGGATGGATGACTATTTGACTCTGTCCCCGTCTCCCACTTTCTTTATTTCTCTATAGTAATTTCTTCATCTCTTTTAATAAGATGCTCTCTCACTCTCTCTTCTTTTTCTTCTAATATAATTATTTCTTCTCCCTTCTTCATACTATTTACAGACCTGTTCTTCTATTTTTAAATAATTCCCCTTTCTCTTCCAGTCTTAATACTTCTTCTCAATCTCTTATTCCTCTTTAGGTATCTTCTTCTATCTTACATAATTCTCTCTATGTCCATCGCCCTCTCTCATTTGTTTTTTCAATCTCTCCTTGCTCTTTAGATCTTTGTATTTTCTTCTCCTTTTTAAAATGATTCTCCCCCCTCTCACTCCCTTTCTCTCTCCAGGATCGCTGTTTACTATTTAGTATCTTCTATTTTTTGTTTTCATAATTTCCTATTCTCTTTCTCTCTCTCAATCACTTCCTACTTTTAAATAACATCTTTTTAAAAATAATTATTTTTCTCCCACTTTCTCCCAAACTACATTCCTTCTTTACTCTGTAAATAATATCTTCTCTTTCGATGCAAGTGTCTTTCTTCCTCCCCCTGTGTGCCTCCTTGAGATTGTGACGGCAATGCGCTGATCTTGAGATGCATGACAGCATGAGAACATTCCTGCACACAAATCCAACATCATTAGCATCATGTACCATCTGTTGCTTCCCATTTCAGAATCCACCATATGTTACAGGTTTTTGCTGCCAAAATTCAAAGGAAACCTACAATTCTTATTACATAATATAACAATTTCAACTGGTATATTTTCTTTTCAAACATATTTTCCATCCCTCCCTTCCCTCCTTGAGATTGTGACGACAATGCGTTGATCTTGAGAGCATGACAGCATGAAAACATTCCTGCAAGCAAATCCAAATTCATTCGCATCATGTACAATCTGTTGCGTCCCATTTCAGTATCCACCATATGTTACAGGAATGTTGTTGCCAAAATGCAAAGGAAACCTGCAATTCTTATTACATAATATAACAATTTCAACTAGTATATTTTCTTTTAAAACATATTTTCCCTCCCTCCCTCCCTCTCTGCCCCTCCTTGAGAATGTGACGACATCTTGAATCGTGAGAGCATGAAAACATTCCTGCACACAAATCCAACATCATTAGCATCATGTACCATCTGTTGCGTCCCATTTCAGAATCCACCATATGTTGCCAAAATGCAAAGGAAACCTGCAATTCTTATTACATCCCTTTCTCCCCCTCTGTACCTCCTCAAGAATGTGACGACAAAGTTGATCTTTAGAGCATTTTGAGAGTATAAAAACATTCCTTCATTCCCATCATGTACCATCCACCATATGTTACAGGTTTTGTTGCTGCAATTCAAATGAAACCTGCAATTCTTATCATGAAATCACTCTTTCCAAACCATACAACATTCTTAAGGTTAGCTGAAATTGTTATCATAAAATTATGTGTTTATGATGTTATCAAATATTATTAAAGGCCCTGATAAAGTTTCATGATAACTATTATTAAACTCATCTGTCTTTCTTTGTATTCAGAATTAATAGTTAAAACAAAATTAAGATGAATGTATGAAATCTATTTATAAGACAACATACTGAACAGTGCCATCATCCAAGTATTTTGTATATAACTTTTTTTTTAAAGCTAGAATATCATGATTTCTGAAAATATTCTTCAAATACAAAGGGACACTAGCACTCAATATGACAAGAAAGTGCAGACTTTAAATTGTTATTATTTCAGGTAAATTTGGCACTCCTTTAAAGTCTTAACAAATAATCCCTTAAACTTAAAATGGGTGTCAAGTATCATGACTGAAATGATCTCCCACGCAATTTGATCTTTTATAATCGATCACTTTCATTATGTGTGTAAAATATGGCATATAATATTACGCTGCTCTTTAAAATCACATATTTCATATATCAGATTACATATAGGCATGTCTTTAATAGGCCACAGAAAGTCAAGTAGTAAAATGTCCGATAGATGCTTTCAAGTACTTACTTGTTTCCTAAATATACCATACATTTGTAAAAATCTGTTTTGAAGTGCAAGTGTGAATGTTTTTAATTAGTTAAACCCACATGAAGGGAGCAAGAAATGTGGCCACTGCAGACAGGTGACCTCTATAAACAGGTTCCATAACATAGTTTTCTTTCTTTGCGGTGGATCATTTTGGTAGCCACTATCAGCAGAGGTTTTAATGTAATTGTAAATAATTCATATAAATATCTAACCAGTTGCTTAAGGGATCCTGGTTGGCTATATCTATATCATACAAAATCTATGTTGATATCAGAATCTCAAAGGGAATTGGTTAAATTCTATTCTGATCTCATAATTGGGTAGGTACATGTACATACTATGCATTCAACAGGTGATTAAATGATGCATAAACTTTGGCGCTGCGAAAACCCTCCCAGCCATCATCACAATGCAATCAATACATGTCAAGGATGCACTGTTTCGTTTTACCAGATGAAAGCCATTGTATTTAGTTAACATATCTCAGATTAAAGGAGAAGATATTTTCCAGATTTTTGTAATGATAATGATTCATCTCCTATGGCTATGCCGGTATGCATTCAACAGGTGACTCAATGATGCATAACCTTTGGTGATGGGACACTCCCAGCCCTCATCACAATGCAATCAATAATTATCCCAAGGATGCGCTAGATGGTTTCACCAGATGAAAGCCATTGTGATGGGCTGTACTAACACATCACTGATTAAAGGAGAAGCCGAGAAGATATAATCCAGATTTGTTTTTTTAATGATAATGTATAATTATTTAAATTATGTCCCCATCTCCTTTATGTCGGTATGCATGCAATAGGTGATTAAATGATGCATAACCTTTGGTGGTGGAGTTCCTCTCAGCCCTCATCACAATGCAATCAATACTTATCCCAAGGATGCGCTACATTGTCTTACCAGATGAGAGCCATTGTGAAAGGCTGCTCTAACACATGTATCTGATTAAAAGAGAAGACATTTCCAGGTTCAAATTTTGAATGCATCACTACCCCAGGGGAGGTTGCATAAAGAAGAGGATAGGGTTAAGGTTAGAGGATTGTGATCAAGAAGAAGATCAATCGCAAAGCTATCACGTACATCCCGCAAAATATTCTATAATTTCATATGCATACCAACAAATGCACAGTGAAAGAGGGAAAGACAAAAAGGCCACTTTTTAAAACACATATTGCATTGCCTACTTAACCTGTTGCTTACGGGACCGGGTGGGTTGTACAAAGTCTAAAGGGATTTCAAAATCTCGTAATGAACAGATTAACCCTAGTATTAACCATTAAGTCTATATGGAGTCTATATACTTGTAGGCAACCGTTAAATGAACAAAGAAGGTGAAGTCCGAAATCAGGTCAAGATATGAAACAAGTAGGTCAAGTGGAGTGGACTGAGCAATGAATTGGGACCTAAAGGGCGGTCCCCCATGATCAGACTCAAAGCTTGCAACAAGGTGTGACTGAGATTAATCTCATATATAGTCTTGTGCACCCATCCACTGGTTTATACATTATCAACATTGTGGAAAATTTAGATATTTGTTGTTATCCCTGATTATAAAAGCAAATATAATAAACTGAATTCTGATTTTTCATCTCATAAACTCATTTGATTATTCTTTTAATAGACAATTCCCCAAATCTTCTTGCTACAAATTACATAATCTGCTGATAATAAAAATTAAAAAATGCCTTATAAATGCATCATATGATGATCTTCACAAATTTAAATGTAAGGAAATGAGAGAAACAAAATGTTAGCAATGATTTTTGGGCCAAGAAGATTTGCAAATATGTCAAATGTAGCAGATCAGAGAACGAAAATACACTGGGGCTCCGGGCAATTTCACACACAGAATGGCAAAAAGAAACCCAGATAATCATATAATAGAGCCCACGTAAATTTGCAATGCAAAAGAGTGCTATATACAGGCGAGCTTGAAAAGTAGCCACAGTAAAGTGAAATGTAGCTTTTTCCCTGTAGCATATTATCATCCATTTTGACTTGAAGGGACAGTAATTAATTAATTAACCCTGTCCCCACCCATTCACATTGGTGTAACACAGCAGGACCCTTATTTGACACCTTCGTTGCTTCCAAAGGGGTGGAAACTACGGACTTGTAATTCAACTCTAGATACGTAAAAGAACGCTTAATTAAATTGCTCGACATGAGAAAAAGCCTCAAGATGTTTGTCGCCCTCGCTACTGCGGACTTAAATTACAATTTATGTGTCTAGCTGAGGTTTCAGAATGCCAATATAGAGAGAGGACTGAGGATGAATTTATTCATGTAGACGGGGGGATTGTCTGCCTAGATGTAATACATTGTAATGGCTGATTTATGTCTGACTCAAATGCATATTGCATCTCGTGATATTATATTTTCTGTATACTACAAGTGGTTGCAAATGAGGAAAATGCTACAAAATGAAGACAAATTATACTGAACACTGAAAACTGGAAAGGGATATTTCTTGTTTCCTCCCTTACTCTAATTCCCAGCCTAGCTTGGTACGCTACATAAATTATGCTAATATATGCTAGAAATGCTAGACTTTTTTGCCTTGTGGCCCAGTGAGGCAAGTACAAATATTTTTTCAATTACTAGTTGCCTGAAACCCAAATATAGTGTGGTCCCAAAAAAAGATAATCATTACAAATTATGTTATGTCGCGTATTCCGGCCAGTGGAATTAAACAATAGGTCAATGGAAATTGATGCCCCAAAGCTAACTTTTAGTAGCCCTGGGCCAGCGGGCCTGTATCTCACCACCATGCCTACATGCAAGTGCCCATTGTTGATGTTGTGTCTCGGCCTCCTTCCTTTACCCGTTTGTCTTCATGTGTATGTCCTTCTCAAGTGTTATTTCAGCCTCTGACAAAGATTCCGTCAGGACTGAAGACTTATGCCCGGCGCAGACAGAGCCGACTCGACTGGTTGTCATTCCGATCGGCTCAGTTTTCAGTGCCTCGCGACACACATTTTGCCAGTCGAGAGACAGTCAGATGCCAGTTGGGGCCGATTCAACACGATAAATCTGCTCCGACCGACCGGGCCCAACTCTAGCCTGATTGAAACCAGTCGGATCGGGTCGAGTCGGCTCTGTCTGCGCCGGGCTTTAGGCAGCCAATTGACTTTCAAGTGTCGAGCCCTGATGTATCTCATTACCATGCCTTTGTTCCCATTATTGAGTATTTCTGCTTTCTCCTTCTAATAATGTTCGTGCTCATGTGTTATAATTTATAGTCAACTACTGTTAACATGTCATCTGAACTTGTAATTCAGCCTCTAACAAAGATTTGGTTAGGATCACAAAACCCAGGCTCCCAATCAACTCCCATTTACAGTTACTAGTACTTAGCTACATGTAGCTAACATGTTCTGCCCATGTTATCATTAATCATCATAATACAACAGTTGACGGTTTAAAGGGGTAACTAATATTAACCCTTTCAACTCAAGTCTATTTGATATCAGCATGTACATGTGTAACATACATTCTCCATAGACAGCAGCCAGTGTATTTTGTTCTACCAGTCCTGGATTTATTTTAAATCACGACTTGAATTACACAATGTGCTGTGTGCCACAAATAATTCCAAAGATAAACATGACTGCAATGCTGCTACTAATGGCCCGGTCAGATATCAACGGATAGCGGAAACGTATGCCCAACGAATAGACAATTTGCGAAATTAAATTATCCGGTAATGAAAGTCGTCTCCATTGCTTCATGTACACAAAACATAGAACAACGTACATCACCGGACAAGGAACGGACAAGAAACGCATAGAACGGATGAAAAATGTAGCTCTCCGTTTGACATACGTTTGCGCGATCCGTTGATATGTGACCGGGCTATTAGCCACATGATCTGCAGTGCTGTTATCAATGTTAATGGATATTTAATATGGTGGTTAGTGATTACAGTGGGGTACGTAATTCAAATCCTAATGTGTAATGTACACCATGAATAAATGCATGCACACCATGAATAAATGTATGCATGTGCTGTATTTATTATAAAGTTATACATGATTGCAAAGCTGCTACTGTAGCTAGCCAGCATGGTCTGACTACTGTTATCAATTTTAATGAATATTTAATACCAGGGTTCCGGATGGTGATTACAGAATGGCAATTAAAATCCTGATTGGAATTAATTAATATACAATGTATTATCTACCAGTGAATGTATGCATGGTTTTTACATGCACTGTATTATTCCAAAATACACATGCTGGCAAATGATGCTACAGCTAGCCTCATGTTCTGCCTATAAATATCAGTGTTAATGAATATTTAATAACAGGGTTGGTGATTTTAAATTAATTCAAATCCGGTTAAAAAATTCATTGTACTCTAAATAGCTCTGCCAGTATTAAGCTAATGCATACACCATATCATTCCAAATATGTATGCTGGCAAACAATGCTAGCAAGCTACATGCTCTGCCTATAGATACATGTAGATGTTATCAATGTTCATGAACAGGGTTCATGATTTTAAATGAATTCAAAATTTCAAATCCAGTTAAAAATATACATTGTACTCCATATCATTCCAAAAATAAACATTTATGATTGCAAACGATGCTAGCTGGCCCCATTTTCTGCATAGATGTTATCAATGTTCATGAATAATGAATGTCATTGATTACCATGCATGCATGCCTGCTTCATAGAAACCTGTCCTCCTACTAAATGAAATGAGCACACACAATACCAGCTGCATAATAACTACTATTATAAGGAGCAAAAAAAATGAAGGAGTGAAATTGAACATTCTTCAAATGTTAGTGAAATCTAAGTTCAGTAGCACAGCAAAAAGGAATATAGAGAAAGGGGGTAAAAGCCTCCCCCCCCCCCCCCCCCCCCCAACAAAAAAATTAATTTAAATCAAAAATTAAAAAAAATAAAAAAAATGATAATAATTTTTAAAAATAATAAACTGTTAATTACGGAAACCGGGTGGGCTAACATAAGTCTAGATGGGAATTTCACAATCTCGATGTGAACGTGTTCAAAACAAGGGTACTAAGTACAAGGTACTAAAAATACAGAATGTGCCCTCAATAATTCAAGTTCCCCCCTCCCAATTAATCAGTCGTAACATACTACGCCCCTGTCTGGGTTCAATAACCTGAATGAGTTTCAAGAAAAAAAACACTCTTGAATTGATTAATAATGCTCGAGACAAATTAGTCATTTTCAGAACATTATACAGAGAAACCGAGTAACTAATACATATTTCAGGAACAAATCTGATTGAAGACATGATGCACCTGCTCTCCACAAAGAAACTCATGATTTATTCATGAACGTAGGCAGGAATGGACGCAGACAAGAGAACAAAGGAGCTAGCTTCATTGTCCCCGATCAATAACCAAACTCGTTATAATTAGTGATCAGACTGCAGGATAAATCAATGCAAACTTAACTTGTGTACTAGTCAGTATAGTAGTGGGAGTTTTAATCATCAAAGTACAGTAAAAACCTGTCTATAAAGACCACCCAAGGGAGACAGTATAGCTGGTCTTTATCAGCAGGTGGTCTTAAATAAAAACAAGCTTCATTGTCCCCAATCAATATCCAAACTTGTTATAATTAGTGATCAGACTGCAGGATAAATCAATGCAAACTTAACAAGTGTACTAGTCAGTATAGTAGTGGGAATTATCATCAAAGTACTGTACAGTAAAAACCAGTCTATAAAGACCACCCAAGGGAGACAGAAAAGGTGGTCTTTATATAACAAGCTTCATTGTCCCCGGTCAATACCAAACTCGTTATAATTAGTGATCAGACATCAGGATACATCAATGCAAACGATGATGTAGGGATATTAAAATAAAGTGAAGTACAACCTGTCTATAAAGACCACCCAAGGGAGACAGAAAAGTTGGTCTTTATAAGCAGGTGGTCTTAAATCAAACAAGCTTCATTGTCCCCCATCAATATCCACACTTGTTATAATTAGTGATCAGACAGCAGGGTAAATAAATGCAAAGGATGATGAAGTACAACCTGTCTATAAAAAGACCACCGAAGGGAGGCAGAAAAAGTGGTCTTTATCAGCAGGTGGTCTCTATTTTAACAAGCTTCATTGTCCCAATCAATAACCAAACTCGCTGTAATTAGTGATTAGGCAGCAGGATTTAATCAATACTAACTGAACACATACAGGAGTCAGTGGAAAAATACACAGGTGCTCAGGATAATTAAGCCCCCTCAATGCTAAAAAGTGCCAAAGAAAATTATAAAAGAGCCTGTAAAAGTGGGGACATTGGCCCGTATTCACAAAGGAGGTTTGTACAAACCCTGGTTCAAACCGCGGTTTACATCTATGGAATGCCAATTGTAAACTGATGGAGAGAGAATGTAAATTCCTTACTTGTTAATAATGTTGATGGTACACATTCTCTCTCCATCAGTTTACAATTGGCATTCCATAGATGTAAACCGCGGTTTGTACAAACCTCCTTTGTGAATACGGGCCATTATCTTTGTACACAGATGGTCACTAGAGCAGGTTTGACTGCAGCAAAAGAAACACAAGACACTGTAACCCGATTTCCTGAGAGCAGTGGAAGTTGGCATTAACCCATTCAGGACGGACTGGTCTGATTTTACTACAACGTGTATTCTCCATAGACCTAAGCCTGAATATTTTCGGGACCAGTCCTGAACGGGTTAAGCAATGTTATTACAATAAAAAGTGTCCACAACTGTGCCAGCAAACTGTGCAACATAATAAATTTGAAAATACACATGTCTTGCTTTTGTTTAGTTACAGAGATCTTTGCTCACCAAATCAATATTGGATTGTGTAGCGTGAGGAAGGTTTTAACCAATACATGAACAAAACTTGAACGCGGCACTCAGGGAGTGCATATATACCTCTGCCAATACTGAAGTCTATGTATGTCAATTTTACTTTTTGTGCGACCTTGACCTTTGACCTTTGATGTTAAAAATCCAATGGGTTCTATTCTCGAAAAACATATTAGACTTCCATGAAAAATTGGTTGAGATATCTGCAAAATTGTGCACATGAGACTGTTCACGAACAAACATACACACACAAACAGAACCGAAAATATGTGCCCGGCTATAGCAAAACCCTGCACTTGTCGTTAATTCATGTTTTGAAGAAATGAGTATTTTAAGTTCACATAACGTGTAAAAAAGACTTAGGATTGTACAATTGTGAAACAATCATATCTTTGCCAATTATTGACCAATTTGTTAGAACAAAGCATCAAATGGAAAGCTTGTAATGAGGCCTTTCAAATCATACATGTATGAAAATCTACATTTTGATTTTTAACGACAAGTGCAGGGTATAGCCGGTCACATATAACATCCTGCCACTTTGTTGGCAGAGGTATTAACAATATGACTGATTATTAAAAGATCAAATGATTGAAGCAAAAACTTACTGTTGTGGTGGACCAATAGGAGTGGTCAAAGTTGAAGCTCTTTGGTTGTTCTCCTTTGGCTTGGAGTTTGGGGTTGGTTATAGCTGCAAAAAGGAAGAAGAAGAAGAAGAAACAAAAATATTAATGACATTTATTTGAATTATTGATTGTTTCTAGCTGTCAGTGCTCACACTTGAATAGCTGCAAAAGGTAAGAAAAAGAAGAAATAAAAAACATGACGTTAATTTGAATTATTGTTTAGCAGTCAGTGCTTGCACATGAATGTGAATAGCCTGCAACTACAGTATCTCTGGGGGGTGTTTCACAAAGATCATTTAGTTGAATTTAACTCTAAGTTGAACTTTAAAAATTATGGAAAGCCGTTAGTTTCTTTGAACATTTTTTCTAAAAGTTATTTCAAAAGGCATAAAAATATTGATTCAAATTATCAATATTTTCTATTATCATGGATATTTCACGTTCTTGATGTAAAATTTATGAGTTAAGTTCAACTTAGGATCTTTGTGAAACACCCCTCCCCCCCCCCCCCCCCCCCCCCCATGGCCAGAAAGATTCTTGTGAGAAGACCAAATAATGTTTAAGACTCGGGTGTTCAAATTGGCACAACATTAATCTGAATTATTGATTGTTTACCATGCAGTGTTTGCACATGGTTTTGAATAGTGCCTGCAACTACATGTATCTCTCACCAGGTATGTGATATACATTATATTATATCCCTAAGACAGTTGAGAAGACCAAATAATGTTTTAAATCAGGTGTTCAAATTGACACGACATTAATCTGAATTATTGATTGTTTACCGTGCAGTGTTTGCACATATGTATTGTTGTGACTAGCCTACAACTATCTCTCGCCAGGTGAGCTGGTATGGGTAGATATCAGAGCCAAGAGATCGATTTTTATGGGCGCTTAATATGAAAAGAAGAACTAATATTTGTAATCAAATGTTAATTTTAGATTCATCATTAAATTGGATTACTTATAGTTTAATAGCACCTAGTTCTGGCACATTGTTGTAAATAGCCTGTATTTGTGCTGGTGTGGGTAGATATCAGAGCCACAGGAAAGATTCTTGTGGTTGCTTACGAGAATGAGCAAAAAAAACATTTTAATCAAACTTTCATATTGACATGACATTAATCTGAATTAATGATAGTTTGATCATAGCACCCAGGGAAAAAAATTATTATTATTTTTGGGGGGCTCGTTTTCAAGCTTGCATGCATGAAAATAACACTCTAATATCTGTTTGCATAGAACTCTATGCACATTTCGGGGGCTCTTTTTGGCATTTTGGGGGCGAATTCGCCCTGAGCCCCCATGTATTTGTTTCACTGATAGCACCAGTCCTGGCACAATGTTGTGATTAGCCTGCAGCTTTCTCTAGTGTTGGTGGATATCAGACCCACGAGAAAGATTCTTGTAAGCGCACATACATGTAGAAAAACAAATATTTGTTGCAATCTTAATATCAATAAGTATGTGAGCACTTGGAAGGGAATCATTCTCATTCAGATGTCCTTAGTAAATGTATTATATTACATGGATTCAAACCCAACCGAAAGAATCACACAAAAATAAAAATCCATCAGAAAAACTGCACTCTGGTATTAATCATAATATTTGTTCATATATTGAAATGGTTCATGTATTATTAATTTAAGTTATTTTGAAACAGATGTATTTATACTTCATGGAATTTAATATTTGTAATATTCCTATAGTGACTGATAGTGACTCAGACACTCTGAGCGTGAAGCCATGTTAATCGGGCTAAATCTATTGATTGTTTCTCACTAAATCCAAGTACGCAGTATACATGTGACACATTCTTTACGTCAATACATTCATCCTCATCCAAGATGATGTAATATGTCAGCTCTTATCTAATAACCAATTCATACATGAGCAGGGCTCACAATAAACTCTCTCCTCTGATGGCCTCATTGTCGTTGTGCAAGTAAAATTTTGAGTTTTCAAATTATCTTTTCAAGTGTTTGTTATAAAAAAAAAGTACTAGAAAAAATCACTTTGAATGTCCATCAATTTAGTAGATAAAATAAATATGCAATACCATAGCATAGTTGGCAGAAGTACATTAAAAATAATTATTTGATTAATTTTTAATATAGATTCAAGGAAAATAATCGCCTTTGTATCTGATCATATATCTATTTTAATCCAGTTGGGTGCATTGCACCTATTTAAAAAATGTAACTAAATAAACATACATTATGCACAAATTAGCATTATTTGATTTAATATTACTCCAAAATAAGTTCTAGCCATAAAACCATGAAGTCCTTAATATAAACTTATTGAATGTTGTTTTACCCTGGATTGGGCAAATGCACTTGATTTAGAGCCCCACATCTTCCATATGGTCAGAGATATAAATAACCCTCCCCATGCAAGCTGAGAGCGGTGGCATTAACCCATTCAGCTAGTTTGCTTCCTAAAATACTCTGGATTAGGTCTAGATGGGAGATGCATGATATTGCATAGCCTACTCATATTTAATGGGTTAAAAAAGAAAAGCAAGGATTAAGGGAAATAGACAGATAGTCTGTTTCATAAGGGGAACAAAGATGGACAAAGTTGGAGGGAGAGAGATTTACAGAGTAAAGGAGAAGAGTGCAAAATACTGTGAGAGATCAGGATTGAAATAGAAACTCGGTGACAAGGAAATTGAGTAAAAACAAAGACAAATAGGAAATAGAGAGAAAAATGAGAAACAGAGCTGAAAAGAGGAGGGTGGAGGGAAAGAGTTTAACACCTAGTGAAAGAAAGAGCGCAAAATGTTGTGAGAGAACAGGATCGAAATAGAAACTCGGTGACAAGGAAATTGAGTAAAAACAAAGAAAGATGGGAAATAGCTCTATAAAGGAATATTGAGAAACAGTGCTGAAAATGGGAGGTTGGAGAAATAGAGATTAACAGAGTGAAAGAGAGCGTGCAAAATGCTGTAAGAGATCAGGATTGAAATAGAAACTCGGTGAAAGGGAAATTGTGTAAAAACAACATAAAAAAGGGAAATACGTTCTAAAAGTGAAAGACATAATTTAAAAGAGAAAGAGATCATAGACAGAGTTGGCAGGGAAAGAGATTTAAAGTGAAAGAGAACAGGATTGAAATAAAAGCTGTGTGACAAGGAGATTGAGTAAAATGTAAATAGAGAAAATAATGAGGAACAGTGCTTAAAAGAGAAGGAGATGGACAAAAATGTTAACTTCTTGAATTCAACACACAAACAAACAAACCAACAAACAAACAAACGGATAAATGATCAAACAGGAAAAAAAAATAACATCTGGAGAGAAAAGATCTAGGAAACAAAATGGGGTGATGCTAAAAAGTGCATCTCCTTTCTCTGAGAAGACACAATTTTCTAATGCTTCCTATGATGCACATCTAACACACAAACAAACAAACAAACAAACAAACAGACAGACAAACAAACAAACAAAACAAACAGCTGGAGAGAAAAGATTCAGGAAATGAAAGGGGTGGGAGGAGCTAAATGGGGCCTCTATACTTTCTCTGAGAAGACAAGGTTTATGCTTCCTACAGACAGACGGGGCTCATTGCAACTGCTGACGTTGGAATGGGGGACACCTGTTGCCATGACAACGGTAAGTTAAACCACCCAGAAAAACCTCCAACTCTGAGTGCTCCCCATCTCAACTCTCTCTTCCTCTCTCTCTATCTCTCTCCGTCTCTCTGTCATTCTCTATCTCTACAGCTTTCTCTCATTTTGATCTCTCATCTATCTAGATGCTAATGGGCGAGAGACAATAGGAGGGAGAAAATTGCATTTTTATTGCCACTAAATGTGTGTTCATGACATTTTGAAGCATTAGAATTAGAGGGGGAAAACCTTTCATCGGATTCGGATGGAGACAAAATAGCAAATCATCCTAGATACTCTGTGTACTTATCAACAGTTGAGGAAGAGGAGGGCACTAAGTCCCTTCTTTTTTTTTCTTGGAGATAATCCTTATTAATGTGTGGGAGCCTTGTAGTCGTAGAAACCTAATTTAGCTCTCTTTTCAATATTTGTTGATAAATACATGTATTCCTCAAAATAGAAATACTTAAATCTGAAAATTCGTCAACACATAGAGAGGACTCTGCATGACCTCAAGATGGTATGCCGAGCCTTATTTAGAAGAAAAAAAAGAGAAGTGCTTAGAAGTCACTTTTTGTGCTTTGGAGATAATTATGATTAATTTGTCGGACCCTTGTAGAATCCCATAATAGTTTGATAAATATTCCCCAAAATAGAACTACGTATTAAATCTGAAAATTTGTCATTTCATTTAGAAATCTCTGTCCTACAAGATGGCATTGCTGAGCCTAATTTAGAAGTTCTAAGAAAAAAAAAGAGAAGCGCCAAGTTACTTTTTGTGCTTCAATGGAGATAATCATGTGTTTAATGTTAGGGAGACTCATAGAAACCAAATTTAGCTCTATTTTTAATATTTTTGATATTTATTATTCCCTAAAATAGAAGTACTTATTATCTGATAATTTTAAATCACATAGAAAAGACTCCTACCTACAAGATGGTATGCCGAACCATATTTAGACAAAAAGAGAAGCTCTATGTCACTTGTTGTGCTTTAAAGATAATCATGATTAATGAGTGGTAGCCTTGTAGAAACTACATTAGAAACCCATAAACTACCCATAATAGCTCTCTTTTTAATATTTTTGATAAATATTCACCCAAATATAAATATTATTTGAAAAATAATTTTCACCCAACAATATACAGATAATTTTTGTTAAGTTTCTGTTCACTGTGACCTACTATGTAGGTGCCCTCGTAAAAAATGTGTGTCTTTTAGAAAATCACAATCATAATCTAAGATTAGATAGGAAAGGAATTAATACCAGACACTAAAGGTTAGCCACTGCTGAGATAGTATTATGCCTTCTAGCTATCTAATTATTGTAATTACTTTTTCGGCCTGCGCATATTTATTTGAATGAATCTGCTCAGTGCTATATATATGTATGCACCCTCCGTTCTGTACGCATGCACCCTATAGAGTGCATACATACAGCATGTAGCTTGGGATTCTGTTAACCTGTTGCTTACGGGAACCGGGTGGGCTAATGTAGTATCTCGTAGTGAACGGGTTAAGGTTAACCCATTCTGAACTGGAATTGGACTGGAGGAGTCTCAGGAATGAGGTACACTATATACGGAAAATCCAACAGTCATCAATGAATTGCTGTACATCTTTTACAGACAGAGTGCTAAAAATGATTTGATGCTATGATAAGCAACACAATTCACTTTTTTCCTGGTGGATCTGTAATTAAGGCTAGTAAAATCAAGACCTTTCAGATTTGAGTGGCCTGGATCTAAAATCTGGTAGCTCACAGCTTTTCAAACCAAAAAACATGTTACCGTAATCTGATCTATTTGGGTGCCCATTTTGGCAAGTCAAAACAAATATGGCATAATAAACAAAATGTTGGTGGCCGCATATCATTTTTAGTGGCCCTGGGCCACTGGGCCACAGGCCAGAGTTTCTTGTAAAGTAATGTGATTTAATTTTGCTAAGTGAGCATTATAATGCATCAAATATCATTTTGCACTTAAATATGTTTACCAATTTTAATGAATTAGGTATTTCATGTAGATTATCAATTTTATTTAATAGTCATGAATATAATAAAACACAAATTAAATTGAAACTGAAATCTGAAAATGGTATATAGATGATACTTGTTTATGTGACATTAATTACATGTATGTAGGTATGATTTATTGTTATTGTTTTAGATTGTAATATATGTATGCATACTATATAAAAACAAAAATATTGGACAAAATATAATGAAATTGAAAATGAAAATACAGATTAAACTGTTTCAGGGCTAAATCAAATGAAAGTAAAAGCCCCATAATGAATGAAATTTACTTTTTGATTTCCTATAAGATATCAATGTATCAATGTACAAAGTTCCATCAAAGATGGACATGTCCATTCTATTTCTAGCTGGATTTTCTAGCATACATGTACATGATAGTGCTATTTTGAGTACAGAATTATCATAGCTGAATATCCACTTGAGTAGTCGAGTATGATGTACGGTCGGTTCCCATCCATACGTCACGCCTCACTAGACGTGTACATGGATGTACTTTCTAATTGCAGTTTAATCAACACGGTTTGAGCCAATTAGCTACGCCATGCATCCCCCATCTCAATTAATACACCACCCATGCATAAATGGTGTAATCCACGGAATGCTAATTCCACCTGCCATAGTAGTAAAAGCTCTAACACTGCACTTCTGCCATAGCTAACAATGCCATTTATGTACTGCCATAAATGCTGCTAATACTGCCATCTATTTTTAATACTGTCATACTAAGCCTGGGTCGGAACGGACGGAATACCGGAATCCGTCCGGTGTGTGCGTGTTCCGGTTTAGTTTTCTCCATTCCGGTATTCCGATGAAAATCACGGAAAATCTCTTTTTCCTCAAAAATTCATATTTTGTAGTAGAAAACTAACAGAAGAAAACAAATGACAAAAAAGTACAAGAAAGACGATGTCGAATGCAATTAATACAACGACAAGAAATCCGCTGCGTTTATATGAAAGCCGATCTAGCGAGTACTACTACGATCGACTAGGCTAGCTACCCCGGCGCGCCCCGCACAGTCATGCAGCTGCAGAGCTAGCTATAGCTGCGCCGTACCATATATATGTCATCAAACGTTTCTCAAACGTTGACATCCAGTCCGCTATCTATCGGTACATTATAATGCTCCGACACAGCCCGCCATATCACTCGTATACTTTGTGTGCAGGTTATGGGTCTATTTTCTTGCGCGAGATCGATCCGCCGGGAATTGGGGAAATCCCCAGCGGATGGATCTCGCGTAGGAAAATAGACCCTATAGCCTGCACGCAAAGTATACAAGTTAGTGTTGACTTAATATTCGTGTCGTTGTATTAGCTTCAGATGCAGTTTCGAGCGAGTTAGAAAATGTTCGAGATATAATCAGCGCATTTTTTTTTGTTGCTGTTTTTGCAGGTAATTGTTCTCGTATTTATTTTAAAAGCCATACAAACATGTAAGTAAAATAAGAGACATTTTCGTTCCTTTTCGGCACTTTTTAAGAGTGCAACTTGCTTGCAAGGTCAAGGCAGTTGAGTTGGCCTGTCTCGCAGCGCGGGGCCTGCATGCCTGCGCTGCCGAAACCATGGCAGACCTTCTAGTGCGTGTTCGTTCCGTATCATTCATTGGCAGATTTTTTTTTATCGGAATACCGGATTCCGAACGGCACAACACCGGCGGATTCCGGAACCAAAAAATTCCGACATGACTCAGGCCTAGCTCATACTATATTGAATAGAATACATTTTATATACACTGGACAATGCAATATTAACTTGTTCATGATGATAATAGACTAATAGTACCGTGTATTGGGAAGTTATGGGAATTACAAAATATGCAGAATGCTAATTTTTGTAGATTATACTGTATGGCAGATATTGTATATTCCATCCGCCATAGCAACCAGTGCTGCACTTCTGCCATAGCCTTGAATAGAATGCACCATGTATACTATTAATTTAATTTAACTGTGTATTTATATGCCTAATCACAAATCTACAGTAAAATGCAATGATTTGGTCTCTTACTTGCGATTTGATTTCACTTTAACTTAGCCCGTTCTTTTACAACAGATTGGCAACAATTTGAAAACTTGAATAAAACCATTAAACCCTCAATGTGTTTTTTTTTAATAGGCAAAAGTTGTTTTAAATCAACAAAATGGTTTGTAAATTAGTACAATTTGCCCAATGCCATAACAAATACTAACGGCAAATTAAACAGGTCTTCATCGTAACTTTCTCTCATGAATTCAAACAGACGTTCATAGTCAGTGTGTGATATTAACAAGCTCCTAATTAGCTGATTCACTTTGTACAGTATCAGTAGCTCTACATCATCATTTAAATTAAATTGAAAGTGGTTTGAAATCAACAAACTGATTTGTAAATTTGGTCAATGGCCACATTTTCACTTATAATGAGCAATTATGAAAGACATGTAGAATTCATTAAATCTTTCATTCAACCAGTATAAATACACATTCAGTGCCTGAAAATAAGCTCAGGACTAATTATCTGACTCACTTTGTATGCACAGTATTAAAATAGTTCTGTAATGTGTACAAAGAGATTAATTATCTATAGCAGCTGCATAGCGAGTGTTTGCACTTTCAAAGCAAGGATCATTTTACGTTTTTGAAATGACTCATGTCATTTATCTATCTATTAAAGCAACTGATCATGTACATGTGTATTGATTACTGAAAATATAGGATAACGCAATGCTAGAAATTAACGTTTTGTTCCTGGTGGCCCAGTCGGGAAAGTAGAATTTATTGACTTCAATATCAAATACTGTTTGCCCGAAACCAGAATTGGGCAGCCCAAAACCGAAAGTGGATAGCCCCAAAACAAAGAAAAGCATACATAGGCTGGGCATGTAGCAAGACTTCAGGACAATAGATGGACATATTGCATTTTAAATAACAGAATGGCAACCAAGAAAGGGAAAGAGAAAAAGAGGAATGCAGAAGAAAAAATGGAGAGATGAATTAACATCGGCCGAGTGGACTAGGATAGCTAGAGACAGAAGAGAATGGAAATGTCATGATGGCTTTGTCCAAAGTATGGATGAACTATAGCCTGATATCTAGATAGATAGATGATATCACATTTTTGTCTAGATGTGCAGTTAGAAATTGAAATAAAAGAAAGGTTTAGCATAGCATACATGTAGTTCAAATGACAGAAAGCATTGTACTCAAAGTCCATATATTTTAGGGTCCCAGTGAGGCATTTAGAGTTTTATTTGAATCAACAAAATGATATCAGAATACACTTGTCCTTTGTATCATGATTGGATCTGAAAAGATATCATCAATGAATGTATTCTAAAGTCTAAGAATATCTCCCTTTATGACTCATAGGTCCGTGTACAAAGTACAGTGCAAAACTCAGTTGGATACTCAGTATTAGCGGAAGCTATTCAATGCACTTTTCATGATTGACCTTGAGTTTCCATGGTTACCGTTTGGTTGTAACTATAGTGAATTGTACATGTAGGTCAGTTCAATGCTCATTAAAATCAACTCCCTCTAGAGAGAGAATGGACAAAGTCCAAACGATAATTGTGTAAAATAAATTGATACAATGAATTTTTTAATGAATGTGTACACATGCACATGTACATTCACAGAGAAAACTAATTGGATTCTCAAGGTTACATCATGTTCATACTAACTACATTCATGTAGATATGTTGTAGATTGATGCAATTATGCATGCACAAAGCACATCGTACTATTATTACATCCATGGAGAAAAGGGAACTTTAAAATGTTGCTAAAAAATTGTCTTTTTAAAACCATTTTATGACCGAACACTTGATTGAATACTTTATTGCATGCGAATTAGAATGAAAGACTTTTTTGTTGTGAAATTCAAGGAAGCATGTGAGTAGAATTAAATGCATTAAAAATATGAGGCTCGTTGTTTTTTCATCACTTGGTTAAAAGTTTTAAAAAAAAAAAAAATTATATAATAATTTATAATTAATAATAATAATTAATATGAATCCTAATATTTCATAATAATAATTATAATATAATAATAATAACAATACATTGAATAAGTAAAATGATGATGATGATGATGATGATGATGATGATGATGATGATGATGATGATGATGATGATGATGATGATGATGATGATGATGATGATGATGATGATGATGATGATGATGATGATGATGATGATGATGATGATGATGATGATGATGATAACAATAATAAATTATTAATAATAATAATAATAATAATAATAATAACGATAATAACGATAATAAATAATCTTTTCAAAGGCCAGCAGAAGGGGCCAAAACGTTGCTGTTTAGCATCTTCAATTGTAAGTTGACATACAATTTATATCATTTAATAATCATATTTTATATAATATAATAATAGTTATAATAAATAATAAGAAGAATTATAAATAAATAGATAAATAGATTAATAATAATCATTAAAAAGAAACAGGTATGACTTTGATACGTACTGGTGGTTGCTCCCGTCATAGCAATGATGCACTCCGCATCCCTGCCAATCTCCCTGCTGTTGAAGGGACGACATCGGACCGCGACTTTAACGGACGACATCTTGGACTCTCCTCACACCTTCGCACCTCGCGCAGAAAAACTCACGAAACAAACAGTACTTGACAACAATACATCTGTGTTCAATCTCGCAGTTTGCAAACATGTATGTACCCTCAGCTGCTTAGGAATCTTGCGTACGAAGGGTTGCGGCGGCGTAAAAAAAAAAAAAAAAAAAATCCTTTAATATACAGACCCTCCGGCCTCCGTCGTGATTTCTCGATTAAAATTATACAGCATCGATGGAAGAATTGAGATATTTTATTTCTTATTGATAACAGCTTCACTGTTCTCTAGTTCTTAGCACCATGACTCCAGGCTTATGTCGTCCGACTTGCAAAGGAAACAATCGCGATGCCTTCTTTCAATAGAACAGCTGTGGCACACTGTGGCAGGAATAATCGTGAATCGTCCGCTAATTCTAAGTAATAATTGCACACACAAAACACACCGGCACAATGAAAGGAATTATGTTCTTTATACAGTTGCTTAATCTTCCGAGGTGACGAGTCGTTTATTGCGGGCAGTCATTCATTTCAGCTTATGCTCCATTATACTCGAGTTCCTTTCTCGATTCGCATCGGTAATGGCATCTGCCTGCTCCGCTCCGCATCAAGCGTTCAAATGAAAAGTTGCGCTCGCTGCATCACTTCCCTGCATATGCGTACACCCCTAAACCCCAACGCTCGTCACACAGCAGCGACACTGATAAAACAAAATTTGTCGGAGGGTTCACTCGAAATCGCTCTCTGTCTCTGGCTTTAGGTGAATCTCTGATTGCTATAGACTGAGCTGCTATACACAGCCGCTCCTCTCTCGCTTACTCTCTCTCTCCCTGGCGCGGAGGAAATAAATGCAAAGTGGCGT
Organism: Echinarachnius parma; assembly: GCA_037951105.1. NCBI lineage: Eukaryota > Metazoa > Echinodermata > Echinoidea > Clypeasteroida > Echinarachniidae > Echinarachnius > Echinarachnius parma. Next base: position 194,744 of record JBAMJV010000313.1, on the reverse strand, counting down.
ACGTCAGCAGTGCAGCTCCACCATCCCTTCTACCTCACCCGTTGCTATGCCAACTGCCACTTTCTTCCAGAATGCATAAATAGAGGAGCGTTTTGGGGGGAGTCGGTTAGATGGGGGGCACGCAGGCACTGACTTGCATGCATCTATGGGCTCAATCAAGTCCAATGTAATCAATCCACTGCGCCGGTTTGTGAATATATCTACATGATCCTCATTTCTATGCGTGATGTGTGATCGCAAATAGTAATGTGCTCTGCCCTGTGGCTCCCTGTGGCTTTCTCTCTCAGAGATCCCTCCCTCTCTCTCTTCCTTTCTCTCTCCCTCCTCCTCCTCCTTCTCTACCTGTGGGCAGCGCCTCAGAGCCTAGATGTGGCCTCTTGGTCAATCAAGAACGTTCAGTGTTATTGCCGACACCTGATGATGCACCCAGTTTCTGGTCCGGTCCTTCCCCCCAGTTCACATTCTAAACCAGACTTCCTCATCCCTGTTCACACTGTGGAACCAGCTCGCTCCTGACGATGGTTTGTGAACGCATCTGCTGTGTCTGAGCGGTAGGCACGTCCGTCCTCAAGCAAAGTATCTGTGTGGGAACAGAGAAATGAAAGAATTGAAAGAAAATAAGAGCAATTGTTTAATTGCAAACAGAATTTTTCTCTCCTTGACACTGTGGAATCAGCTCAGTTCTAATTTAGGTGTGTTAACACATGGACAATGTCGGACTGGTAGGCACGTCCATCCGTCCTTCAGCAATGAATCTGTGTGGGAACGGAGAATTGAAAGAAAATAAGAGTGCTGTTTAATTGCAAACCAAAATTCCCTGTTCACACTGTGGAATCAGCTCGCTCCGGATGGAGATTTGGGTGTGAACGCATTCAACGCATTAGCACTGTTAGAGGCAGTAGGCAAATCCGTCTCCAGCAAAGTATCCGTGTGGAAACAGTGAATTGAAAGAAAATAAGAGTGCTGTTTTGATTGCAAACCAAAAGTCCTTGTTCACACTGTGGAATCAGCTCGCTCCGGATGGAGATTCATGTGTGAACGCATTCAACGCATTAGCACTGTTAGAGGCGGTAGGCAAATCCGTCTCCAGCAAAGTATCCGTGTGGGAACAGTGAATTGAAAGAAAATAAGAGCGATGTTTTGATTGCAAACAGAACGTTCGACGGGAGCATTAAAGGGATCTAGTAACTTTGATGGTGTGTGCAAAAACAGATGAAGGGATGATGGAAGGTGTATTTTTGTGATAATACGTCCACTGAGTGATGTGTACAAATTCATAAATGACATACTGTAAACATGCAAAGTGATATTTGCTAACTAATTCCACTAACTTTGTACACAGTTGAAATTCTCCCAAGGAGAATTCCAAATCTGAAAACTCTTATCATAAATATCTTTATGATGAATTAGAAATTTAGAAAACCAAAACCTGTTCCATTCTTAGAACTATTGATAATATGTACTTCAATGAGGTATGTGAAAACTGAGCTAGATTTCTAAGTAAATTTTGTGGAATTTGACAATGTTACTAGATCTATCCCTTTAAAGGAACACAGGAAGAGGTCGAAGGGTGTTCAGGAAACTACAAAATTGCAGCCTTGCCAAGGGAAAAAAAGGCTATTGTACCACATCAATCAAATGTACACAGGATAATAACTGAACTCTCAATTATATACCCTCTACCCACAATGGTGACTGGAGATTAGTCTTGTGACCAGGGCATTTATGAAACCTCAGCTCTTGACAATTGTCTATGTGCAATGTTATTCTTGTGAAATTACATTCAGAGAGAGAGAGAGAGAGAGAGGAAACTAACTAGAAATATACTTGGACTAATAAAGCAAACCCTCTCAAAACAAGCACTATACAATTTAAAAGTAAGGGAGAAAACAGGCTGCTTCAAAGATTTGGCATCCATTCAAACGCTCAAATATTACTATTTTCATTCGTTGGATATTATTAAAAATAATTTCTGCCGCTCAAATTTCATTAAGGAAATACCAAAATCGTGAATCTCATATTTTTTATATAATTTGACTATTTTAGCTAAAATAAGAGAAACTACCAATGTTGTGACGTAACAGTTGTTTTGTGGTGTAAGGTCACACATTTATTTTTCAACCTTAACTGCAATTAACTAAATCTGGCATTTCCCCCTTTTTCTTTGCTGCCCAGTCAGGCAAGTAAATTCAAAGCTTCTTTCTTTAACACGTTCCCTTCGAGATTTTGAAATCCCCATAGAATTTGTAATAACCCACTCGGTTCCCGTATAAAGCAAGTGGCAGATACTTGTAGAGCACAATTATCATTGTTACCCCTGGTCATCTCAGTACATTCCAAACCTAAAAGATTACCATATATGCACCATCTCAACTCCCCAGGGAGTATACTAGCTGCGAGCAACCATATTGGTGTATCAGGCTCATTGTAGAGGATCGTGCAGGGAAATAATATGTAAAATTGTAAAATCAGTGTGTGAACTACTATTTCTTGAAAGCGAAAAATGTTACTCCTGAAGATGTTTCCCCACAACAAGTCATTTAACGACTTGGCAAGCTTATTGTCACACATTGTGCACTTTGCATACGACATCACCCCGTTGGAAAAGACTATAATGCAGCATGGAGTTAAGGGTAATTTATGAATCTAATCACCTTTTGGCAGCTGCAAGCACATTGCAATATTAATGAAAATAGTACTCAAGCATTCATATTGCGCCATCAATCTAGACATTCTATTCCAATGTGCATCATATATTGTCACACATTTACACATTGCATACCACGTCAACTCATTTGAGAAGACTTCAAAAGAATTTTATGATAATTTATGAATCTAAACACCCTTTGGCAGCCCACAGATTGTCTGGAATTGTTCTGCTTTTACTTTTCTACTGCCCGGCCTTCACATACTATTGTTGACACATTTTAATGAATAAATGCACGCAGAAATGTCTTTTCCAACCCCCTGGAAAAGACTTGGAACAGAGTTTATGGTAATTTACGAATCTAACCACCCTTTGGCAGCCCACAGGTAGATGATAGATCTTTTTTTTCTATTCCACTGCCCTGCACATTCAACTGCTGATAGCCTGTGGCTTACATATTGCATAATACAACAACATCAGCACATAGGAAAAGACATTGCATGGATTGTATGGTAATTTATGAATCTAACCACCCTGTGGCAGCCCACAGGTAGATAGATAATCATCCGGAATCTATCTACCGTATCTTCTCTCACTTTTCCACTGCCCTGCACATGTATGCTATTGGTGATGCACTTAATATATTGGATTCCCTTCTCAGCGATGCAGTGCGGAATTAACCCCCGAGATGGATGCACGCACACTCCTACTGACTGTACGTGCTTGCAAATTGCATGCGTGATTGTGGGTATGTATTTGGAGTATGTGTGAGTGTGAGTGTGAGTGTATGACAGGCCTGGTGTGTGAGTGCATTCTTGAATGTTTGTATGTATGCAGTGTGCGCGCATGTGTGTATGTGTGCTTGTGATGTGTGTGTGTGCATGTGTGTGCGTGTGTGTGCGAGTGTGCAAATGGGTGTTGATGTCTGTGTGTTGGTGTGTATGCGTGTTTGCATACTTTTATATGTGTGTATGTATGTGTATATATGTGTGTGTGAGTGCGTATGTGTGTATTTATGTCCATTTGTGTACTTGTATGCATACAGTGTGCGTGACGTGCGCGCATGTTTGCGCCTGAGCATGTGTGAACGTGTGTGTGTGTGTGTGTGTGTGTGTGTGTGTGTACATACATTGCATACATGTGTTGCACTTGCAGGAATGGCATTTTATCACTTTGTGGCTGATGGTTCATGTAGTGCTCAACAAATACTGCACTGTCATATCATTCGTATCAGTATGAGGTGAAACAGCCCCATTCAAGTACATGGCCATGGATGAACTATCCTGATCAGTTCATCAGCTTACCATATGGAAGCTTCTTCACTTATAATAGTATTGCAAATAATATTTCCACATCTGGGCCCATATTCATTTATAAGTAGCTTAGTAATAGTTCCATTCTTAAGGCTATTTTAGATGAAAGGCCAAAGTAAGCAATACAATTTGTTATTTTTTAAACTAATTTATACATGTATGGTTATAGCGCTAATCATGTGAGCATCGTAGATCTTTACACTAAATATGGTTTTCTGGGTAAGCATGTTACTGGTAACTAATAAGTTAACCCCAATTTGCAACTAAAAAGATATCTTGTTGCATGCTTAGCCCTATCATTTAAAAATAGACTGCAACAGAACAAAGCTAGTCTGTTTTTTTTTAATCAATATGGGCCCTGAAATCTATGAAATCTACTACATGTACATGGTTTAACATCCATCTGCAACAATTGCATTGATTCTCTAGAGCTTCCTTGGACATAAAAAACTCAACCATTTCCCCTAATTTATCATATACATACTATGATTTTGATAATTTACTCAGAAATTCACAATTTTGCCTGAGTATGGTCTTGGCCTAAAATTAATTAATAAACCCTAGAGTTTTAACCCATGATTTTTCTCAAATATTACATGAGTTTGCCAGAAAATATAAAGGTTTTGCCAGAATTTGAGGTGCTTTTTTTTGCAAAAAGATTGCTTGTCAAAACTCTCAAGGAATGGGGGGGGGGGGGGGGGGGGGGGGGTTATAGGGACACTGATTTTCCGTTTAAAAAAAAGGCCTTTTCCGTTTCAGAAAATCTGGAATTCCGTTTTTACCTGCCTGAAAAACGGAAATTCCGTTTTGCCATAGACTTTGTACATGTGAAAAACTGCAAATTCCGTTTACATAGAACTCCATACAAAATTCAATGAGTAGGGTAAAATCATTTGGGGTCGAAAGTGTCATGCCTGATATCAGGAAGGACTTACCACAGGCCAGAGAGTAGATATCTTTAAAATGTATTCAATAATGATTAAGGCTGAGTTGGTTCGGTCCGTCACACCGGTTCCCTACCGTCACCATCGGGTCCCGACCGTCACCATCGGGTCCCGGTTTCGTTTTTTTCGGAACGGGCACCGGAAAAAAAAAAACAAAAAAAAACGATTTTTCTTTTTTTTTTCTTTTTTTTTTTCCGTTTTCCGTTTCAAAAGGTCAATTCCGCGATTTTCCGCGATTTTCCGCGATCGCGGAAAATCCGTGTCTCTAGGGTTAGCTCCCTCTAGCCCCCCTGCTTCATACACCTATGACCTGTACACAATCCAAATAACTTCCAGACAGTTTTCCCTATTGTCCATGAAGGATCAATGGACCAGTTCCGATGTCAGACGGTGATGTCACGGGATTTTTGGCAGTACATCAATCTAAGCCACCAATTTCCTCCTCGTTTCCTGACCTGGCTCATTCGTGACTTTCATTGGAGCCACATCCAACTGGTTTACTACGCAATTAAATAGAATACTTTAATGGCCATTCACAAGATTCTTTTATGGACCGGGCTAGATACCACATTGAGTGCATACAAAAGGACTGTTCGTTATAAATTTGCCTGACCATGGCATTGTATTTGCTCTAAGATATTCATCCTACCTTCTAGCTCCTATTCAAGATAACTTCGCTGGTCAATTACAACTGTATGCAATAGAGGTGATAGATAGGCTCTGCTATAGTGAACATCTGTCCCGAGAATGATAAATACTTTGTATTAAAAATTCACAAGTGCTTGCTTCACTAAGACACTAACATCACCAGATAATATCACCACAGGGTCATTCCATGTCAAATCACCCAAAAAAAGTGAAAATTTTCATCGTACCCCCTTCAAATTTGCTAATATTTGGTATGTATGATATTTCAACCTTTTAAAGCGCAAAGATTTAAATTTTAGCCCAATCCGCCCAACGGTTTTGGCGCTATGGTCGATTCCTCGGGGGTAGTTTTGTCAAAAATGGGCGTGGGCACCGTTTTTCAAATCGCCATTGTCCGTTAACCGTTGGGTCAATTTATTTTTGAATGGTGTCATTGGACTGGGGATGTTATATGCAATCCATTTATGCCATTTGTTTTCATGCATGAGCGAGTTTGGATACGATAACCTTTGACCTTAGGCTTCGACCTTCCGTTTCACCTTGTGGATCAAATAATCTTGAGATTTTTTTTGGCTTAAATCTTGGCTTGATATAATATCTACAACATATGAAAGAATTGGAGATGTATTATTTCTTGTTTTTTCTACAGCCTTGTTTTAAGTGTGCAAATTTCATCTAAAATTGAATTGTTTTAGACCTACACCCATGTCCAAGAATTCTATAGGGGTGTATTGTATGAAAAAGACCTTTTCAAAGTCAGGATTAGAGCCTATTCACACTCTGGCTCACCACTGTTAAATAGACCTGCTAATCCCCATACAATAGCAATCCAGACAAATGACATTTTAATGATACCACATGTTTCCAACCTGACAATGGCCCTGTTGCAGAAAGAGATAAATCAATTGTGAGTCAGATCAAATGTTCTAAATGCACACATCTGATTGGTTGAAATGCAGAAAATGTCTATCTCTGCAACAGGGCCTAGGTGGAGATCTTTTCTTGAATAAAATCTTTCAAGTTCAAGTTCAAATTGCAAATTTGTACATCAAATATGAAAGCAAATATCTACAGGTATCCCTTTTCAATGAATTTAATGTTTCTATGCATCATAAATTCATGCAATATTAACATGATTTGCAATCTGTACAAATTCAAACCTGATTCTTTCCAACTATACCAAACACAAACAGTAACTACCCTCTAGACAACTGCTCATAATTTTATAACCAATGATTGTTTAAGATTTGATCTTACCACAATATTTCTACAGTTGTTTCATACACTATGTGTGAAAATCAGAGATACTTATCTCTTCATGCTATGAAAGAGCTTAGATTAAAGACAAATGACCTAATTTCAAAAGTCACAAGAACTTGCGCATGCCTGTCCATTTCTGTGAATCATCACATTTGCTTAGTGCATTATTTATGGTTTGTGAAATTTCAAATTGCACTGTTTTTTTATTGCAATTAATGCATTTAAAAACAAGTGCCATTAAAAATCAAAATGAGTGGAATATCAAACAGCATTGTTTTTGTGTTTGGTTTAGTTGGAAATAATCAGGGTTGAATGTTTACAATTGCAAATCATGTTACTATTGCATGAATTTCTGTTGCATAGAAACATTAAATTAATTGAAAAGGGATACCTGTAGATATTTGCTTTCATAATTGATGTACAAGTTTGCAATAATTTGAACTTGAAAGATTTTATTCAAGAAAACATCTCCACCTAGGCCCTGTTGCAGAGATAGACATTTTCTGTGTTTCAACCAATCAGATTTGTCCATTTAGAACATTTGATCTGACTCACAATTGATTTATCTCTTTCTGCAACAGGGCCATTGTCAGGTTGGAAACATGTGGTATCATTAGAATGTCATTTGTCTGGATTGCTATTGTATGGGGATTAGCAGGTCTATTTAACAGTGGTGAGCCAGAGTCTGAATAGGCTCTAATCCTGACTTTGAAAAGGTCTTTTTCATACAATACACCCCTATAGAATTCTTGGACATGGGTGTAGGTCTAAAATAATTCAATTTTACATGAAATTTGCAAACTTAAAACAAGGCTGTAGAAAAAACAAGAAATAATACATCTCCAATTCTTTCATATGTTGTAGAAATTATATCAAGACAACATTTAAGCAAAAAAAATTCTCAAAATTATTTGATCCACGAGGTAAAACGGAAGGTTGAAGCCTAAGGTCAAAGGTTATCGTATCCAAACTCGCTCATGCATGAAAACAAATGGCATAAATGGATTGCATATAACATCTCCAGTCCAATGACACCATTAAAACATAAATTGACCCAACGGTTAACGGACAATGGCGATTTGAAAAATGGTGCCCACGCCCATTTTTGACAAAACTACCCCCAAAGAATCGCCCATAGCGCCAAAACCGTTGGGCGGATTGGGATAAAACTTAAATATTTGCGCTTTGAAAGGTTGAAATATCATACATACCAAATATGAACAAATTTGAAGGGGGTACGATGAAATCCATTGGGTGATTTGACATGGAATGACCCCACACAAACATTGCAATAAAACAATCTAGAAACATTTAGGGGGACCGATCATAGATGAAGGTAAGTAGATGATCTGACAATCTGTCAATATTTAGTCATTCATTTGGCACAAGGAAGTCCAATGTCCAGCAAATTTCCTTTTAGAGAGAAAATTTACCATGCATCAGGGGCATAGCTTTAGGGGGTTAGACAAATGGTGCTCTATGCAATTTGCATCTATAGATGATAGAGCATCGGTTTTATTAGTTTTAGTCGTGGGCACGCTTTGCATGGCCTTGCCATGGCATTGGTAGAGAATGCCGCCTATTTGAGTATTTCTGATCAGATTTTCACATATTATCTTATTGAATTGTGTGACTGTACTCTGTCTCTGTAGTACTAGAGTAGTAGCTAGTGCTATTGTTAACCCCTTGACTACGGGAACCGAGTAGGTTGTGTACAAAGTCTAGAAGGAAATTTCAAAAACTCGTAGGGAACGGGTTGAAGGAGAAGGAAATCCTAGCCGTTTGGATGTGACGAGAGCATAACTCCTGTCATTTCTAGTCACTAATTTCCTCTTGAATATTCCCAATCACAAAATTAATCATTATTTTATGGACCACTGTCGCATGCTTTCAATGCCCATGCACAGGAGGCGGCCATTTCTTCAACTACTCGCGGAGAAATGACATGGCAGGCGGAGAAGACTATCACTCCTATGCAAAACCCAAACCTGAGAGGAACCGCCGAGGCCACCCAGAACAGTTTCAGATTCCACCTGCAAAGACAGACGTGTACAAAAACTCCTACTTTCCTCGCACAATTAAAGCCTGGAATGACCTTCATTCGTCTATTGTCTCACTCAAAAATGCGGACTCCTTCAAAGTAGCTATTCTTCACTCTAAACAAACTCCTTCTTAGTCCACTCTCCACGCAAGTCCACTCTCCACACACCTCCAGTTTAAATTCCAGATGGAATATTTTGGAGGGATATCAACCAAGAAACCAAGAAATGGCAGTGAAATGGCTGCCTCCTGTGGGTATTGAAAGCAGACCACAGCTAGTGGTCCATACATTGATTATTTACGTTAGTGGGAATATTCCAGAGGAAATAAGTGACTAGAAATTACAGGAGTTATGCTCTCATTGATCATCTCATCAGATCCAGTAAGTACGTCATTAGTCAAAGTCAAAACTCAAAACAAAAGGCTACGATTTCCTTCCCCTTTTTTAAGGCTTTTGAGTTAGACGTCTTAGTAGGCATAACCAAATGAAAATGAAAATTGCACGAAAATAATGCAAATGGTATTCAATGGGTTGGGACTTACCTAATGTAAATCATTATGCCCTTTGAAATAAAAAAAACAACTGATATTTGCCCAAAATATGGTATTTAATCCATTTGTTGTGTCACCATTTTCGCCATTCGTTTTATGGCGCGCTGTGCTGTGAGCTTACATTTCGCGTGCGCGCCCCACCGCCAGAGCCCACCGCGCTGTTGCTACCCGATCGCGTGGCATAGCGCATGCAGCACACGCGGCGGCGTATCGCAGCGGCGAACGCGAATTCACCAAATCGTGGCCCCACCACACTCGGTTTGTGCGATAAAACGAATGTGTGAGACTGCTTGAGGCAGAAAAAACTTCCGAGATTATATCGTAAAAACACCTGAATCTTCCAAAAATACAATTTTCCAAACTGCGGAATACTTCTGATTGCTCTAAAATTCGATATTTCAGCAAAGTTCACTGCGAAAATGCGGCAAAAAAGGACTTACCGATGTCGAAATTGATCGAGTTTCTTGATTCAAAACACGAACCGGATCTATGATTTTTACTAGTACCTCTTGTGTATACTTCACATGCATACTACGTGGTTCAGTCAGCTGTTAGACCGCTTAACATTAGGAAAAATAGTATATCCCTCCACCCTTGCAATAGCGAAGTTGCATTGCCCACAGTCAAATATCGCGCAAACTACGTGTACAAAAATATGGTCTACGCGCGCGCGCCATGTAACGCCGAATGCCGATGCCTAGTCTTAGTGCAGTCTTAGTTAGACCGAGTTAGACTCGAGTCTTGTCTCTTGAGAAATAATGAGAATAATTTATATATCTGCCCTGGAATTATTGACTTTGTTAGGGCATGAAGTTACAATACTAAAACTGACTCATACTGACTCATTTGCAGTTATTACAAATAATCAAATAACATTAACAATCAATAACAAAATAAACTTGATCAATCAATTATCAGGTGACAGGTCATGTGATATTACATTTACAGTACTGCATGCATTGTCAATACACTGTCAAATATCGGTTTACAATTTTACAAACACACACACAGTCAACAGACGCACACGACCATATATTCAACGCAACTTACCAGATAGTGCAGATACTGTAATCAGAAATGTTCCTAGATGCTCCCTCAGCTAGCTCTGATCAGTTGCACTAATAAATTATGAAGCAGTTAATACCAGTAGAAGTAATATCATCAACAGACTAGGCACTTGCTTTGAAGTATTATCTCAGGAGTATGACAATGCAATGCGATGGCTTCGCGGTGACAGGATCACAGAACAGCTGGGCAGAATGTATACAAATGAATGGACTTCGCTCTCGCTCGATATCGATCCCTATACAAATGTGCATGTAAATTTCCACTGAACATGCATACCAATTCATCAATAGCTGGCGCTAATCTGAATCGCGAGGTGATCGCGAGCCGTTACCATGCGATTTTATTTTTCGTTATACCGGTAGACCAATTTTGGCAGCGCATTTTAAAATGTGTGTGGGGAGAAGGCCAAGGGCAGGGGATGTTTTTGTCCACACAAGAAGAACGAATAACAATTTAAAAAAATAAATATTCTTTGTATACTCTTATAGACACTTTCTTTTGCAACACCCAACCAATAATATTCATTGAAACATATTAGTGCATTATCTACTCACTTGTTTGTTTACAGGTCTGTGGAGCTTTTTTACATTTTTATATTACATGCAGTGGCGGATCTACGGGGGGGGGGGGGGGGGGGGTTTAGGGGGTTTAACCCCCCCCCCCCCCCTTGGAAAATGTATCAGTGACAAAAAGTGGACAAAAGTGACAAAGAATCACTTACGGGGGGGGGGGGGGGTTCAAAATACCAAAAAAAAATTCGCCGCTTCGCGGCAAGTGGACGATGCTCCGCATCGTCATTGGGTCAAACCCCCCCACCTTAGCAAAAAGCTAGATCCGCCCCTGACATGTATTTACTTGGTCTAATCACATCACTTGAGCCTTGAATGTAATAAAGCGCTATTTAGAAATAGGCAGTTGTATTTATATTATCATCATTTTTTGGTTTATTTTGTGAGGATTAGCAACAAAACAAAATGGTTAGGCCTATGCCATTTGTTGAAATTATATTATTTTTAAAAATCAATCAAATGGACACGAAACATACCACGTAATTGGCAATTGGATCATGGGCAACATCTTTTAAAGGGTTAGAGAGGTTGGTTGGTTATTATATTTTTTTTTACAGACGTTTTCATTCGATTGCTTGCCTGGGACCGCCTTTTATCGTCACTATCCGAGAGACGCAGCCTTTAGGTTCAAACCCGGGCAGATCAGATGAATGCTATAGTCTAGAGTAAGACTAAAAGCAAAGCTCACCACTAGACCTGGCACTAGAGATGCGATTTCTTTTGTTGGGAGGGCAGACAGTCGCGTTAAACTATCGGAACTAAAATGTATCATTTCATCCATTACAAATTGAACCAGTTATAAATAAGCAGCAACAAGATTATTTGATATTATACAAATAGTGCATGGTTTGGAGTTGAATATACCAGAATAGACAACGATACATTTTTAATTTCTCGAGAGCGATTATATTGCATCGAGGCCGCAGGCCGAGTGCAATATAATCGCACGAGAGAAATTAAAAATGTAGAGGTGTCTATTATGGAATATTTAACGACAGGAATCATGTACTATTTGTTATATAAGATGATTATTTGGAGGAACTTTTGGAGGAACCCGAATTGAGTGTCAAGAATTGTGACGTCATGGCTGTGACGTCACAATTGATTGTTTACATGCCGCGAAGAAAGACTCGCAATCATGAAAAAGATGGAAAATGCATCATTTTGTAAATTATCTGTCCTGTAGTAAATACATGTTGGCAGTTTCGTAAAGTGGTAAAGTGGTTTGATATTGCTAAGTTTGGGAATGGAAATGCACGCAGCCCTTTCATTATTCTCACTTTTACGTAATTTTGTTGGCATTTTGGCAGCGGACTGAATTTGACGTTGCGCACTCCACCGCGGCGGCTCTCAATGGGAAGTTTGTAACACGGTCGCCATGCACTATGTGGTCTATGGGAAATGTGTACGTCACTGAAAAGTTATAATACATATGTATTATAACTTTACCATTGATTATACCGGATTAAGCATCGGTAATCAACCAATAGGAACGCTCAATTTCCCTTAATTATGACGTCATCATCTTATATAATTAAATAGATAATATATTATAAAGGGAGGGGAGAGGCAGCATGGCCCTGGGAAGCGGGGGTGCTGGGGGTGCTGCAGCACCCCCGGAAATTGTTCAGGGGGTGCGCAGCACACCCTGCAATTTTTTTTGTATGTTATAATGTATATCATTATGCTTCGTTTACGAAATTGTCACACAGCCGACAGCCACAAATGACGCTTTAAAAATATATATATTTTTTTATTTTTTTGTTTTACTTTCTTTCACAAAATCCTATAAGATATGTATCCCTGGCACGCGACCCAATAATACTCGCGACACTCGATACCGGCGCGGTGCGTGGTAACCAGCTGATAGTACATGGGTCTGGTGGGACTTTGAACTTTCCCGGATGGCTAGTCAGCTCATGTATGTGCGTGCCATGTAAAGCTTGCAATACCGTAAAACTTCGCCTATAGGCGCTACTATCTCACAGGATTAGCAGGTATTAATCAACAGCCCCAGCCGCGTCCACAAGGATCTAGTATAATGAATATGTATCTAGCCCTTTGTCAACGATCTTCGAGCAGGTCTTAATGAATATTCATGATAGCATAATCATGTAAATTTGAGAAAAGGTAAAAATCCACCAAGCAAGCAGAAGTAGCTCTTGGGTCGGTGGTTGGTGCAAATCATTCTAGGCATGGCGGTATGTAAAGCCATAGGTTCAAGTCGCATTGGATAAATTAATTTTTTATTCTTCAATGTCATCATGTTCATAGGAATTTTGTTTTAACAAATTATGCCACCGTTTTGTGCATAGGAATAGGAAGGAAAATCATTCCCTGCCCACACACACACGCACACGCATACGTACACGCACACACACACACGCGCGCACACACACACACACACACACACGCACACACGCACACACGCACACACGCACACACGCACACACGCACACACGCACACACACACACTCACACACACACACACACACACACACACACACACACACTTTTTTAAATTTTTAAATATAACATTTACATTTGAATATACATACTAAACAAAATATACATATACAATTATAATGAACGAAAATAGAAATGGTTATCTTACATATATAAACAAATACAAAGCAACTGTATATTCAATTTCCTGACTTCATAAAAATAAACATAATGGAGGTTATATAACTAAAGATAAAAGGAACTAAAACATGCTCCTTTACCCCCCCTCCCCCCCCCCCCCCCCATTTAGCCCAAGAAAAAACCCCATCCCCACCCAACCACCGATCACACCACAGTCACACACATACCTCAGACACCCATTCCAGTATATCTGCTCGATTTTAACCTAAAGAGTAATTAATTAACAATATAGAAAGCTGTCACATTCAGTTAAAAGAGTAGAGACCCAGAACCTTAATAATAATTAACAAATTCCCTATAAATCTAACAAAATAAAATTAATCATATTACATGTATTTGATGGTGTTCCCACTTTTGTAAGTGAACTCCTAATTTACCCTTTTTAATAGCCACTTTTTTTTCTTCTTCTTCATAATCCAAAATAATTTTCTGTACTTTCCGTACAGAAGGAAGTACACCTTTTATTCTAAAAGAATAAATAGTATGTTTTAACAAAAAAATAATAGAGTTACAATACTTAACTCTATGCGATCTACCTGCCAGTCCTACAAAAATTATTTTCCAATCAACATTCCTAATTTCAATCAAATCAAAATATTCTATTATATCTAACCAAAACCTTTGTACGTATAAGCATTTTAAAAATAAATGTGAATATGTCTCAATCTCATTTTTACAAAAAGAGCATAAATTATCAATAACAAATCCAAACCTAAATAAATGTTCTTTTGTATATAATGCCCTATGCAATAATTTATATTGAAATTCTCTCAACTTACCCCCCAAAACTGCGCTCTTTAATCTTAAAAATATATTCTTCAATTCTTCATTACTATAATCAAAATTAGTATGTCCATCCCCAATACACACATTATATTCCTTTTGAAAATTTTAAACTAAATATTCATACATATGCCTAGATTTTAAATCAATTAACATTCCTATATATCCCGAAACTTTTAATCTAATTTCAAATGTTCGAATATCTACTTGAATAAAGTCACTCATAGCTTTACCATCTTTCCATTGAAGAGGCAATGCACCAAAAATATCATGAATCTTTAATAATCCTTCTCCTTTTATTCCCAAGCCTAAAAAGTGAGCAACAGATCTCAAACTACCATTCAGCATTATATCAGACACCTTGCTTATATACCTCGTTGTAATAAATCTTTATCAAAAATCATTCTATTTCTTAAGCACACATGTCTATTATTAAAAACAATGGGATTACTTTTTTCATTTTCAAAGTGTCTACAATTTTCTATATCTTGCCAAACTTTCAAAATATCTACATAAAAGGGCGGAACTTCTTTTCAATCCATCTTATGAATATCATAGTCACATAAAAACACAAACCTTCCTCCTACTGATCTACAGCAATAATCAAAAGAAACTTTCCATCCTGAATGCTTATCCCCATACAAAAGACGTTTAAGCCACATTATTCGTTGAGTTTTTACAAAAATTTCAAAATTATTCATTCTAAGTCCTCCAAATTCATAATTCTGATACAAAATTTTTCTCTTAATTCGATCCTTACCATTCCACAAAAAATCAAATGAGAGTTTATCAACTTCCTCATAAACCCACCGAGGTACCGAAATTAAAGAAGAAACAAAATTTAATTTTGAAAGTGCATACGTTTTTAATAACTGAATTTTCCCCATCATTGTTAAATCCCTTTGCTTCCACCACCCTTATAAACGTTTTATCTTACTTAATACTTCTTTATAATTCAAAACATCTTTCCGTATTTTATTACGTGTATAATACACACCTAAAATCTTTATTTCATGAACTAAATTTCCAAAAGTGGGTTCTCCTGGTATTTCAGTATCACATCCCATCCAAAAAAAATTAGTTTTTTTCCTTATTAACCTTTAGTCCACTAATTTTCTCAAAATCTTCAAAAATCTTTTGTAATCTTTTTATAGATTTTAAATCTTTAACAAATATTGTAATATCATCGGCATACATTACTTGTTTAACTTCATGATCGCCAAATTTAATTCCTTGAAAATTAACATCTTTCCTAATAACAAGAGCCAAAGTTTCAATGGCTATCAAAAATAAATAAGGCGAGAGAGGATCCCCTTGCCTCACCCCTCTCAAAATATCAAAATAACCCGTTGAATGCCCGCCATTCATTACACAACTACTTATATCTTTATATAACATCTGAACCCAATTACAGAAGGATTCCCCAAATCCAAATAATTTCAAAACATTAAATAAATACCTATGTGAAATAGAATCAAATGCCTTCTCAAAATCAACGGCGCCTAAAAAACCAACAGATCTATTCAATGAATAAAATACCATATCATCTATTAAACGTACTGCCTCTCCTATATTTCTATTTTTAATATATCCAACCTGATCATGATGGATTATTTCACCAAGTACTTCTTTCATTCTCTTTGCCAAAACTTTCGAGACAATCTTATAGTCCACATTTAAAAGTGTTATTGGTCTATAATTTTTTACAAACAAAACATCTTTACCTTCCTTCTCAATCAATGTTATGACCCGTTCTCAATCAATGTTATGACACACACACACACGCACGCACACACACAAATACACAATTATCACACACATGCTCACGCCATGTCATTCGCATTCCTGTTCTGATGTTAAAGGGATAGATGAGTTTTGGTAAAGAAAGTACAGTTTTAGTCAAACTGAATTTTAGTAACCGAAACCTGCATCATTACATTACAAACTAACATTTATAACTCCAACATGCTCGAAAGGATTACAACATTACAAATGACTAAGTAAAAAGCCCGTTATCATTTAAAAAGAGCGTCAAACTCAAGAGGTTGCTCTCTTAAAAATCATTGGTTTCAACCATTTTAAATAAAATATTGTGCATGCGATGTTTTGTTTAAATAGTGATTAGATAGAGAGATAATCAACAACTATTTAAAAACCTCTTTTTTAAATTTCTTAAAAGAGGAAGCATTTAAAACAAAAATTCACGGCTGGTTCAAAATTATCGAATAATTGTGGGGCCCCACAATTATTACAAATTGTTATGTTTATGGATATTTCAGCCATTTCTGAACCGATTTTGATCAAATAAAGTTTTCTCTTTCATTAAAATTGTTTGCTCTTATTTGACACTCAGTTATTCATTATCTCACACAACAAAAAATAATGTGTGTAGCGCCCTTTTAACTATCCCTTTAAAAGGGTAGTTCAGGTTTCGTTTCGAGGGCGCCTCAAGAAATAATTTTTGTTATGAGGTTGTAAAAAACTATGAGAAAATTTGTAAAAGCACACAATGTGAATGACAGAAACAACTTTGTTTGATCCAAAACGGTTCAGAACGGCTGAGAACAGCCCTGTAAGATAGCCGTTATATGTTTGCTCTACCATTGAAACATCATTGAAAAATTACTAACATTATGTTTGACCAAAACTATAATATCCCTTAAATATTTTCTTTAATAACAAAAAGACGCGCGTATATGGAAACATTTAATCTAATTACATTTATTAGTTTATGTCAAATTGAACTTGATAATGAACATGATAATTAAGATAATTAACATGACAAGTACCATACCAGTTACTAGCACATTAAAGGTGCATACATGCAGAACATCATAATCGAAGAAAGGCGTTGATTTTCTATGGTAACTTAAACATCTATATTAAAGCTGGTTAAAAAGACATATCATACATTTTGCACATCATTTAAACAATAAAACATATACAGTTTTAAACGAATTATCTAAACAGAAACAAGTTAGATATGAGAATAACAACTTATGTACCTTTTCTATAAAAGGCTGTATATGCATGCAAAGTATGACATTATATTTTGAAGATATGGGTTAATTTTCTATTTAACTTGAACATCAATATCAATGCTTGGTTAAAAAACTATTATATTTTATGCAAATGCGTATTATTTATATAATTCAACTAAATAAAGTTATCATCCAAACGGAAACAACGTAGATAATTAAAATGACAAGTAAACAACCTACCATTTATATTTAATAAAGGCTTTATACACATGCACAATATTACATTATATATATACGAAGAGAGGGATTAATTGTATATGTAACTTAAAGGGATACATTGTAGTTGAGTTTTGGTAAAGAGAGTACAGTTTTAGTCAAACTGAATTTTAGTAACCAAAACCTGCACCATTACATTACAAACTAACAGTTATAACTCTGCTATGCTCGAAATGACTACAACTTCTGATGACTAAATAAATAGCCATTAAAACTCAAGAGGGCGCTCTCTAAAAACTAATTGGCTACAACCATTTTTAATAAAATAGTGTGCATGTGATGTTTTGTTGAATGCTGATTAGATAGAGAGATAACCGACAACTATTTAAAAACCTCATTTGTAATTTTTTGAAAATAGGAAGAATTCTAAAACGGCTGGCTCAAAATTATCGCATAATTGTTGGGCACCACAATTATTACAAATGGTTATGTTTATGGATATTTTAGCCATTTCTGAACCAATTTTATCAAATAAAGTTGATTCTGCCATTGAAATTGTATGCTCTTTCAAATTTGACATTCAGATTTTCATTATCGTGTGTGTAGCGCCCTCTTTACCAAAACTCAACTATCCCTTTAAACATCTATATCAATGCTTGATTACAAACATATCATACATTTTGTACCAAAAAAATCTAATAAAGTTATCATCCAAATAGGAACAATGTAGATAATCAAAATGACAAATAAACATCATAGCATTTAAATAAAGGCTTTACATAATGCAAAATATGACATTATACGAAGAGAGCTACCGTACAGATTTAATTAATCATAATTATGCAAATGCTCGTCATTGTTTACAGCTTTGTACATGTTTGTATTTTTACAAATTGTTTAAAAATACTTCAAATACAAATACACTGGTTAATTACGTAGAATCGAGAACGAGTTTTGCAAAAACGCCAAGTCACGATAATAATTCAATAGAATCATATTTCTAACTACATGTATTTATCAATTAACAACTAAAACCATTTCAATATAATCAAATTCAAATACCATTTACATTCACGATATTCTTTATAAAACAAACAAATATATTTACATATAAATAAAAAATAATAATTTAAGTAATATTCCCTACATTTACAGTTTAAACAAAATTAGAATATCATTCCCTTTCGGTGACCCATGAAATCTTCAAAAGTATTTGCATAAAAAATGAATTCCGCTATAAAATAATTTGCAGCATTAGTGTAGTCGAGGGAGAATGCTTTGGGATCATGTGATCCATTTCCCCTACCAAATACAACCAAAATCACTTGGAGCTGTCACACTTTTATTCCAATCGGATCAATTTATTGATATTTCAGGTGTTCTTCAACCGATTTTGATAAAAATTTTTGTTTTTATCTCTTAAATCACATGTTTTTCCAGATATTACCCTTAGTTTTTAAGTACCTCACAAATTAATTATTTCTTGAAGCGCCCTCTAAACCTAAACGATCACTTTAATTTTGATTGGTTCAATGTCTCTAAAATTAGGGAGATATTTATGATTAAATTAAAAATCGTTCTGGAACGTTTTTTGATTGTACACAATCAATGGGCAGTAGATGAATACATCTGATTTAAATATATGTTCCCCTTTTCCATCAGGTAAACAGCACTGCCATTTTCAATTAAATCATCTTACATCATTCAATGGAATCTTAGAATAACGTTGAATAACATTTGTGCGCCACGAGTGTTTGAAAGGACTGATGTGCGCGCGGTATATAAACGTATAATTATTATCATTATTAGAATTATTAGAATAACATTGGTATATAATTGAAGTCTCAAATATCGGTTTGATGAATAAAACAAACCCTATGAAGTTAATGGACCACTAATTTTGTTTAGGTAAAAGGTCACTTTCGCATTCACTACCTGCTGCATCACGCATGCTTCTGCCAAGTTCGAACGGATTTGTGCGCCCTGCAGTAGAGCCATAAAGAATAAATAGTGGCCACAGGCTCCACTCCGCGAAGCCGTGCACGCATCCTGTATACAGTCATGACGGTTAGGGTTAGGGTTAGGGTTAGGGTTAGGGTGACGGTAATCGCTTGAACTCTGACTCATTTCGATGAGCGTTTTATCGCACAAATAAACGTCCCTCACAGTGCGTACAGTGTTATTGACTCATCGAACAGTTTTCCCGTGAGCGAGATTTAGAGCACAATAACGGATTTAAACGACCCAGAGATTAGAAATATAGTATGATTATTAGAATCATAGTTACACATTTTTCACGTAACGCACAAATCTCCAGGTGGTGCAGAGGCATAGGTCGTCTTTCAACTGATTTGATACACGATTTATAACCGGAATCTCCTTGAAACCAAGCGAGAACACCTTGCAGAAAATGTATGACCTCGCCTTGGCGAGACGCAACCGGGGTTTGGGAAGACGTGTAGGGGAAATGAACGATATCTCGATGCTACTATGTTCACACTTCGTTGCAACTAAATCCTCTTTCTGCCAGTAATCTACTGAACCATGACCACGGCCATGAAAGTCTTCAGTACAAGATTCGAGGGTATCTGGTCTACCTCTCAGCATCCAAATCTGACCATCATACAACTCGACGTCCAGTATTTCTTCTTTGCCTGGCCGTGCCATCTCGATCTCTCTGATCATCGGTTTGATCTGGTAGTACTCGGCCTCGCCAAGCAGCATCTCGATCTCCCGGTCGCTCTCAGGCAGGACGAGTCGTGATCGCCGGAGAAAATGCAGTACGTAGCGGAAGAGCGAGCCGTCGCCTCCGATGAAATAACAACCATTCTCGTCCTTCTTCACGGGGTGGCGTCCACTAAACATGGCGCCCAGCATGGAGTCGGGGTAGTGTGTCAGGGTCGAAGTGGTAGTGGTGTACATAGTGCCCCCTACATTAAGATTTACCATGTCATCAGGAGTAAAGTCTGTGACTGTTGCACTGCCCATCGCCATTTTGAACTAGGATGTAGTTTGTGCTCACTGTATAACACCAATAACGCTAAAACAGTACGGATTTCCCACCGAGATACGCAAGGCGTTCGCAAGATGGTACAACCAACTTCACGATACACACGATTTTCAAATTGACTAGGTATTTTGGCCGCCTCTTCTTTTAGTTCCTATTGCTGTAATAAGATTGGTGGAAGCTTCTTCTGCAGTCCGACAGCAATCCACTGATATTATCGAGATGGGAAAATATCGCTTCTATTTCCCTGCATATACAGTATTACACGTCGACTGACGTTGTGTCAATGGTTACTTAGTAACGTAGTGATTGTGATTGATTCTCCTTTACATGCACACGGCAAAAAGCAATTATACATTTTCCACGACCTTGAATAACATCCTCGATCCCCATAATGTTTTCATCGGCACCATGGGAACCGTGCACATTGTCCAAACAATCGGAGCAACATGCATTTCTGGTGTTACGTCAATACATAGGGCATATTGGGAGGCGGTACCATGGGAGGGGAGGAAGTGGTGCGAGTGGTTCTTCCGGGTTTCTGATCAAGGATGCTGGAGCCTGTGCCCCCGAGGATGTCACTTTACATAGGCCGTGTAAAGGCATGATCGTTCACAGTTCATATGGTGTTCTTTGATGAACCTTGATAATCTTTTTGTCGGATTGCATTTTTTTTTCTTTGTTAAATATATTTGTTTAGAGATGATAGGGCTGGATATTTTAACGAGTATTTCTGCTCGATAGTTCGGTATATGTTACTGGTATTGGTATGGTCTTTGTTACACGAGTTGGCAACGTATAGGCCTACCACTTTTTTCATCCATAACCCAGCAAATACTAGTCTTTGCTGATATAAAAAAAAGTCTGCTCTATGTTGAATCCTTAAACACACACACACACACACACACACACACACACACACACACACACACACACACGCACACGCACACGCACACGCACACGCACACACACACACACACACACACACACACACATATACATACACACACAAACAAACAAGCATAAAGACGTAGCCCGCCTACCACGACAACGACATACACCCTTGTCTAATTCGTTTTCTGACACAGTCGGTATTGATTTGTTTTAGTTAGAATATCGGGATTTTCCACACACCAAGACGAGCGATGGATATGTGGTTTGGTTTGGTTTGTATTTGTTTTTATTTTGTTTTCTGTTAACACCTACAAATTTAAAAAGGGTCAATAAATTGAAGTGACACTTCATATTATAAATAAAACATAGTCTCGGTTGGTCAGTCGTCAAGTGCACTTATGTCAAATTTGTATGTCTTCATTTAATAAATTATCGAGTAAAACAATGTATTAGACGAAACTAGAATATTGTGTGACCGCATCATCACATTTCACGAAATTAATGAGTCTGCAATACGAGTGATTACATGGGCATACGGGAACATTTGTTTTCAGAGGAGGTGAGGCAATTTGCCAAAATAATTATATTTTCCATTTTTTACCAGTTAACCTGGTTAAGCAAAACCAAAACAAAAAGTCGTCACCACTTTGTTGCCCGAAAAATGGGTTTGTGATTGTTCAGTCCGAATATTTATTTAATTTATTTATGTGGTATACATTTCAAACTGATCAGCAGCAGTGCTGAAAGGATCAGTGTACATTGAACATCAAAACATACATAGTATAAATAATAGCAATTGTTACATTCGAATTCAAATGAATTGGTACAAAATTTACAAGTAAATTACTATAAGATAAACAAAGCTACACTACCCAAAGAAGAAATATCAAATCATTGTGCATAATTGCTAATCAACCACATTACAACAATGAATTGTATACAGTAATTCATAATTATATAAGTGATATAAAGTTATTCATAATTGGAACTGTTCTAAATTATTAATCACCAGACAATTAATTAATTACAATAAATTTATCATAAAGTAACTATACCCATCAACTGAATACCTATTGTGACATCATTATTATATGAGAGCAAGACTATTCTAGACATATTGATATTCCATTTGAAATTAATAAGCATAATTTAATAATGAATAATTATGTACGTATTACAAGTTTAATATCAATTACTTTACCAAAATTCAAGGTACCAAACTGCAAGTACATGTATATGAGTATTTATCATATTACATAAACAAAGAAACAATCTAAGTCTACAATGTTATCATCTAAATGATCTTTTAACTATATACATCGGATACATAAGACCAGTAATAATTGCGTCCCGGTTTTTAATGGAAACTATACTCAAGAGCAAATATCAAATTTAAAACGAAATCAAAAGAGAGTCCTTAGAATAATATTGGGAGGTGACTATAACTTAATTTTACCCGATTATGAGTCGGAATGCCATAAAATGACATGGTTTTGCCCAAATGTAACATGAATTTGCCCGAATATAAAATGAATTTGCCCGAAAATGACATGAATTTGGCCGAAAATGACATGAGTTTGCCCGAATATGACATAAGCCTGCCCAAATATGGCCCTTTTCAAAATTAGCGGGGGGGGGGGGGGGGGGGGAGGAGGGGCCTGCAGCTCCTAGCCCCTCCGCCTCGTACGCGTATGCCACGTAAATCAATATAATCTAGTATTATATAGCAAAAAGGAAGGTAAACCAGAATAATGCGGTTTGCGAACTTTGTATAGAACATTGCTATACATATTATAATTATTCTAACACACAAGCGTTACATGAACACTAATTATAACAAACGAGATTAAAGAGCATGCCAACATTTCTCATAAGGGAACCAACATGCATGAGTCTGCCCACATCCCGCCCCCAACTGCACAGCTGCGCCTCGGAAGCAAACGATCCATATTTGTAATCTTATGAATTAATTGCGATGTATAATTTTACCTATATGGATTAAACCTAGCACAGATTACTAATCCCAAATAAGTCCATGGGTCGAATTATTTGTTAGGCTTTATGGGCCAATATTAGCATAACTGTCGACAAAAGCTTTTTATGTACAACAATTGATTTATTGATTTTTTTGAAATGCAGGCTATGATGTTTCTTTAAAATAGCACGATAGCACAATTTGGTAAATTGTATGTACATTTACTTTCGTGATATCTATTTACATATAAGTTAACAAATCAGTTACAGCGTTAATATCCACCCCAAACTTGTAAGGTTACTAATTATTAATCATTTAATTTAAATCCATGGTTTCTTCAACTAGGCAATATTCCTTTGAAAATACAAGTAAAATATTAACACAATTACATCTTCAGCGAACAAAAAAATGCTAAATAAACTTTTTTATATGCAAGTACAGTATATATTTGTTTCCATAACTCAAAACGTTTGCGCTGTTTTATAGCTACGTGCATCTTTTACTGAATCATTATTTTATCACTCACATATATATATACAAGAGCCGAAATATATCAAACAATGTTATTGGTATTTCAGTATAGCATAACATTCATCGTAACTATATACTAGATAGCTATGTTATACAATCTTACTTTCCACAATTAAATATTAATACATCAGTGGGAATAACCACTAACCTCCATAATGCAAGTTCGCATTTCAAATTCAATTTAGATTTACTGCATATCAACAAAGAATTTATGGAAGTAATTTCGATATTGAGTAAAGTCGCTGTAGGTTTACTTTTTGCATTTTGTCGTCCCGATGCGCCTTTTGTTATTTAATTGAATTAGAAATACATGTATTTAATATGATGATTGAATTCATTTTATTCAGTAAATTGTTACATAATGTATTATATTGTATTACGTTTAAGCCCTGCATTGACAGTTATGCGTCATGTCCTGGGATATATGTAAGAGTCTGTTCACCTTTACCCTTGTTCCTTTGTTGAATTGACAATAAAGTGATATAAAATCGAAAAAATATACCAATACATTTAGTATAACCTTCCATTTATATATGATACGCATTATGAAACACACATCAGTGAAGAGGTCTATCATTAGAAAACGTGTTCAAGATTCATGTACAATTGTGAATGTGTCGTGATTGGTGTTTGTACTGTGCACATGTTTCCAAATGAAAAATAAAAACGTTCATGGTTTCCTTTAATAATCAAACACTGTGTGTTACTCTTAGATTTAGTATTCTGTCTGCCTCAGTCCCAACGGGATCCTCAACCAAAAACTCGTTGGATGTGATCCTCTCAATCCATAAACATGCGATGTATCAGTTGTTTTGCCTTATGCTTAATTTGAAATTATTTGTTAATTGTATTTAGTTAACTAGTTTATTATTATTTTCAAAATAAACTTTCCATCCTGAATGCTTATCCCCATACAAAAGACGTTTAAGCCACATTATTCGTTGAGTTTTTACAAAAATTTCAAAATTATTCATTCTAAGTCCTCCAAATTCATAATTCTGATACAAAATTTTTCTCTTAATTCGATCCTTACCATTCCACAAAAAATCAAATGAGAGTTTATCAACTTCCTCATAAACCCACCGAGGTACCGAAATTAAAGAAGAAACAAAATTTAATTTTGAAAGTGCATACGTTTTTAATAACTGAATTTTCCCCATCATTGTTAAATCCCTTTGCTTCCACCACCCTTATAAACGTTTTATCTTACTTAATACTTCTTTATAATTCAAAACATCTTTCCGTATTTTATTACGTGTATAATACACACCTAAAATCTTTATTTCATGAACTAAATTTCCAAAAGTGGGTTCTCCTGGTATTTCAGTATCACATCCCATCCAAAAAAAATTAGTTTTTTTCCTTATTAACCTTTAGTCCACTAATTTTCTCAAAATCTTCAAAAATCTTTTGTAATCTTTTTATAGATTTTAAATCTTTAACAAATATTGTAATATCATCGGCATACATTACTTGTTTAACTTCATGATCGCCAAATTTAATTCCTTGAAAATTAACATCTTTCCTAATAACAAGAGCCAAAGTTTCAATGGCTATCAAAAATAAATAAGGCGAGAGAGGATCCCCTTGCCTCACCCCTCTCAAAATATCAAAATAACCCGTTGAATGCCCGCCATTCATTACACAACTACTTATATCTTTATATAACATCTGAACCCAATTACAGAAGGATTCCCCAAATCCAAATAATTTCAAAACATTAAATAAATACCTATGTGAAATAGAATCAAATGCCTTCTCAAAATCAACGGCGCCTAAAAAACCAACAGATCTATTCAATGAATAAAATACCATATCATCTATTAAACGTACTGCCTCTCCTATATTTCTATTTTTAATATATCCAACTTGATCATGATGTATTATTTCACCAAGTACTTCTTTCATTCTCTTTGCCAAAACTTTCGAGACAATCTTATAGTCCACATTTAAAAGTGTTATTGGTCTATAATTTTTTACAAACAAAACATCTTTACCTTCCTTCTCAATCAATGTTATGACCCGTTCTCAATCAATGTTATGACACACACACACACGCACGCACACACACAAATACACAATTATCACACACATGCTCACGCCATGTCATTCGCATTCCTGTTCTGATGTTAAAGGGATAGATGAGTTTTGGTAAAGAAAGTACAGTTTTAGTCAAACTGAATTTTAGTAACCGAAACCTGCATCATTACATTACAAACTAACATTTATAACTCCAACATGCTCGAAAGGATTACAACATTACAAATGACTAAGTAAAAAGCCCGTTATCATTTAAAAAGAGCGTCAAACTCAAGAGGTTGCTCTCTTAAAAATCATTGGTTTCAACCATTTTAAATAAAATATTGTGCATGCGATGTTTTGTTTAAATAGTGATTAGATAGAGAGATAATCAACAACTATTTAAAAACCTCTTTTTTAAATTTCTTAAAAGAGGAAGCATTTAAAACAAAAATTCACGGCTGGTTCAAAATTATCGAATAATTGTGGGGCCCCACAATTATTACAAATTGTTATGTTTATGGATATTTCAGCCATTTCTGAACCGATTTTGATCAAATAAAGTTTTCTCTTTCATTAAAATTGTTTGCTCTTATTTGACACTCAGTTATTCATTATCTCACACAACAAAAAATAATGTGTGTAGCGCCCTTTTAACTATCCCTTTAAAAGGGTAGTTCAGGTTTCGTTTCGAGGGCGCCTCAAGAAATAATTTTTGTTATGAGGTTGTAAAAAACTATGAGAAAATTTGTAAAAGCACACAATGTGAATGACAGAAACAACTTTGTTTGATCCAAAACGGTTCAGAACGGCTGAGAACAGCCCTGTAAGATAGCCGTTATATGTTTGCTCTACCATTGAAACATCATTGAAAAATTACTAACATTATGTTTGACCAAAACTATAATATCCCTTAAATATTTTCTTTAATAACAAAAAGACGCGCGTATATGGAAACATTTAATCTAATTACATTTATTAGTTTATGTCAAATTGAACTTGATAATGAACATGATAATTAAGATAATTAACATGACAAGTACCATACCAGTTACTAGCACATTAAAGGTGCATACATGCAGAACATCATAATCGAAGAAAGGCGTTGATTTTCTATGGTAACTTAAACATCTATATTAAAGCTGGTTAAAAAGACATATCATACATTTTGCACATCATTTAAACAATAAAACATATACAGTTTTAAACGAATTATCTAAACAGAAACAAGTTAGATATTAGAATAACAACTTATGTACCTTTTCTATAAAAGGCTGTATATGCATGCAAAGTATGACATTATATTTTGAAGATATGGGTTAATTTTCTATTTAACTTGAACATCAATATCAATGCTTGGTTAAAAAACTATTATATTTTATGCAAATGCGTATTATTTATATAATTCAACTAAATAAAGTTATCATCCAAACGGAAACAACGTAGATAATTAAAATGACAAGTAAACAACCTACCATTTATATTTAATAAAGGCTTTATACACATGCACAATATTACATTATATATATACGAAGAGAGGGATTAATTGTATATGTAACTTAAAGGGATACATTGTAGTTGAGTTTTGGTAAAGAGAGTACAGTTTTAGTCAAACTGAATTTTAGTAACCAAAACCTGCACCATTACATTACAAACTAACAGTTATAACTCTACTATGCTCGAAATGACTACAACTTCTGATGACTAAATAAATAGCCATTAAAACTCAAGAGGGCGCTCTCTAAAAACTAATTGGCTACAACCATTTTTAATAAAATAGTGTGCATGTGATGTTTTGTTGAATGCTGATTAGATAGAGAGATAACCGACAACTATTTAAAAACCTCATTTGTAATTTTTTGAAAATAGGAAGAATTCTAAAACGGCTGGCTCAAAATTATCGCATAATTGTTGGGCACCACAATTATTACAAATGGTTATGTTTATGGATATTTTAGCCATTTCTGAACCAATTTATCAAATAAAGTTGATTCTGCCATTGAAATTGTATGCTCTTTCAAATTTGACATTCAGATTTTCATTATCGTGTGTGTAGCGCCCTCTTTACCAAAACTCAACTATCCCTTTAAACATCTATATCAATGCTTGATTACAAACATATCATACATTTTGTACAAAAAAAATCTAATAAAGTTATCATCCAAATAGGAACAATGTAGATAATCAAAATGACAAATAAACATCATAGCATTTAAATAAAGGCTTTACATAATGCAAAATATGACATTATACGAAGAGAGCTACCGTACAGATTTAATTATTCATAATTATGCAAATGCTCGTCATTGTTTACAGCTTTGTACATGTTTGTATTTTTACAAATTGTTTAAAAATACTTCAAATACAAATACACTGGTTAATTACGTAGAATCGAGAACGAGTTTTGCAAAAACGCCAAGTCACGATAATAATTCAATAGAATCATATTTCTAACTACATGTATTTATCAATTAACAACTAAAACCATTTCAATATAATCAAATTCAAATACCATTTACATTCACGATATTCTTTATAAAACAAACAAATATATTTACATATAAATAAAAAATAATAATTTAAGTAATATTCCCTACATTTACAGTTTAAACAAAATTAGAATATCATTCCCTTTCGGTGACCCATGAAATCTTCAAAAGTATTTGCATAAAAAATGAATTCCGCTATAAAATAATTTGCAGCATTAGTGTAGTCGAGGGAGAATGCTTTGGGATCATGTGATCCATTTCCCCTACCAAATACAACCAAAATCACTTGGAGCTGTCACACTTTTATTCCAATCGGATCAATTTATTGATATTTCAGGTGTTCTTCAACCGATTTTGATAAAAATTTTTGTTTTTATCTCTTAAATCACATGTTTTTCCAGATATTACCCTTAGTTTTTAAGTACCTCACAAATTAATTATTTCTTGAAGCGCCCTCTAAACCTAAACGATCACTTTAATTTTGATTGGTTCAATGTCTCTAAAATTAGGGAGATATTTATGATTAAATTAAAAATCGTTCTGGAACGTTTTTTGATTGTACACAATCAATGGGCAGTAGATGAATACATCTGATTTAAATATATGTTCCCCTTTTCCATCAGGTAAACAGCACTGCCATTTTCAATTAAATCATCTTACATCATTCAATGGAATCTTAGAATAACGTTGAATAACATTTGTGCGCCACGAGTGTTTGAAAGGACTGATGTGCGCGCGGTATATAAACGTATAATTATTATCATTATTAGAATTATTAGAATAACATTGGTATATAATTGAAGTCTCAAATATCGGTTTGATGAATAAAACAAACCCTATGAAGTTAATGGACCACTAATTTTGTTTAGGTAAAAGGTCACTTTCGCATTCACTACCTGCTGCATCACGCATGCTTCTGCCAAGTTCGAACGGATTTGTGCGCCCTGCAGTAGAGCCATAAAGAATAAATAGTGGCCACAGGCTCCACTCCGCGAAGCCGTGCACGCATCCTGTATACAGTCATGACGGTTAGGGTTAGGGTTAGGGTTAGGGTTAGGGTGACGGTAATCGCTTGAGCTCTGACTCATTTCGATGAGCGTTTTATCGCACAAATAAACGTCGCTCACAGTGCGTACAGTGTTATTGACTCATCGAACAGTTTTCCCGTGAGCGAGATTTAGAGCACAATAACGGATTTAAACGACCCAGAGATTAGAAATATAGTATGATTATTAGAATCATAGTTACACATTTTTCACGTAACGCACAAATCTCCAGGTGGTGCAGAGGCATAGGTCGTCTTTCAACTGATTTGATACACGATTTATAACCGGAATCTCCTTGAAACCAAGCGAGAACACCTTGCAGAAAATGTATGACCTCGCCTTGGCGAGACGCAACCGGGGTTTGGGAAGACGTGTAGGGGAAATGAACGATATCTCGATGCTACTATGTTCACACTTCGTTGCAACTAAATCCTCTTTCTGCCAGTAATCTACTGAACCATGACCACGGCCATGAAAGTCTTCAGTACAAGATTCGAGGGTATCTGGTCTACCTCTCAGCATCCAAATCTGACCATCATACAACTCGACGTCCAGTATTTCTTCTTTGCCTGGCCGTGCCATCTCGATCTCTCTGATCATCGGTTTGATCTGGTAGTACTCGGCCTCGCCAAGCAGCATCTCGATCTCCCGGTCGCTCTCAGGCAGGACGAGTCGTGATCGCCGGAGAAAATGCAGTACGTAGCGGAAGAGCGAGCCGTCGCCTCCGATGAAATAACAACCATTCTCGTCCTTCTTCACGGGGTGGCGTCCACTAAACATGGCGCCCAGCATGGAGTCGGGGTAGTGTGTCAGGGTCGAAGTGGTAGTGGTGTACATAGTGCCCCCTACATTAAGATTTACCATGTCATCAGGAGTAAAGTCTGTGACTGTTGCACTGCCCATCGCCATTTTGAACTAGGATGTAGTTTGTGCTCACTGTATAACACCAATAACGCTAAAACAGTACGGATTTCCCACCGAGATACGCAAGGCGTTCGCAAGATGGTACAACCAACTTCACGATACACACGATTTTCAAATTGACTAGGTATTTTGGCCGCCTCTTCTTTTAGTTCCTATTGCTGTAATAAGATTGGTGGAAGCTTCTTCTGCAGTCCGACAGCAATCCACTGATATTATCGAGATGGGAAAATATCGCTTCTATTTCCCTGCATATACAGTATTACACGTCGACTGACGTTGTGTCAATGGTTACTTAGTAACGTAGTGATTGTGATTGATTCTCCTTTACATGCACACGGCAAAAAGCAATTATACATTTTCCACGACCTTGAATAACATCCTCGATCCCCATAATGTTTTCATCGGCACCATGGGAACCGTGCACATTGTCCAAACAATCGGAGCAACATGCATTTCTGGTGTTACGTCAATACATAGGGCATATTGGGAGGCGGTACCATGGGAGGGGAGGAAGTGGTGCGAGTGGTTCTTCCGGGTTTCTGATCAAGGATGCTGGAGCCTGTGCCCCCGAGGATGTCACTTTACATAGGCCGTGTAAAGGCATGATCGTTCACAGTTCATATGGTGTTCTTTGATGAACCTTGATAATCTTTTTGTCGGATTGCATTTTTTTTTCTTTGTTAAATATATTTGTTTAGAGATGATAGGGCTGGATATTTTAACGAGTATTTCTGCTCTATAGTTCGGTATATGTTACTGGTATTGGTATGGTCTTTGTTACACGAGTTGGCAACGTATAGGCCTACCACTTTTTTCATCCATAACCCAGCAAATACTAGTCTTTGCTGATATAAAAAAAAGTCTGCTCTATGTTGAATCCTTAAACACACACACACACACACACACACACACACACACACACACACGCACACGCACACGCACACGCACACGCACACACACACACACACACACACACACACACACACACACATATACATACACACACAAACAAACAAGCATAAAGACGTAGCCCGCCTACCACGACAACGACATACACCCTTGTCTAATTCGTTTTCTGACACAGTCGGTATTGATTTGTTTTAGTTAGAATATCGGGATTTTCCACACACCAAGACGAGCGATGGATATGTGGTTTGGTTTGGTTTGTATTTGTTTTTATTTTGTTTTCTGTTAACACCTACAAATGTAAAAAGGGTCAATAAATTGAAGTGACACTTCATATTATAAATAAAACATAGTCTCGGTTGGTCAGTCGTCAAGTGCACTTATGTCAAATTTGTATGTCTTCATTTAATAAATTATCGAGTAAAACAATGTATTAGACGAAACTAGAATATTGTGTGACCGCATCATCACATTTCACGAAATTAATGAGTCTGCAATACGAGTGATTACATGGGCATACGGGAACATTTGTTTTCAGAGGAGGTGAGGCAATTTGCCAAAATAATTATATTTCCCATTTTTTACCAGTTAACCTGGTTAAGCAAAACCAAAACAAAAAGTCGTCACCACTTTGTTGCCCGAAAAATGGGTTTGTGATTGTTCAGTCCGAATATTTATTTAATTTATTTATGTGGTATACATTTCAAACTGATCAGCAGCAGTGCTGAAAGGATCAGTGTACATTGAACATCAAAACATACATAGTATAAATAATAGCAATTGTTACATTCGAATTCAAATGAATTGGTACAAAATTTACAAGTAAATTACTATAAGATAAACAAAGCTACACTACCCAAAGAAGAAATATCAAATCATTGTGCATAATTGCTAATCAACCACATTACAACAATGAATTGTATACAGTAATTCATAATTATATAAGTGATATAAAGTTATTCATAATTGGAACTGTTCTAAATTATTAATCACCAGACAATTAATTAATTACAATAAATTTATCATAAAGTAACTATACCCATCAACTGAATACCTATTGTGACATCATTATTATATGAGAGCAAGACTATTCTAGACATATTGATATTCCATTTGAAATTAATAAGCATAATTTAATAATGAATAATTATGTACGTATTACAAGTTTAATATCAATTACTTTATCAAAATTCAAGGTACCAAACTGCAAGTACATGTATATGAGTATTTATCATATTACATAAACAAAGAAACAATCTAAGTCTACAATGTTATCATCTAAATGATCTTTTAACTATATACATTGGATACATAAGACCAGTAATAATTGCGTCCCGGTTTTTAATGGAAACTATACTCAAGAGCAAATATCAAATTTAAAACGAAATCAAAAGAGAGTCCTTAGAATAATATTGGGAGGTGACTATAACTTAATTTTACCCGATTATGAGTCGGAATGCCATAAAATGACATGGTTTTGCCCAAATGTAACATGAATTTGCCCGAATATAAAATGAATTTGCCCGAAAATGACATGAATTTGGCCGAAAATGACATGAGTTTGCCCGAATATGACATAAGCCTGCCCAAATATGGCCCTTTTCAAAATTAGCGGGGGGGGGGGGGGGGGGGAGGGGCCTGCAGCTCCTAGCCCCTCCGCCTCGTACGCGTATGCCACGTAAATCAATATAATCTAGTATTATATAGCAAAAAGGAAAGTAAACCAGAATAATGCGGTTTGCGAACTTTGTATAGAACATTGCTATACATATTATAATTATTCTAACACACAAGCGTTACATGAACACTAATTATAACAAACGAGATTAAAGAGCATGCCAACATTTCTCATAAGGGAACCAACATGCATGAGTCTGCCCACATCCCGCCCCCAACTGCACAGCTGCGCCTCGGAAGCAAACGATCCATATTTGTAATCTTATGAATTAATTGCGATGTATAATTTTACCTATATGGATTAAACCTAGCACAGATTACTAATCCCAAATAAGTCCATGGGTCGAATTATTTGTTAGGCTTTATGGGCCAATATTAGCATAACTGTCGACAAAAGCTTTTTATGTACAACAATTGATTTATTGATTTTTTTGAAATGCAGGCTATGATGTTTCTTTAAAATAGCACGATAGCACAATTTGGTAAATTGTATGTACATTTACTTTCGTGATATCTATTTACATATAAGTTAACAAATCAGTTACAGCGTTAATATCCACCCCAAACTTGTAAGGTTACTAATTATTAATCATTTAATTTAAATCCATGGTTTCTTCAACTAGGCAATATTCCTTTGAAAATACAAGTAAAATATTAACACAATTACATCTTCAGCGAACAAAAAAATGCTAAATAAACTTTTTTATATGCAAGTACAGTATATATTTGTTTCCATAACTCAAAACGTTTGCGCTGTTTTATAGCTACGTGCATCTTTTACTGAATCATTATTTTATCACTCACATATATATATACAAGAGCCGAAATATATCAAACAATGTTATTGGTATTTCAGTATAGCATAACATTCATCGTAACTATATACTAGATAGCTATGTTATACAATCTTACTTTCCACAATTAAATATTAATACATCAGTGGGAATAACCACTAACCTCCATAATGCAAGTTCGCATTTCAAATTCAATTTAGATTTACTGCATATCAACAAAGAATTTATGGAAGTAATTTCGATATTGAGTAAAGTCGCTGTAGGTTTACTTTTTGCATTTTGTCTGCTTAATTGTTTTAAAATGGTATTTGATATTTAGTAATTATTGTTGTTGTTGATGCTTAACGATATGACTTCTTTATTCCCGATGCGCCTTTTGTTATTTAATTGAATTAGAAATACATGTATTTAATATGATGATTGAATTCATTTTATTCAGTAAATTGTTACATAATGTATTATATTGTATTACGTTTAAGCCCTGCATTGACAGTTATGCGTCATGTCCTGGGATATATGTAAGAGTCTGTTCACCTTTACCCTTGTTCCTTTGTTGAATTGACAATAAAGTGATATCAAATCGAAAAAATATACCAATACATTTAGTATAACCTTCCATTTATATATGATACGCATTATGAAACACACATCAGTGAAGAGGTCTATCATTAGAAAACGTGTTCAAGATTCATGTACAATTGTGAATGTGTCGTGATTGGTGTTTGTACTGTGCACATGTTTCCAAATGAAAAATAAAAACGTTCATGGTTTCCTTTAATAATCAAACACTGTGTGTTACTCTTAGATTTAGTATTCTGTCTGCCTCAGTCCCAACGGGATCCTCAACCAAAAACTCGTTGGATGTGATCCTCTCAATCCATAAACATGCGATGTATCAGTTGTTTTGCCTTATGCTTAATTTGAAATTATTTGTTAATTGTATTTAGTTAACTAGTTTATTATGTTTTTAAGGTGCCCCGCCTACAAGCTATGCTTTCAAGGGGCACCTCAACCATTTGTTGATTTTCTTGCATTTTATGTATTTTTATATTTTGTTGAGAAAAAAAAAAAAAAAAAAAAAACCCTGATAAACAACATAACTTGATATAGGGAGATCTTTGCGAACGACTATTCAGCAATCGTCAGACTCTAATGCCCGGCGCAGACAGAGCCGACTCGATCCGATCCGACTGGTTTTCAGCCTGATTAACTCAGTATGCGCTGCCTCAGGACTCCGGTTTTGCCAGTCCAAGTGCCAGTCGGAGGTCATTCGAGGCCGATTCAACATTATGGATCGGCTACGACAGAGCGAAACTGACTCCAGCTTGACTGAAAACCAGTCGGATCGGGTCGAGTCGGCTCTGTCTGCGCCGGGCTTTAGGCCCGAATTCGCATCGGTGGCACAACTAAAGTCCAAACATAACCAGTAACTGTTCGAACCGTATCACTCATGGGATATTTGAGTAGCCCTTTGTCTATATTACGAATGCAAATCTGTCAGCAAAGACATCAATATAAGGTGTCTCTATATATCCCAGTCGTAGCATAATCGGTCACTAAGTTGCGCCCTGGATCATCCAGAACATTATATTTCTGATAGTGACCGGTTATAACATGACTGGAATGTCAAGCGACCCATTGTCCTGATGCCTAAGCAGAATCAGATGGACTGATTGGACAATTGGGTAGTACATGACAATAGCCCGCAATAACGTTGTGCTACTGATAGGAATTCGGGCATAATACTTCAATGACAACAAAATTCATTATCACACTTTTTACTTCATCTACATAAGTTTGTCTTGTGGTCCGACGGGGGATTTTAACGTTGAAGTCTTCAAGGAAATTACAAAAAGTAGATATCGCGAACGCCTTGGGAAACGCCCACATCCTTATTGTGTTTAATTCGAATATATGACTCCCTTTTTGCTTTGCTAGAATCTAGATGATTTATCAATGCTGAAGACCTTGCGACTCAGAGTCAATGGGTGATTTCAAGTATGGTGTTTAAGGCCGGTGTTAGTGTTTATTACACACAAACAACATTTTGATAAACACTAACACCAGCCCTAAACACCATACTTGAAATCACCCAATGTCATCACGGTGTATTACTTGATCTTGTAGATGTTGAGATTCTCGAATGTCGTGGTAGGTGTGCTGAAGTCCTTGTGAGCCAGACTCACCGCCATCATGCGACTTGACGGTGAAGGAGTCGGTTTTGGTGCTTCTGATATCTTGATCATGAGGATGGTGATATGATTGTTCTCGCATATCATGGTAGGTATGCTGAAGCTCTTGGGAATTAGTCATAGCACCATCATACCACTTGATAGCGGAGGATTCGGTGTTGCTGCTCCCGATACCTGGATCGTCAGGAAGATGAGATGTTTCTTCTCGCATATCATGGTATGTATGCTGAAGCTCATGTGAATCGGTCATACCACCATCATACAACTCCACGGTGGAGTTGGTTTGGATGTTTCCGATACCTTGATTATGTAGATTATTAGGTGATTGCTCTCGCATATCATGGTAGGTATGCTGAAGCCCCTGTGAATCAGTCATACCGCCATCGTGTAACTCGACGGTGGCGGA
Organism: Echinarachnius parma; assembly: GCA_037951105.1. NCBI lineage: Eukaryota > Metazoa > Echinodermata > Echinoidea > Clypeasteroida > Echinarachniidae > Echinarachnius > Echinarachnius parma. The sequence goes on along the minus strand of JBAMJV010000313.1, from coordinate 158,217 downwards.
GTTGGTCTTGATGCTACTGACGCGGTGACCATGCTGATGATATTTATGCGATTGTTCTCGCATATCATGATAGGTGTGGCAAAGACCATGAGAATCTGATATTCCCCCATCTTTGCCGTCTGTGGAATAAGATTGTGTCTTCGCACTGATGTCTTGGTCTCCCCTGGTTACGAGATAGCCTTCATCATCAATTTCACTTCCTAAGAAATTAGGGGCGCAATGTATGCCATCCTTCAGAGGTGAAGCTGATGGATCTCCGGTGGTAAAGTATGTATGCTGGAGAGGTTCGGGTGAGGACTGGTCATCAACAGGTAAGTCACGATTGACAGTAGTAATAGTCGTCGATGTGGAAGAACGAGCCTTCCTTGTTAGGATCCCCATTTCCTCTGGAGTTTCGTATCCATGGTGTGAGGGGTCGTCGGTTTCATCTAGGTGGCGACTGTTTCCAGCTAGAATCTTGAAGGGGACGGCATTTACGGATGCCCTTAAAGACTTTCTCTCTACCGTTAGAGGAACGAGGTATCCTTCGTCGTCAAAGACTCTTACCGACTTTACATCTGTAACTTGGCCTTGAGGAACTGCCTCTAGGTTTTTCTGATCGTCATTTGTTGGAAACTTCCCTTTAGACAGGGGCTTGTGTGAATCCTGTTTGTTGTCATCTGGGTGATTTGTGTCATTTTCTCCTATTGTTTGAAAGGAAAGAGGATCGGGGACTGGTGCATAACCATCATGTCCATCTTCTCCTTTTCCAAATGAGGATAAATTACCGGTGACTGAATTGCCAGAGCTAGTGCAAATCTTTACACTATTCCAAGACCTCTCTGGTAGTTTGTCGAAATCGGGAATGGCTTCGTAGATGTTACAGGTTGATTTTGCGTAGTAAGTAAAATCTGGATCTCCGTCATCATGGTCATCATTAAATTGATTATTCTGGAGACATTCTCTTACCGGACGTAGGCCTACAGCTTCTCCGGACGCCGATGGGGTATTTGGTAGAGATCTCGTCACTTCGTAATTTTCCTGCAATCAAAACAAGACAAAACAAAACGGTTATGTTATTCATATCTTTTTTCGATTCTTGCAAACAAACTGATCAATTATAATTTTCTTGTTCAGGTGATAACATTAGAGCCGAGGGAGTGTTTATAGAATATTGCAGTTTGGTTTTATCTAGTGAATAAAAGTTTTCTTGCTAAAAGGAGAGAGTAAGCTTGTCAAAAAAAAAAATACTTATAACTCCAGCAGTTCTCACATTTCTCGATGTATTCGCAAACGGGAACGATGGATAGGGAACGATTTTTCGAATTTCTCTTTCGTCATAACGATAAGTATGATGTTAGTATCAAACGCTTTATATGATTACTGTATCATATTAGGCGCTTTATAAATCAAACCTATACTCTATTTATTTATATCATTGATCAAAATTGACTTGCCGAACTTGCCGTTTTGGGTTAAGATACATGTACATTTTCAATGAATCAAAGTAACCCACCCTCTGTTCAAACTGTTGTAGATGTCTTCGCCGCTTCAGGTGCGCCCATCGGATGAAGATCAGTATAAGTATGACAGTTGTTACGGAGAGCGCTGCAATTATTATCCAATTGGTTAGTCCAACTTTGGTCCTGGCTGAATAAAAAAAAGACAATGCAAATGTGAACATTGCAGCAAGAGGTATGTATGTTATAATTTTTGCAACTGTGATACTCATTTTTGTCGAGCCCACCGAGGTGGAGGGAGACTATTTAAAAGATCCAAATTGCGTCCGTCCGTCGTCCGTCCGTCCGTGACCCTTACGAAAATTTGAATAACTTTCTAACCCTGCATCTGTTTGTGACCAAACTTGATTGGTAGATACCCTTTACTGGCCTCCATTATACTCTGGGGTCAAAGGTCACATAATTAGTCAAAGGTCAAATGAGGTCAAATGTAATATTTTACCTGCAAGATATATTAGGGTTGATAACTTTCCAACCCTGCATCTATTTTGTAACCAAACTTGATTGGTAGATGCCCTATATTAGCCTCCATGCTATTCTGGGGTCAAATGTCACATAAGTACGTCAAATGTCAAATGAGGTCCAATGTAAAAGTTTACCTGCAAGAGTATATTAGGGTTGATAACTTTTTAACCCTGCATCTTTTTGTAACCACACTTGATTGGTAGATGCCCTATAGTGGCCTCTATGATATTCTGGGGTCAAAGGTCATATAAGTAATTCAAAGGTTAAATGAGGTCAAATGAAGCATGAATGCGCGGCTATCGCCTTGTTTAACCTTGGCCCTTGCCCGGTAGAAATTGTCTTGGGGGTTAATTGGAGAGAAATTGTCCAGGGGGGGGGGGGGGGGGGCTAAATATTATGGGGGCAATTGTATTGGGGGTAATTGCCTTTATATATAGGGGTAATTATATTGAGGGTAATCGTCCGGGGGTAGTTGACCTAGTAGTCCTAGAACCTTACAAAATACATGGACGAACTCCCTGTCGAAGTCGCAGTAATGCTCCGGCTCACTACTACGGTCAGACAGTTGCGAACGCGGGTGGCTCCTCCAAGCTTTTCCTGATTACGTGGGATCGCTGTTTCGATTTCGCAGACAAAGGCATTGTCCGTTTTGTCCTGATTGTGATCGTGGTCGACATGGATGACCTGGTTGCGATCACCGTAATCAGAGCCATCGTCAGATTCATTGACTAGATTGTGGTCAACATAGGGCTCATAATAGGTATACACCTGCCGTTAGGCCTGTTGTTGTCGACGTCGTAATAGGGATTGACGTCTCGCTCAATATCGGGCTCAGACTCTTGCTCGCGGTTTAGCTCGGTACGGCGTTCGATTTTCCGGTCGATGTTTCACTCGTGGGCACGCTCGTCGTTTCGATTTTTCTCTCGCTTGGCTTGCTTTTCGGCAATCCCCTTCTGCTCGTCACCTCGCTCAGCTTGATTTCGCGCGCGGCTAGCTCGTCCGCTTCACTTACAAACTCCAAGGCATGTTGGTTGTCGTTCTTATGATCATTGTCTAGCGGGTCAGGCTGGATGATATCAACACGGTCTTGTGGACATCCTTATTAAGATTATCTTCCGCCTTGTCTCCCTTGAAGACAGACTCGGAGTCCAGCATCATGATCCTTTGATCCTTTCGGTGTGCAATTTATCTTCGTCGTTATCAGGCGTCTCGTCTACCTCTTACTCGACCATAACATTAGTTTGACGTGGAATGTTAACACATGACTTTGCGGACATATAAAATCACAAAAATACACATTCATCATTTTTTGCACAACTTTGTCAACAAAGTAACTATAGATCCCTTCCTTGTAGGAATCCTCACACCGTATTTGCACACAACCTAGAATAACCCTGGCTTCACCATGGTAGAGTACAAAGTTATAATATTGATACTAACACCATGTTCACACATAATCTACCTCCTACTGCAGAGTTCGTTGTCCAAGAAGTTGTCGTGTCCTTGAATCTAGTCCGGGGATCAGCATATGAGATGGACACGACTTGGTTTGAGGATGGATGGGTTGTCAAGTCTAAAGCACCCGGGCCTAATTCAAACGTTGTTCTGAGAGAGGATTCGTCTTTTACTATATTGAATGGGGAAAAAAGGGAAAATTAATAAGCTGCATTGAATATCGATAGTTAATTATTGTTTTGTTTTATGTTAGTACTGAGGTTCGTAATTCCTGAAAGGGGTGAGGGAGGAGGGTAAAGATGGGGTTAAGATTTCCCCGAAGTGAGTAGTGTGGGGCGATTAATTTGCATTATTTATCATAACAGGCGGGGCATGCATGGACAATTAGCCCCCCCCCCCCCCCTCCTCTATCTCGCTCCCTCTCTCTCTCACCCTAACCATTGTCATGATTGTTGTGCATACCTGCTACGAAACCGATCCAGAAACCGGATGCAATGCCTTGGCCGTCGCTCGTAAATATCACCGTGAGAGACGAGCTGGATGATGTGAAATCCCTCGATGTCTGTCCGTTGCCATAGTTACCACTCAGATGCTTCCATTGCGGTGAACTTACAGCGAAATTTTCAACGCCGTCCCCGATATGGAGGATATCTGCTCCCGATTCTGTGTGGAATTGGAGGAACTTAATCCCGATTACGAAAGTTTCAGGCGCTCGAAGATGCCAAATGTTGTAGGCATTGTTGGTGTATCTGTCCGGAAAGTGGGGAGATGATTTGACTAAGGCCTGTCGTTCGGGAGTTAGGACCTCTTCTGTATAAACCAAACAGATACATATATTAACAGTTTTTATTACATACCATGTCACGATGACGTTAGCTAGACGTGAGACCTACAAGTTTGTCATTGTGGGTATAGATTCGTTATTTTATAATGCAATATCTTACAATTATCACGATATATGGAACAATGTCAGGAAGCGGATAATGATTCTTTTTTGCACTATAACAAAATAACCTCAGGAATATGTATTGGTAAATTACTTCAAAGTTATAAAGAAAAACTTTACAACAAAGATTAAGACAATACAAGAATTCGGGAGTCGAGTAGGCGTACCTGAATAATTCATTGACATTACGTTCATGTGAACGCGCAGGCGTCTATCCCTATTTGAAAAGTGAATCCTGATCCAGGCAGCGTTACTAACAGATATTACATCACTGGGATGTGTGCTCCCGGTAAATCTTGCTAGTCTGGTGTCATCGTCGATGTTAGATCCATCACCGATCTCCAAAATCTCACTGTAGTCTTGGAAACAAAGGTGTTCGAAGGAGATGCTGATTCTGTGATCGGGCGACGTGCTGAAGGTCAGCGAAGTCCATTTTAAGAATATTGTGCCAGTATGTACCCTTGAAATCATGGTATCATCACTTTCAGTAGAGAAAGCGAGGCTGGATTTTTCGGGAACAAAGGAGTGATCTACAAAACAAAAGTACGAAGAAACATATCTCAATGTAAACTGCCCAAATTGATCAACAGGAGAGCGACAAAGACGGATTTGGAGAGCCCCCCCCCCCCCCCCCCTCCCCGTCTGCCTATACTAGAGACCATGGCCATGCATGGTAATACTCCCCAAATAACATGAAATATGTAACTTCTAAAAGCCAAATAGCATTATTAGGAAACGCCCAACACACAAAATGAAAAATATATGCTTTCATCACCTACCATGTGAAAGAATATATCATAACTTATCTGTTAATGTAAAGATTTTGACGAAATCTGCTTTGAAATTATTTGAGCATTAAAAGGTTTGAAATAAAACAATCTGTTTACCATCAAATTTAATTGTCTATAGCCCAGCGGAGAGTGGCGAACGGGCGGCGAATTATAGGCCAATTTTCACCGGCGTGCTGATGGCGTACATTAAAGTTCGACCGATATTTCTGCATTTAACAATACTAAGGTTTGGATTTTAACACACGATCATTTTTAACAAGATTCCAACAATATTGATGAAGTAGTTTGGCCAATATAGATGTATTCGGTAACATTCCCATTACTGTTATTTGGCTTTAATGTAAAGATTTGCACAAAACATGCTTTGAAATTTACACTATTTGTGCATTAAAATGTACGAATAAAACAATCTGTTTACCATCAGATTAAATTTAACTGCACACTTATACGCTGCATGCAAAAGCTATGCAAGCGCACGTATGCACGGCATGTGGGCTTGTCAATCAATATCCAGCCCAGCGGAGAGGGGCGAACGGGCAGTGAGTTTAGGCCAAATCTCACTGGCGTGCTGACGGCGTGCATATAAGTTCCACCAATATTTTTCCATTTAAAAGGATCTAGTAACTTTGTTAACATGTGCAAAAAGTGATGAGTGTTTGATACAATGTATATTGTTGTTATCTGATATGTCCACTGGGTGTTGTGTGAAATTTTCCAATTAAATGGACGTTATTTGGCCGAGTAGTAGGCAAAAATGCAAAATGATATTCACTAACTCATTGCACTCACTTTGTACACGGTTCTGACGATCCATTGGATAATTTAACATCTGAACAATTAAATCGTAAATATCTTTTTAACGAAAGGGATATTTGAAAAACCGAAACCTGTCCCATGCTATTATTGTTAATACAAAATATACAACACGGTATGAGGGAACCGCTAGAATTCCAATTGGATTTTGAGGATTTGGACAATGTTACTAAGTCCCTTTAACGATACTAAGGTTCGGATGTTACCACACAAGCCATCTTTATACTAATTCAACGGTATTGATCAATTAGTGTGGCCAATATACATTTTCCCGGTATTTTCCCAATACTGTTATTTGGCTTTTAAATGGTAAAGACCTTTGGAACATAAACACTACATCCACTGAAAGCCAAAATGCGATTGAAATAGGCTGCGTTTGGTGGTTTCATTTTATGGTATTTATAACAATTATGGTGATAAAAAAGGTTATTGAGCGATATGGAGCAAGAGATACTTACGAGAAGATGTAGACCTATTCTGAGGCCTAAAAGCACGCATCCGTATGGAAAACCCTGTACTTGTGTTGTAACCGTTACTACTGACAATGATCTTGAACGACGACGTCGTCGGAGTAAGCTCAGCTGCCAAGCTTTCTGGCTCATGAACACCACTGAAGGTTCTCCACTTGTTACAGAAGTCACCTCCGATCAAAAATGGGTCTCCACCGTCCCCGAAGAATAAGAAATCATCAGCAGCGTCTGTGTTGAAGCGAGTTACATTGACCAATACAGAGAGTCCTTCGGGAACTCGGATGTCCCATAATTGGAAAGCATTGTTTGGATAGTTGTCTGGGTGGTTTGTCGTATTAATGAAAAAGTCAATGTCCTCCTCCAACAGTTCGTCTGTAATTAAAGAAAGTAAGGACATTTCCTATTAACATGAAACGAAGTAGGCCGATGGGTATTCATTCATCCGTTTACTACGAAATAAGTGAACAAATCGAGTACGCCTATATAAATCTGGAAAAATCTCCATCTATGAAATAATCCTGGTAAAATATTTGATGTGCTAATTTGACATTTCTATGTGACCTATATAAGTTATCATTGTCAAATGTCCAAACGATTTAAAAATGAATTACAGGATACATTAGCATGATTACATTTTGTCCTTAGGTTTTCCTTCATTAAAAAAATATATATATGTTTGGGGTCATTTAATGTTAAACAAGGACATTTTAATCTGAAAACATGATGTGTTAATATCCAATCATCCAATTTGGTAGCCTAAATGGAGAAAATACCAAGGAGTACCAATTTTCACTGTGTTAATGTATGGTTTTAGTTTCCCATATTAAAAGATAGCAGGAAATAAAAAGGAATATGAATATGGGATCATGATAAACAAATATTTCAGAAGATTTGAAAAAAAAGCCAATACAATCAACAACTGAATCATATTAATAATTTGTAAACATTTCAACATTGTCCTCTTTGCCGGATCATGTAGTTTTAATTTTCATTACAGTATTTATCAAATAGTTTGTTGATTTGCTTATCAGTGTATTATACCATTTATACGGGGGCCCCGTTGCAGAAAGAGATAAAATCGATTGTAATTTACAATTACTTGTAAGTCAGAAAATTTGCGCATTTCAACCAATCAGATTTACGCATTTAGAACACATGATCTGACTTTTAACTCACAATCGATTGTATCTCTTTCTACAATGGGGCCAGGGTGTTATATAAAAAAAACTCTGCACTTTTGATTGTGATTAATTCAAGTATGGCATGGATTCAATTCATACTGAAGCAGAATATAGCTTTAAAATTTAAATTTTTATTGAATGTGGTATTGTTTCGTACTTCACACTCAATTTCACATAATTAATTAATATTTTCAAAAGTATAGGATTCAAAATTTTGCGGTTGGAAACCAAACTTCTGTACAAAATTGAGAAGTGTACAAGTAAATGAGTGTGTAGGCGAGTGTGTATCGCAATAATGGTTTTCGCCCATTCCCGGCCGTCTGGTTGCACTTGATATATCGAAGTCCAGTCCATAGCAACTATTCATGCGTCATCAGGCAATGCATAACCCTGAATATCTAGGGCAAGCCTATGTGAGTCCACGTGGAATACACACATACACACGCATTGAATTGCACACAGTTTCTTAATTTGTACAGAACTTTTGTATCTACTTTTGAACATATTGATTAATTTCACTGAAAATAAAGTGAATTATGTAACGCGACCACATCAAAGAAAAAACGACACTCTTCTGCTTCAATATGAATATATTTCATGCAATACTTTAGGGCAAGAGTTTGATTTAAAGGGGACCACCAGGCAAAGAACAACACGTTATCATATGTTTTGGTACCGTTTTGTGATATCAAATAGATACCCAACATTTTGCAAAGGGTTGTGTAATTCATAAACAAAGCAAACCATTTACACCACTTACGGAACCACTACTATTTCCTGGTTCCATATGGGCCAACCATTTGCGAGTGCGCCAATGCTATTCACGCGTACGTTTGTAGACAATAGATTCCCGGGCGATTCGTTCGCTCTGCACACATTAGTCTTCGCAATTCAGACCGCATGAACGCATGCTTTAGAATGGTGATGCGTTTTCCAATTATATATTTTTTTTCTGGAAATATATTTTTGTGAACTTGTTGATGGAATGGAATACTAAAGATTTTACCTTTCTTTAATAAGAATATTATTTGTGGGTGGTGGTACCCTTTAACCGTAAAAAGGCCGTCTTCCTACGGCCGGGGGCGAAGTTTTTTTCCCAAACAGGTTTGCTATGGCACTAAGGCATAATATATGCCCGTTTAATTGGAATCGGGCGACTTGAATGGAGACCAAAGCGCGCGTATTCAAAATGAATGAAGAACGCCAATAAATTAAAAACAACAACAACAACAAAATTCGAGTTATAAATAGACTTATAGCCACTAAATCTGACCTATAGCCATTAAATCTGACCTATAGCCACTAAATCTGACCTATAGCCACTAAATCTGACCTATAGCCAGTATATTAGCCACTAAATCTGACCTATAGCCACTAAATCTGACCTATAGCCACTAAATCTGACCTATAATAATTACATTCGGGTTAGGGTAAGGGTTAATGTTAGGGTATATATACCCCTAAAAACCAATACCAACCAAGCGAACTTGACATAGCTCAGTCGGTAGAGAGCTAGACTGATATGCTAGAGATCCCTGGTTCGAATCCTATCTTGCTTCAATGTTTTTTGTATTTGCTATTTTTACTCAATGTTCGAATTTATACAAGTCGGAAATTTCGGGTATGGCGTGGTCTCTGACCAAGTCGCTAATTCACAAGGATTTGCAAACCTGTTTGGGAAAAAAAAATTCGCGGCCGGCGGGGGCATTATGGCCCCCCTTAAGATCTCGGCCGCAAGGTCATAAAATTCATATTTTAAGACCATTTGGAATAATAATTCTACCAAAAAAAATGGAACAGCCAGCTTCTTCCTTATGTTTTCTATTGTTTTTATAATTTCTTATGTATTTCTTCTTTTTTTTGTTACTTATGTATTTTATTTTGTACACAAATCACGACATTGAGCGATTTTCGGGCTGACATGCATAGACAAAAGGTCACGTGACTTTGTAACGGTAGGTCCGATTTTCTAAAATGTTGTTTCAAAAGATGCGCAAGAACCAAAAGAAAAAAGTCACCAAGCAGCGGGTCGTCATCTTTACGCGTTCCGGAGCAATGGGAAAAATCGCGGAGGGGGGGGGGGGGGGGGGGGGCATGATGGCCCCCCGGCCTTATTAGGGTTAACATCCAATATTCAACTGACGATATTCTTGGGTTTCATGCCAGTTTTGCCAAATAACATGCAAACACAAAATGCAACAATGAAGTTGATGAATTGCAACACAAATAATGATAATAATTTCTGACAAAAATATTTAATACAGGAGACAGAAACTTCTTGACTACGGTATGTTCCCTTAATTAAGTTTAATATAATAAGATATGATTATTACATACCTGCCAAAGGAGTTGAGGTTATACTGACTACCAAAGCAGTGTAATACCGTATAAACGCCAATATTCGGTCCTACCACTATTCGATACTCAGGTAGACATTGACAAATCATTGCTTCGGATGCATGATTTACAAAGATATTAACGATGCAAATATCATGGTTAAATTTTATATTTCAAATATGCGAATTTTCCGACTTTAAATCGAAGGCATTGTTTAACGAAACGTTTACTCTACGATGCCGAGTACTAGTGGATGGACGGTATTTACCGTTTATCATCCATTATCTGGTTCCCGGCGAACAGAACTACATGTGACACAAACTTTATATCGCTGATATATATACTAGACCGATCAACCTACTTCGTGTTTAGTGAAGATGAAATATGGTTTTACCTCAAGATTATAATGATAGATGCCACACGGTAGACCAGGGAGTCAATGATTTGAACTTCATATTGATGACCACGTATTGGCTCATTTAAGGGGAACCCCGAAATATATACCTTGTTATTTCAATATTCGGTTTGAATCATGCGCGAACTCTTTAAACATAATACTTAATCAAATGTGCATGTTTTGCTAAATAATTTGAAGTAAAAAATGTGGGATTTTTAACTTTAGGGTCCCAATAAGAATGCATCTTGTTCTTGGAGATATTGTAATTAAATATTCCAGAAGATACCAACCTTATACAGACCATGTTTTAGAGAAGTTGCGGTGACGTCGCGCGTCGCCTGTAACCACGCAGCATTAGATATGGACAATACATCGCTTGGGCGATGGTTTTTTTGAAATCGAACCAAACGTGTGTTTTCTCCCGTTGACATTCCATCTCCAATCTCCAAAGTGTCATATTTTATTTGGCCATCAGAAGACCACCAACTTAAATAAAATGAACTGAATTCGAATAGGATTCTTCTGCCCTCAGTCGTGTTGAATGTCCACACGGGTTTATAGTCTTCATTCTCATAAGCTTCCCACAAGTCGCTTCTCGTCAAGGTAATGCTACTATTATCTTCGAGAAAGTAGTGTTCTGCAAAACAATACAGAGGTAATGGAATTAAGTCAAATATAAAATTACATTATGATTGTGTTATATTGTATTATGTCAAATAATATTATTATGTTTAATTATCATATTATTATTAGATGAATATTGGAATGTGCTTCAGAATAACAAATTCATAATGCAGCTAATATTATCTAACATTTGTTCCCTTAATCAAAATATTTTCCTTTCATAAAAATAGAAGTTTTGGAAAAGTTGGTCAATGCTAAGAATAAAATTGATCACTGTTCTACTATTCGATACAAGAGTAGTCTAACATGGTATGAAAATGTACATTTTGTAGGTTCCTGGATAAAACTAATTCCAAATAATAATACAATATCACATTTCTAAACTTTGATTTTTTTTGGTTCACTGCTAGAACTCGAGTAACTAATTGTTATACAAGAAAAAAAAGTTTCACGAGAGAAAAAAGGTCAGAAAACGTACGAGGAGATACTGATATTGTTTGTATTATAATGTTGACCTTATAAGGTTAATTTGTTGTTATGATTTTGATAATTAATTAGGAATTGGAATACCTACCTTGTAACTGGCATGACGATGGGTTGTAGAACGTGGCCAACCACAGAACAAAAAATGGGAATAAGGGCATGTTTTTCTTGGACATCTTCACAGTTTTCACCAAAACTCGTAGCCTCACTGGACGCCTGGGTAAATTGTTTTATATAGAATATGTTATACAGTTAATGAAACCCATGGAGCAAAATACAAATCACACCCATATGTGTTCAACGAAGCACTTTAACAGAACATGTACCTTGGTCGATCAGAGATTTCAGCAGCTTATACCAATTTCAGAGAGCCCTCAGATTCATGACAGCTTCTGCAAAGGTTTCTGAGGCACACGGCTCTATCTTGAAGAATTGAGACCAATTGTGATTGGTCGATCCAACTCCGCGAATGGCTCGAAACTCCGATCACGAGTCTTAACCGAGCGTCCACACCACTGTGTAGGCCTTTGGGGGCTGCATGTGGAAGGTGGATGTTAAATAGTTATTTTAATTGTGGAATTATGGCTCATTATAATTGATTTCTTTATCTTCATGAAGGGACAAATATTCAATGTGTATTTACGCTCTAAAAACAATTTTCGATACCCAAATTCGGATAGAAAATGAAATCTCATGGGACTAGAAATATGAAATTACGTATAAAGAACTTCCCCGCAACGAAATAACTTTTTTAAACATATTTTTCTGCATTTATTGGTATAATTAATGTATTATATCAACACTTTTCACTCTTATAATACTGTTGTATTGCTTGGGCCCCTTAAACGTGTTAGCCCGAAAAACTAGCAGTAAGGCATTTTGTTATGGGCCTAGTAGTAACGATTTTTGGTGTATGGATATTAATTATCATCTTCTTAGGCAATCAGTTTAGTTGTGCAAGCGGGGGTAGGTCAGTGTCAAAGGCCATTGCAGTACCTCCTCAAAAGTGCTTTTTATTAGCTGGGGTGCTACCCCCCCCCCCCCCAAAAAAAAAGGGCCCCAAACGCCCCAACTTCCCAGGGACCAGGCATCTGATGTGTGAAAGCAATTATGTATCCTTGTAGACTGGTATCGAGTGTGTGGGTGATAGAAACTTGGACAATAAAAAGAAAAAAGAAAGATTGTATTAAATTTGAATGATTAATTATGAGTACACCCTTACATGTGATGGTAATGAAACTAAAACTATATGAACGTACATAAGTTGAAAGAAAAGCATTTGTCATTTATTTTGGTTTTAAGTGCCTTCCATTGTAAATATTATACTTTGTTGAACATTAAAATAAATACACGAATTAACGGAATTAAATGAAATAAATAAGTTTAGTTGTTAGGTATATTGCATAAGCTTTCTTTTAAGGAAAAACTACATGTTGACTTGTAACCATCTTGTATGATGTGCCTTCCATTGTAAATATTATTCTTAGTTCGAAATACAATTAAATAAATACATTTATAAAATGAAATGAAATGAAACAAATTAGTTCACTTGTTTTGTAAATCATATAAGCTTTCTGTTAAGGGCAAACTTCATGTTTACTTGTAACGAGACCCGATTTTAGATGAATTATTAATATTAATAATTATATCAGGGTACTTATTACAATTATTAATATACCCTTAGGAAACCTCAAGCACCACTACCACCCCATAACACTCAAATAACCCGAAAAGTGTAATTTGGAGTTCGATGTGTATTCCACGAACAAAATACTGTGACGTTCCAAACAGAACCTAGTAGTCGAAGAAGGTCCATGTATATGTAAATGTATTATGAATATGTTGCCATAAATGGTGCATGTGTTGTGTCGTTTTGATGATGGTGGTGTTATAGCGGTATTTATTGACGTTGAGAGTATGAGGAAAATGATGATGAGGAGAGTATGACAAGGAGGAAAGCTCACCGATTGGATGAGGGATGATTACATAAACACCTTTTTAAAATTCTTTTATGAAATACTTTTGACAATTGAAAATAAATAAGATAATCCAAGAAAATAGTTATGTTAAAGGGATCTAGCTAGTAACGTTATCAAACGTTGAACAAATGTGTATTTCTGTGATATGATATATTACATGTCCACTATTAAAGGGGACCACCAGGCAAAGGACAACAAATTATTATATGTTTTGGTACCGTTTTGTGATATCAAATAGATACCCAACATTTTGCAAAGGGTTGTGTAATTCATAAACAAAGCAATTAATTTCCACCACTTACGGAACCACTGCTATTTCCTGGTTCCATACGGGCCAAGCATTTGCGAGTGCGCCAATGCTTTCACGCGTACGTCAATAGATTCCCGGATGATTCATTCGCTCTGCACAGTGCGCTCTGGCTCTGCACGCATAATAGTCTACGCAATTCAGACCGCATGAACGCATGGTTGAGAATGGTGATGCGTTTTCCAATTATATACCTTTTTCTGAAAACATATTTTTGTGAACTTGTTGAAGGAATGGAATACTAAAGATGGTACCTTTCTATAATAAGAATATTATTTTTGGGTGGTGGTACCCTTTAAGTGATGTGTGGAAAGTTCATGGTAAATGGATGTCACATGGGCGAGTATTTTGAACGAAATGCAAAGTGATATTCGCTAACTCATTGCACTAACTTTTTTCACAGTTTTTTTTTTTTTATTTCAAAGGCCATTGCGTGTATAAAGAAAGAAAGCAGAAGGTCGCCGTAATAAGCAAAAGCTTGAGCAGACGGTCAACCGAGCTAAAATACAATGAGTTGTGAAATATTGGCTAAGTTATCCAGTGTAGATAATTTATACATCTGAACACCCCAATCATGCATATCTTTATAACTGAAGAGACATTTGGAAAACCGAAAGTCAGTCCATGCTTCTATTAATAATACCACTAGAGTTCCAAGTAAGTTTTACGGATTTTGAAAATGTTACTGGATCCCTTTAAATAAACCAGCAGTGATATAATTGATATCCAATGGATTATGGGCAGAAACAAAAGCCATACATTGCGTATCAGATAACGCATGATCAAATTACAATAATCATACACTGGCTTTCAGATAATCATGTGGGCCATAGTTTGTCTATTATCCATAGCCATCAGGGCACTAATTAACCACACTTGACACTTAAAGGGGTAGTTTAGTTTTGGTAGAGAGGGCGCTGCAGATCACAATTTGTGTGTGAGGTAATGAAAAACTGAGTGTCGAATTTGAGAGAACATGCAATTTTAATGGCAGAATAAACTATATTTGGTCAAAATCGACCCAGAAACGGCGGAATTATCAATAAATATATCTGATCTTATACACTCAGCATAAAAAGAAAGTGAACACTTTTTCAAGTTCATATTTTTCATATAAGATTTTATGAAAAATAAACAAATTATATATCAAATTAAAGGATATTTAATTGGCTTTCGACTTGGTAGGTGAATACAAATTGAAACTTTACGCATGAGTGAACACATTAATTTGTCTGTTCCAAGGTACAAAAGTAAAAACTGCAAAATTGCACAAAAAATATAAACATTCATATTGCACAGAAAAGTTCAACAAAACATGATAAGGTTTGCATGGTTCATTGCACTTGAAAAGATAATTATTAAAAGGAGTAATCGTTGTTTGTTTAGAGTCAGGTTCTTTTTTTCTTTGCAGTGTTTCTTTCTTTCTTTCTTTCTTTAAAGTCAATATCTTGTTGGGCCACCATGACTGTTAAACGGCGCATGTTGGATATCATACCGTGTACTCTCTCCTGTGATGGGTTTCTCCACTCGCGGTCAGGTATACCGACCCAGGTCTTCAAGGGTGTCGCCAGGTCGGATGCGCTCATTTACGGCCTTTTTCTCACTGTAAACGGGGTCATATGACCCCGTTTACAGTGAGAAAAAGGCAGGGCCGGGCCAGGCCCGGGCCAGGCCGCGGCCGAGTTGGCCCCGCAATTTTGTGCGTTTACAGTGCGAGGCCAGGCCGCGGCCTACATTGTAACCTTCCAATATTTTGTCGTAGTGGAGCTCTGCATGTAAACAAACAATTATTTTGGGGGGCGCGCCGGGGGTCACAGTGTAGATCCGGTCGCGCGCGCGCGGGATATTTCCAATGAATCTTTTCCCCAATTCCCTATGTTTATGCATGTTAAATGCACGGCGATTATAATTTAATTCAAACACAACGACAACGGTAGTATCTCGACTTAATTGTTATACTTACACGGGAAAAGTTTGGAGATCTCGACGTACTTGGCTTGACACACCGAAGAAAATACCATGAAAGCGTGGGTTCGATTGTTATGGTACGGCGTCATTATCCTATGACGTAATGATCCTTTCACTTCCGGGGTAACAGTTGGCCCCGCAATTGGCCGCGCAATTGGCCCCGGTGCGTTTACAGTGAGAAAAGGCCGGGCCAGGCCGAGGCCGAGACTACCTCCAGAGCTGGTCCAAATGCGCGGCCAGTTTGGCCTCGCAATTGGCCGCGCAATTGGCCCCGGTGCGTTTACAGTGCAGGGCCAGGCCGCGGCCTGGCCGCGGCCTGGCCTGGCCTTTTGCTCACTGTAAACGGGGTCCTAGTTGGTCCCATATGGCTTAGATAGGGTTCGTATGGGGCAAGCAAGCTGAGCAGGGATCCATTCGCTCGATGTTGTGCTCTTCCAAAAACTGATGGACAACTCGAGCGGGATGAGGATGTGCGTTATCGTCCGTGAAGATGGTTTTCGAATTCCTGTCCACGTATGGCACTACAACGGGTTGGAGGATGTCACTGATGTACAGTTTTGCATTCAAGTTGCCGTTGAGGATGACCATCTCTGTACGGTCCTCATCCGTGCTGTCTCATACCATGATACTCCCTCTGCGTCCTTGCTGCACTTCCTTGACACAAGCATCCTTGAAGTGCTCATTCCTCCTCCTCCTCCAAACATGAATTCTGCCGTCGCTGTTTTGCAGACAGAAACGGGACTCATCTGTCAAGAGTACTCGGCGCCATTGAACCCTTGTCCATCTCACATGGTTCCTTGCCCACTAGTCTTGCTTTTCTGTGTGCAAGTGTGAAAGCGGGTTTTTGCTGCTTTTCTTGATTTGATTCCTTGAGCATGGAGTCGATTTATTATGGTTTGTGTTGACACATGGCGAGCACCTTGATCTCTGGCTTCAAGTGCGATGAACCATGCAAATCTCTATCGTGTTTTGCTGAACTTTTCTGTACAATATGACTTTTTAAATCTTTTGCGCAATTTTGCAATTTTTACTTTTGCACCTTGGAACAGACAATTGAATGTGTTCACTCATGCGTTAAGTTTCACTTTGTATTCACCTACCAGGTTGAAAAACAATTAAATATTCTTTAATTTGATATATAATTTATTTGTTTTCTATAAAATCTTATATGAAAAATATGAACTTGAAAAAGTGTTCACTTTCTTTTTTTGCTGAGTGTAATTATTTGGGGCCCAAATAATTAGATGATTTTTAGAAAAAAATAAAAAAATGCTTGCACTTTTTCAAAAATTTTCAAAAGCGTTTTTTAAATAGTTGTTGATGGTCTCGCTATTTAATCATTATATCAATATAACATCACATGCATAATTTTGTATGAAAAATGGTTGAAACCAATGCCTTTTTAAAAAGCGCCCTCTTGTGTTTCAATGGCTCTTTTTGAATGATAACAGGCTTTTTACTTAGTCGTTTGTAATTTTGTATACCTTTCGAGCATGGTGGAGTTATAACTATTAGTTTATAATGTTACTGTGCAGGTTTTGGCTACTTAAGTTCAGCCTTACCAAAACTAAACTACCCCTTTAAATGGATCTATATATAAATATTATAGTAACTTTGTTGACATGTGCAAAATGTGAAGAGTGGTTGATACAATGTATATTGTTGCTATATGATATGTCCACTGGGTGTTGTGTTAGCATTTCAAGTTAAATGGACGTTACATGGCCGAGAAATTAGCAATAATGCAAAGTGATATTCACTAACTCATTGTACTCACTTTGTATACGGTTTGGGCGATCCAGTGGATAATTTAATATCTGAACAATCGTAAATATCTTTTGAACGAAAGTGAAAATAAAAAAATTAAAAACCTGTCCTGGCTTTTATTGTTAATACAAAGACGAGGGAACCGCTAGAATTCCAATTGGATTTTGAGGTTTTGGACAATTTTACTAATGGCTTGGTCACACGATACTTACGACGACCTGCAACAGCTTGCGATTGGTCACATGCACATATGAAAGGCGGATTTTGCCAAAGTCTGAATACATCACCGCCCTGTACAAACTCACTGCAGATATACAATATAAACACTCACAAAATGTTCCGCAATTCAAGGATGAGTGTTAATATCTCTCTGCTCTTATATTGATATGGTCTTGATGCACAAATTATGGAATACTACCACTACTACTACTCCTAATAATAATAATAATTATAATAGTAATATTGATAATTATAACAATAATATTATTTAATAATAATTAATAATAATAGTCTCTGAGCGTCAGACAAGCATTGTACACATCCTCTACTCCCCGAGGAGCATGCTAGCGGTGGGCTACCCTAGTATTAGTGCACCAAGCTTATTATGAAATTAGCCTGAGTATGGAGCCATATCAAAGACAAATGTTGCAAAATATAAACATAGGACGTGGTGCAAGCTTTTGGCTTTCAGCTCATACAAAGACCCCCAATAGGCTAAATATAATTACCGCGGTAAACAAGGTAGAAAAAACAACAACAATAATAACTGTGGGACATGAAGGACCCAAGAGCGCAAGAGCCGAGACCCCCCCCCCCCCCCCCCCCCCAAAAACCAGGCTTCGTTGTCACGTGGATGCCGATCCCAATCATGACAATACAAATATGTCGGTTGAATACCTCCCTTTCAATGGTTAGGGTGTGTAATGAGAATAAATAACTTTTGATGAAAAGCAGAAATATCTAGAGGCTTGCCAGGAGTATTCAGGATAAATCATTGTCTACCAAACAATGCATCGTTGCCATGGATACAATTTCAATAGGTCACCGCAATTACCGCATGTGATGAGACTTGCCTGAAGTATTCAGGATTAAGTATTGTCTACCAAACCATGAATATTTGCCATGGATACAATTTCAATGGGACAATGGGGTGAGCTGCAGCCACCGCACTAACCGCATTCACCGCATGCTCTCTCTCTCTCTCTTCTATTGTTTTGATCGCAACGGATTTTGAACCAACTTTTTGATGTTCAAAAACCTTGCGACAAGACTTGCGACGGGAACCTGCCGTCGCAAGAGAACACACGGCGCATGCGTTCCACGTGACCGGTCGTGCTATTGTTTGATCAACAACCCAAAACCGGGCTTATAATGCTTATTAAGCACAATAAATCAGATGTAAGGTTTATTTTAGCTGAAATGAAAGGGAATGTAATACACAAAACCTATTTATGGCTATAATTGGGAATTAGACCGAATTTATTGCGATATTTGCATTCTGTTCTAACGTCTAGTAATTTCGAACATGATCGGCCCTTCATAAGTTATATTGTCTTGCTGCAGGCCGTTGCAGGTCGTCGCAAGCCCCGTGTGACCAAGCCATAAGCCCCTTTCAACACAAACACACACCCATACACACACACTCAAGCAACCACACACACACACATTCTTGTAATGGAGCAGTCACACGATGCTTGCGACGACCTGCAACAAGGCAATATAACTGATGAAGGGCCGATCATGGTCAAAATAACTAGACGTTACATGAGAATGCAAATATCGCAATTAATTCGGTATTATTCCCAATTATTGCCATAAATAGGTTGTATGTATTACATTTAGGCTAAAGTAAACCTAACATGTTATTTACCGTGCTTAATAAGCATCATAAGCCTGGTTTTGGGTTGTCGATCGAACAATAGCACGACTGGTCACGAGGAACGCATGCGCCGTGTGTTCTCTTGCGACGGCAGGCTCCCGTCGCAAGCTTTTTGAACATCAACAAGTCGGTTCAAAATCCGTTGCGATCAAAACAATAGAAGAGAGAGAGAAAGAGCTTGCGGTTATTGCGGTGGCTTCATCTCACCCTATTGACCTATGAAATTGCATCCATGGCAAATATTCATGGTTTGGTAGACAATATTTAATCCTGAATACTTTAGGCAAGTCTCGTCGCATGCGGTGACCTATTGAAATCGTATCCATGGCAACGATGCATGGTTTGGTAGACAATGATTTATCCTGAATACTCCAGGCAAGCCTCCAGATATTTCTGCTTTTCATCAAAAGTTATTTATTCTCATTACACACCCATTGAAAGGGAGGTATTCAACCGACAGGTTTGTATTGTCATGATTTGGATCGGCATCCACATGACAGCGAAGGGGGGGGGGGGGGGGGGAGGGGGGGGGGTTTCTTCTTCATGTCCCACAGTTGTTATTTTTGTTGTTTTTCTAACTAATTTATATTTGGCCCATTTTTGGGTCTTTGTATGAGCTAAAAGACAAAAGCTTGCACCCCGACCCCCGTCCTATGTTTATATTTTGCAACATTTTTCTTTGTTATGGCTCCATACTCATATAAACTTGGTGCACCAATAGGTTTGCCCACCGCTAGTATGCTCCCCGGAGAGTAGAGGATGTGTACAAGGTAATTGTGCGGGTCTATTCGGCGCGATATAAATAAGAACTACTATTATTATTAATTATTATTAAATATTATTGTTATTATCATTATTACTATTATAATTAATATTATTATTATTATTAGTAGTAGTAGTAGTAGTAGTATTTTTTCATAATTTGTGCATCATATACAACATATCAATATAAGAGCAGAGATATTAACGCTCATCCTTGAATTGCGAAATATTTTGTGAGTGTTCATTGTATAGCTGCAGTGAGTTTGTACAACGCGGTAATGTATTACAGACTTTGACATTTTCCGCCTTTCATACGCGCACGTGACCAATCGCAAGCTGTTGCAGGTCGTCGCAAGTCCCGTCTGACTGCTCCATAAAGCCCAGTGCCCATTAGGCAATCTGCGCTTGCGATCTAGCCCGAGTTGCTAGCGATCTCAGTTCGGTGTGAATCGCACCAGTTCGCCGCGAGTCAGCCCGATCTCATTGCGTACGCGATCATTTCGGTGCCCACTATGCGATCACACGGCGACTTCCTATTGTCCCTATTTCCACGCATGCGCGCATCGTTGAGAATTAGAGCCAGGTATTGTTCGCTCTTGCTTGTCTTGACATCAGAATACGCTTTGCGAGTTTTTTTTAATAAACCCAGTGCCCACCTTGCGATCTGCGCCTAGCGATCTTGCCCGAATAGGAGCGATCCCCTGAGATCTGTGGTTAAGTCGCAAAGTGGGCACCAATGGCCGCACCAGATCGCTGTAACTCGCGTCCGCAAGGGTGGTGTCGGTTGCGGTCGCAAGGTTTTGGACATGTTTACAAATTTCGTTCTCGATCGCATGTCGGGCGGGATCGCACAAAAAAAGCCATTTGGGCAATTTTTCATATTTCCTGATATCAGGAATTCAATCCTTGATATCAGGAATTCTGTTTTCAAATATCAATAATTAAATTCTTGATATCAGGAAATAAATTAATGATATCCAGAGTTCGAATTCTTGATATCCAGAGTTCGATTTCTTGATATCCAGAGTTCGATTTCTTGATATCAAGAATTCGATTTATTGATGCCAGGAGTTGAATTTTTGAAATCAAGAATTGCCATTGGTTAGCAACAGAAAATGGCTTCTTGATATCAAGAATTCAATGTTCAGTTATGCGAAACTGCTCTACAAAGGCGCCCTGCAAGAATCAAGAATTCTTTTCTTGATATTTTTCTTGAATTGTTGATATCAATAAATGATTTGCTGTTGGTAACTCTTGATATCAAGACAAGGAAATAAATGTTCAAACGGCTAGCCATGCCTCGCCAACAAATTCAGAATAAAAAAAGCGTGAATTCCTCGTTATTGTATTCCTTGACAATGGGTGGAAATAGGGGCCAAGCTATGACCCCAAGGAGGCCAAATTGAAAAGATCGTGTACACAATGGAATTAGGCTGACTCACTGCGAACTGATGTGATTCCAAGGTCGCTAGCCCTATGCGATCTTGTCCGAATAGGAGCGATCCCCTGAGATCTGTGTTAAGTCGCAAAGTGGACACCAATGGCCGCACCAGATCGCACCAGATCGCTGCGAATGCGATCGAGACCGACCTGGTCGCCAGATTTTTGAACATGTCAAAACCCCGGCGACCGCAACCGACACCACCCTTGCGGATGCGAGTTACAGCGATCTGGTGCGGCCATTGGTGCCCACTTGGCGACTTAACCACAGATCTCAGGGGATCGCTCCTATTCGGGCAAGATCGCTCTAGATCGCTAGGCCCAGATCGTTAAATGGGCACTAGGCTTAGAGCCTTCAATCGGGGATATGGTACACACAATGTTATAAACACCTTCAAACGGGAATATGCCCGTTTGTTTAATGATGTTTGGCTTGTCCCCGGTTTGCTGGTGTGTAAACATGGCAATATGCCCAATTTGTGGGTTTAAAAATACACACACATTCACTTGCATACACACACACACACTTATACACACAC
Source organism: Echinarachnius parma (assembly GCA_037951105.1). NCBI lineage: Eukaryota > Metazoa > Echinodermata > Echinoidea > Clypeasteroida > Echinarachniidae > Echinarachnius > Echinarachnius parma. Next base: position 136,115 of record JBAMJV010000313.1, on the reverse strand, counting down.
TATGTAAAAAAACGTGCAAAACGGGCATATAAGGGATATCCTTAAAAAATCATAATGCCATACAGTACAGCCCTTAAGACGATCCCTGAAGCACTATACCCCCATGTTCGGAAACCGGGGAATATCCCCGTTTTGCCGGTGTTTAAACTTGTGTGTATCCCCGATTGACGGACCTAATGGAGTGGGCACACAAGACTTGCGACGACCTGCAACAGCCTGCAACAAGACAATAGAACTTATGAAGGGCCGATCATGTTCCAAATAACTAGACGTTACAACAGAATGCAAATATCGCAATAAATTCGGTCTAAATCCCAATTATAGCCATAAATAGGTTCTGTGTATTATATATCGGCTAGAATAAACATTACATATGATTTATCGTACTTAATAAGCAGTATAAGATAGACCAACTAGAGAAGATCCAAAGACGTGCACTTCGTTTCATTTGTGGAAACTACCAGCGTGATGCAAGTGTAACATCCATGCGAGAACAACTTAATCTCCAAACTCTTGAAGAAAGAAGAAAACGGGCACGATTGTCAAGGTATGGTGATGAGCAACAGAAGGGTACGGATAAGTACGTTCAAGTACGATAATCTACGCTAGACTACGCTTATATGGGTGCAGCTTGCTCACGGACAGGTACCGAGTGGTACGTCTGACTACGCTTGAATACGGTATAGTACGGTAGCCACTACGCTAGACTACGCTAGACTACGTCGATGGGCTATTATATCGCATAGATCGCGCGGAATTTCGATGCGCTCATAGTGACGCGGACATTAAAAGCATCTAGTAATTTTGTTGACATGTGCAAAAAGTTATGAATGGTTGATGCAATGTATATGTCCACAGGGTATTGTGTGAAAATTTCAAGTCAAATGGACATTGCATGGCCAAGTAATGAGCGAAAATGCAAAGTGATATTCACTAACTCACTGCACTCACTTTGTACACGGTTTCAAAACTCCCCCGGAGTGTTCTTATCTGAATACTTCGATCGTACATGTCTTTGTAACGAAAGGGAAATTTGAAAAACCGAAACCTGTCCCATGGTAGAGGGTGTTTGTTTTGTTTTGTTTTTTCTTCTTTTTATCATAGCTTAAAAACCTCCAATTATCATTTGTTTGTAGTTCATAATTATGTGATGTAAGATTTGTAATTGTTTTATGTATGTAAGGTAATTATTTATACTTTCTTTCATTATAAATGTAATTCGTTCTATTCTCTGTTTAAGATGTTCACATTGGACTTTTTTGTTTATGTATATTCAATTGTAAATGTTTCAATTTGGAGGAATAAAAACCACTTAAAAAAAGAAATGTGTATGTGTGTGTGTGTGTGTGTGTGTGTGTGTGTGTGTGTGTGTGTGTGTGTGTGTGTGTGTGTGTGTGTGTGTGTGTGTGTGTGTTCGTCGAGCAAGGTAGCTTCAAGTTCCAGCACTAAAAGCGGCTAGGCAGGAGGGGAAACTGGCATACTTCTCTCGCTCAGACCCCAAAAAATTGATCATAAAATAAGATGGTGGGAGCAGACTACGGGTCCAGAGAGCTGTACATAGCAGAACGGCGCCGGGCTGATGCGGGGGGAATGCTTCAGCAATCATGGAAGTAGACCGCTCAAAACAAATAAAAATGATCATAAAATACAAAATAAGATGGTGGGAGCAGACTACGGGACCAGGGAGCTGTACATAGCAGAACGGCGCCGGGCTGATGCGGGGAGAATGCTCCAGCAATCATGGAAGCAGACCGCTCAAAACAAATTTTAAAAAATGATCATAAAATACAAAATAAGATGGTGGGAGCAGACTACGGGACCAGGGAGCTTTACATAGCAGAACGGCGCCGGGCTGATGCGGGGAGAATACTTCAGCAATCATGGATGCAGACCGCTAGCATGGCAGTCAGGGGGCTGCGCTGGGAGTTTGGAGCAGACAGAAGCTAGGCAGGTGCGGGGAGCGATCGGGGGAGCAGACGTCGAGACTCGTCCGGGTTCCGACATGGCTAAATTCGTGTAGCAGCCCACATCTCCAAAGTATATGGTCCACTTAGGTGGACCATTTACACGCAATATATGTAAAATACACAGGAGATTACCATACTGCCTATTCATACACTGTACCGTTCATCTGTTGAACGTTGTGTGTTAGGATGCATCGGTAATGAAAACAGACGGGAAATAATCCTTTTTTTTCTACATTTTGCAATCTTCAAAACAACAAAGTCGGTAAATATTATTAAAGTATATGACTTAGGGATCACATAAACGAAAGTTTTTTTTGCATTTGCTGGTAAATTTAGGGAGAAATCGGCCGACAAAAATTGTTTATGTTTTGGATAGTGCAGCAGGCGGAAGAGGTTGATCTCCACACAATGCTACTGTAATGTACCTATGTGTGTAGCAGCCCAGGATCAGTTACCCAGGATTTCTGTTTAATTTTGTGTAGCAGATTGAAGCAGATTGAAGCAATTATGCCAGTTTCGGGGAAATATTGATAAAGGATGAGATAAAATATTATCTCTTAGTGGGCCATTTTGCTGTAATCTGATTGGTCAATTTGTCTTTGAGACAAACCCGTATTTACCTCATTTACTTGGTCAAAATGATCAAACGGGTAATATGAGCCCGTATTACCTGTTTACGTCTTGTTGTTGTTATTGTTTTAATGTAAATTATCGTGTTTTTCATCGTTGTGCACATGCGCAGTGGCGATTTCAACCACTGAAGATGAGCCCGTATATTACGTGAATGAAAGCTATCGCGATCGATATCGATATCGCGATAGCTAGGCTAGATATCGCTCACAGCAGCAAAATGGCTGCAAATTCGCGGAGATTCGAACACCACTCCAGGGATGAAATATCCGAGAAGAAAACATCTTCAACGCCGAAAAATACGATTAGAGCGAACTTGAAAGCGGCCAGGGCCTTTCGGGCTTTTTTGGAAGAAAGCAACGATTATTCAGATGATGTTTGCTTCGAAAGTTTTTCCGCTGATAAACTCAATGGAGCTCTCGAAGGATTCTGGTTGGGCGCTCGGAAGCAGAAGAGTGACGGGGACGCTCCGGCGGGTAGCATCCGTGCGGGTACCGGCGGCAAATTAACGGTAAGCAAGCTAATTGTACATGTACGTGTGTGTGAGGAGATGGGTTAGTGTTTAGGAGATGGATAAAGTGTGTCTTGTACAAGAAGCCTTTAGTTTAGTAGTACTAGTAGTACTCTTACATGCGATGTTGTTGGAGATTTAAAGGAATATGTTTGAACTTTGAAGTTATTAGATTACTCACATTAAAGAGCACAAGATGGTTTGAAACAAATATGTTTGAAAAAATGTATACACTTAAAGAGATAAATCCGTCACACCCTGCTTGTTCTCACGCAATACGGGATATATCTACGTTCTGGTTCCATATTCCATTCGGCCTCCGGCCTCATGGAATATGGAACCAGAACGTAGATATATCCCGTATTGCGTAAACAAGCAGGGTGTAACTAATAATACTCAAGAAATGGAGACAGAGGCTCAATTGGATTCACAAAAGACAGGAGGGCAAGACTTCAGCTACAACTAGTGAGTTACTCAATATTATATTTATTTAGTTTTTCTCTTTTCGTTAATGAAAAATAGAATAAAGGCGATGAATATGCCTTAAGTATGGACAGTAGGTGAAAATGTAAAATGGAGAATACAAAAAAAAAATAAATATGGAAAACCGAAGAGAAACGCTAATGAACATGACTTGTGAGACTGGACAGTAGATCAGTATATTAAATGAATAATACAACAAAAATATGGAAAACAGATGAGAAACGTTAATTAATATGACTTAAGTGAGAATGGACAGTAGATTAATATGGAAAATATAATAAGATATGGAAAAAATAAGAGAAACGCTGATGAATATGACATAAGTGACCATGGACAATAGGTAAAATATAAAGTGGAACATATAATGAAATATGGAAAATGGAGAAGAAAAAAAAACGTTGATAGAAAAGGAAACGAATACTATAGCAGAGAAATATCATTAAAATTGCAAAATAAGTTGGACATTCGAGAAGAAACAAAGTTGAACTTTCGTGGTAAAGTAGAATTTTTTTTTTTTTTCAGACATGGACAAAAAGACTGATTATTGTATTTTCGGTTTGAATTTTGTATACATATTTTTGTTTGTATTTTTTTTCTTTATTTGAATGATGCTCATACTAAGGAAAACTTAGAAATGTTTTAAGCTTTAAAATAAATTTTGAAAATTAAGGGATGAAATGAAAAAGTACGCGAATATAATTAAGAAAGGAGATAATGTAAAATATAGTTTTTCTTGTGTTTTGTGGGGATAAGAACAAATTTCGAGAAATTTTAGGGGGACAAAATACACAACAAAAACAAGGGGGAAATAAAAGGGAAACAAAATAATATAGGTCGGTTATACATAGTTGATAGATGAAAGGAAGGGTTAATGATGAAGAGATTTGAAGGGGAAATTATAAATTATTAATGGGCAAGCAGGGGAACAATTAAAATGTGTTAATTAGGGAAGAGAACATTATTTGTTTAAAATAATTTATGAGTAAGGTAGATAAGTATATATATTTATAAAGGTGTATGTTCCTTGATTACATAGCTCAAATGGTTTGAATATTTGTGTTATGAAATCGTGAGACTGCATTAGTATAGATGGACTACCCTGGCATGCTGAACAAAGCACTTTGATTGTTTTTTTTAAGGACAATGACACACCTGGTGTGTTGCGTGATGATTAAATCATGTTCAAAGTATCTATTTGTGTGTATTTGGAAGCCTGCCAGGGATAGCTCTACGGACTTGAAATCAATTGGTATATGAGGGAATACGTCTATTGATTTGTTCACCCATTATTGTTTAAGATGAATGGAGAGAATTACAAAGGTTAATGTGTTTACGATAGGTAGGGGAACTATTTAAGTAAGTATGCGCATCTTATTTGCCCCAGGTGGTGACCATTACGGACCTAATTGGGTGTTTTCATTGCTGTCCAAGTTGTCCGGTCTGGATAATTTGGACAATGGTGGGGACACTTTAGGGTGTATGATGATTGTTACTTGGGGCGAATCTCTTATTATAGATGGGCAGTGACATGATTAAAATAACAAATTGTTTGTTCAATGACTGATTCCACGGGCGTCGATCGGTCATTGATACCCATTGATCGGGGGGGGGGATGATCCATTCATCCATCCCCCCCCTGATGAATGGGTATTACGTAAGTATCGACGCCCATGACTGATTCTGTTTTACCTTGAATTGGTCTACGATTGGATACGTTTATTGACAATTTTGAATTTCTTCACCCATTTATTATTTAGGGGAATGTAGAGAATAAGAATGGTTAATTTGTTAAGATGGCTCGTGGAACTATGCAGGTGCGGCAGTTAGAATTGTAGGCAAAGAGATAACTATAGTATAGGTTCTATTTGTATGAATTTAGATAAGGATGAACATATTTGGTGTTGCATAGAAATGATAGACAAACAGAACACAGATGTTTGTGACAGTCACGTGTTATAGTACTTTATATATAATTGCGGAGAAGAAAAGGGTGTTTTTCGGTTTAATGAATGAAGTCACTGATGGGTTGGCTTTAAAGTCAAAGTATGCGGGTCTTATTTGACCCAGGTGGTGGCCACAGCGGACTTCTGGGTGTTTTCATCGTTATCTGGGTTGTCTAGTCTAGATAATTTGGGTAATGGTAGGGATACTTGGGGATCTGTTGTGATTGCTACTTGGGCCAAATCTTTTCTTTGTTGACAGAGTTTGTTTTTGTTGCTAAGGTCGATGCAATGGACCAATTTGAGATGCAGGTTTTTAACACAAGTGTGATTACGGGTACTTTGTGTTATTGAATGTAATTGAATGTGTAATTATTGCTTGGGGCCTGGTCACGCAGGACGCGTGTTTTCGGGTTTTCTCTTTATTATAGAAGGTTTATAGACACAAAGGAAATATGCACTGAATGCGTTTGGTCATTTAGTAACAATTGGGCCTATTCTACAGTATTTGCCCCGCTTGTTGCTATGTTAGGCGAGTGTATTGCAGGCTCTAGTATACAATGGGGAACGCAGTCCTTTTAATTGGGATGCACAGGAGATTTGATTTTCATGTGGTTTCTGAATATAAGAGTGTGTTCTTATTTTCTTTTCTTTTTTTAGTACAAACTATAGTATAGGTTCTATTTGTATGAATTTAGATAAGATGAACATATTTGGTGTTGCATAGAAATGATAGACAAACAGAGCACAGATGTTTGTGACAGTCACGTGTTATAGTACTTTATATATAATTGCGGAGAAGAAAAGGGTGTTTTCGGTTTAATGAATGAAGTCACTGATGGGTTGGCTTTAAAGTTAAAGTATGCGGGTCTTATTTGACCCAGGTGGTGGCCACAGCGGACTTCTGGGTGTTTTCATCGTTATCTGGGTTGTCTTGTCTAGATAATTTGGGTAATGGTAGGGATACTTGGGGATCTGTTGTGATTGCTACTTGGGCCAAATCTTTTCTTTGTTGACAGAGTTTGTTTTTGTTGCTAAGGTCGATGCAATGGACCAATTTGAGATGCAGGTTTATAACACAAGTGTGATTACGGGTACTTTGTGTTATTGAATGTAATTGAATGTGTAATTATTGCTTGGGGCCTGGTCACGCAGGACGCGTGTTTTCGGGTTTTCTCTTTATTATAGAAGGTTTATAGACACAAAGGAAACATGCACTGAATGCGTTTGGTCATTTAGTAACAATTGGGCCTATTCTACAGTATTTGCCCCGCTTGTTGCTATGTTAGGCGAGTGTATTGCAGGCTCTAGTATACAAAATTTGTTGTTGTATTTTTTTTAATTTTTTGCCGTTTAGGCTGGAGAGGCCAGTTCAATCAGGGAGGTTATACACCTCCTTGGTTTTATACTCGTACGTTACCTTATATTTTCTTCTTTTATTTAGTTCTCGATGATGGACATGGTTGGGATCTCAGCTCTTCGGGTTGGGTCAGTGGGGCTCTGTAGGATGTGTGTGTATGTGTGGTGTGATGTTGTGGGTTCCGTTTTCTGCTCATATTTGTATATTTTTGTGCTAGGTTGCGGTGTTATAGGAAGAATATATAGGGCTGTCATTTTCTTTGTTAACGCCTATGGTTGAGTTAGATAAAATGAACTCCAATTTGACTTTTGTATCATTAAATGTAAGAGGTCTTAGAGATAAAGTTAAGAGGAGGAATGTATTAGAATGGTGTAAAAGTAAAGGAAGTAATATTATTTTTTTGCAAGAAACGTATAGTACTCGTGACGTTGAAGAAAATTGGAAGTTAGATTGGAGAGGGCCAATGATTTTTAGCCATGGGACAAATCACAGTAAAGGAGTTTTGGTTTTGGTTACTCAGAGTTTTGGTTTTAAGATAGAACAAACGATAATAGATGGAGAGGGAAGATACATATTTTTAAAAGGAGAAGTTCAAGGAGTAAAGGTATTGTTAGGTAATGTTTATTTTCCTACAAAAGATAAAGAAAAGATGCAAGTTGAATTTTTGGTGAAGTTAGATAAGGTCATGTTTGAATTAGAAGTTCGAGATTATATTATTTTGTTAGGAGGAGATTTTAATACTATAATGAATTTTGAATTGGATTATTTGGAATCTAATACTGTTTTTAAAGTAAAGGTTCGTGATTTATTGGTGAATTTTCTCTCTAAATATGATTTGATAGATATATGGAGAAAACGAAATCCTCAAGAAAGACAATTTACTTTTAAACAGAAATGGCCAGTAGTTCAAAGTAGATTGGACTATTGGTTCATATCATCCAAATTGGAAAAATTAGTAAGTGTAAGTGATATCTTGATATCAATTACACCAGACCACTCTGGCATTAGGATTAAGATTAGGCATCTGGTAGATACATTGTGCTATGGTAAATCATATTGGAAATTTAATAATAGTTTGTGTTTGGACAGGGAATTTGTTGAGGGATTGACAGGTGAAATTGTGAATTTGGATAAGGAATGGCGTTTGCAAATTGAGAATAAAGTCATATTTTGGGATTTTATTAAAATGAAGATGAGGGAATATACAATTAGATACTCTTCTGGAAAAGCTAAGGAAAGACGAGAAAAGATTGAAAAAGTAGAAAAAGAAGTGGAAGATTTAGAAGAACAATTAGTAAATACACCTTTAAAAATTATTAGTGAACAAATTGACAAAAAACGAATGCAGTTAAAGAATCTATACGAGTATTATAATCAAGGGGTAAGAGTGAGATCCCGGGCAGCATGGTTTGAAGAGGGAGAAAGAAATATGCAGTATTTTGAACAGCTTTTAAAAACTAATAAGAGAAAAAGTGTAATTAGAGAGATTTATAATGAAGAGGATAATATTATACAAGATAAAAAGGGCATATTAGAGGTGATTAAAATATTTTATAAAAATCTGTATGCATCAAAGGATATGGAATTATTAGATGGAAGTGAAACTGCATTTTTAAAGGATATACCTAAATTAAGTAGAGATAGTCAGGAATTATGTGAAGGTAAAATGGTGAAAGAAGAATGTCATAATGTTTTGAAGGAAATGAAATTAAATAAATCACCGGGTAATGATGGCTTTACTGTAGAATTTTATTGCACTTTTTGGCCGATTTTGGGAGACATGTTGGTAGACGCATTTAATGAAGCTTTTGATAGAGGGGAATTGTCAATTTCTCAAAAACAAGGGGTCATAACATTGACTGAGAAAGAAGGTAAAGATGTTTTGTTTGTAAAATATTATAGACCAATCACACTTTTAAATGTGGACTACAAGATTGTCTCGAAAGTTTTGGCAAAGATAATGAAAGAAGTACTTGGTGAAATAATCCATCATGATCAAGTTGGATATATTAAAAATAGAAATATAGGAGAGGCAGTACGTTTAATAGATGATATGGTATTTTATTTATTGAATAGATCTGTTGGTTTTTTAGGCGCCGTTGATTTTGAGAAGGCATTTGATTCTATTTCACATAGGTATTTATTTAATGTTTTTAAATTATTTGGATTTGGGGAATCCTTTTGTAACTGGGTCCACATGTTATATAAAGGTATAAGTAGTTGTGTAATGAATGGCGGGCATTCAACGGGTTATTTTGATATTTTGAGAGGGGTGAGGCAAGGGGATCCTCTCTCGCCTTATTTATTTTTGGTAGCCATTGAAACTTTGGCTCTGGTTATTAGGAAAGATGTTAATTTTCAAGGAATTAAATTTGGGGATCATGAAGTTAAACAAGTAATGTATGCCGATGATATTACAATATTTGTTAAAGATTTAAAATCTATAAAAAGATTACAAAAGATTTTTGAAGATTTTGAGAAGATTAGTGGACTTAAGGTAAATAAGGAAAAAACTATTTTTTTTTGGATGGGATGTGATACTGAAATACCAGGAGAACCCACTTTTGGAAATTTAGTTCATGAAATAAAGATTTTAGGAGTGTATTATACACGTAATAAGATACGGAAAGATGTTTTGAATTATAAAGAAGTATTAAGTAAGATAAAACGTTTATTAGGGTGGTGGAAGCAAAGGGATTTAACGATGATGGGAAAAATTCAGTTATTAAAAACGTACGCACTCTCAAAATTAAATTTCGTTTCTTCTTTAATTTCGGTACCTCGGTGGGTTTATGAGGAAGTTGATAAACTCTCATTTGATTTTTTGTGGAATGGTAAGGATCGAATTAAGCGAAAAATTTTGTATCAGAATTATGAATTTGGAGGGCTTAGAATGAATAATTTTGAAATTGTTGTTAAAACTCAACGAATAATGTGGCTTAAACGTCTTTTGTATGGGGATAAGCATTCAGGATGGAAAGTATATTTTGATTATTGTTGTAGATCAGTAGGAGGAAGGTTTGTGTTTTTATGTGATTATGATATTCATAAGATGGATTTAAAAGAAGTTCCGCCCTTTTATGTAGACATTTTGAAAGTTTGGCAAGATATAGATAATTGTAGACACTTTGAAAATGAAAAAAGGAATCCCTTTGTTTTTAATAATAGACATGTGTGCTTAAGAAATAAAATGATTTTTGATAAAGATTTATTACAACGAGGTATAAGCAAGGTATCTGATATAATGTTGAATGGTAATTTGAGATCTGTTGCTCACTTTGTAGGCTTGGGAATAAAAGGAGAAGGATTATTAAAGATTCATGATATTTTTGGGGCATTGCCCCTTCAATGGAAAGATGATAAAACTACGAGTGACTTTATTCAAGTAGATATTCGAACATTTGAAATTAGATTAAAAGTTTCGGGATATATAGGAATGTTAATTGATTTAAAATCTAGGCATATGTATGAATATTTAGTTAAAACATTTCAAAAGAAATATAATTTGTGTATTGGGGATGGACATACAAATTTTGATTATAGTAATGAAGAATTGAAGGATATATTTTTAAGATTAAAGAGCGCAGTTTTGGTGGGTAAGTTAAGAGAATTTCAATATAAATTATTACATAGGGCATTATATACAAAAGAACATTTATTTAGGTTTGGATTTGTTATTGATAATTTATGCTCTTTTTGTAAAAATGAGATTGAGACATATTCACACTTATTGTTTAAATGCTTATACGTACAAAGGTTTTGGTTAGATATAATTGAATATTTTGATTTGATTGAAATTAGGAATGTTGATTGGAAAATAATTTTTGTAGGACTGACAGGTAGATCGCATAGAGTTAAGTATTGTAACTCTATTATTTTTTTGTTAAAATATACTATTTATTCTTTTAGAACAAAAGGTGTACTTCCTTCTGTACGGAAAGTACAGAAAATTATTTTGGATTATGAAGAAGAAGAAAAAAAAAATGGCTATTAAAAAGGGTAAACTAGGAGTTCACTTACAAAAGTGGGAACACCATAAAATACATGTATAATATGATTAATTTAATTTTGTTAGAATTATAGGGAAGTCGTTTATTATTATTAAGGTTCTGGGTTTCTACCCTCTTTAGTTGAATGTGACAGCTTTCTATATTGTTAATTAATTACTCTTTTGGTTGAAATCAAAACGAGCAGAATACTGGAATGTGTGTCTGCGGTATGTGTGTGATTGTGGTGCGATCGGTGGTTGGATGGGGATGGGGTTTTTTCTTGGGCTAAATTGGGGGTGGGGGGGGGGGGGTAAAGGGGCATATTTTAGTTCCTTTTACTTTTAGTTACAAAACCTCCATTATGTTTATTTTATGAAGTCAGGAAATTGAATATACAGTTGATTTGTATTTGTTTATGTATGTAAGATAACCATTTCTATTTTCGTTCATTATAATTGTATATGTATATTTTTGTATAATTTTGTTTAGTATGTATATTCAAATGTAAATGTTATATATGGAGGAATAAAAATCATTAAAAAAAAAAAAAAAAAGTGTGTGTGCGTGTGTGTGTGTTGGAGGGTGGGGGATATGTTTGTGTCCACACAAGAAGAACGATTATCATTAAATACATGATAACATTATACAGATATTGACTGTCTAGAGGGGCAGTATAACATTTGAGATCCTCGAGGGAAGTTATATTTTTCACAAGTGACATTACCACATTAATAGACACACTATGCCCGGACATTCACACTCCAACACAAACATACACATACGAACACACACACACACACACACACACACACACACACACACACACACACACACACACACACACACACACACACGCACACACGCACACACGCACACACACACACACACACACACACACACACACACACACACACACACACACACACACACGCACACAAGCACACACACACACACACACACAAACATACAGACGTAGCCCGCCTTACCACGACAAAGACATATACGCTTGTCTTCTTCGTTTTCTGACACAGTCGGTATTGATTTGTTTTAGTCAGAATATCGGGATTTTCCAGACACCAAGACAAGCGATGGATATGTGGTTTGGTTTGGTTTTATTTGTTTTTATTTTGTTTTCTGTTAACACCTACAAATTTAAAAAGGGTCAATAAATTGAAGTGACACTCTTTGATGTTATTTATATCATAAACCAAACATAGTCTCGGTTGGTCAGTCGTCAAGTGCACTTATGTCATATGTTCATGTCTTCATGTAATAGATTATTGAGTAAAATAATGTATTAGACGAAACTGAAATATTGTGTGAACGCATCATCCTGTCATCAAATTTCACGAAATTAATGAGTCTGCAATACGAGCGATTACATGGGCATACGGGAACATTTGTTTTCAGAGGAGGTGAGGTAATTTGCACGATTATCCTTCCCATTTTTTACCTGTTAAGCGCTAAACAAAAACAAAAAGTCGTCACCACTTTGTTGCCCGGAAAAGGGGTTTGTGATTGTTCAGTCCGAATACAACTAAATTTTACCCAATTATGAGACGGTATGCCATAAAATGACATGGAATTTGCCAAAATGTTACATGAATTTGCCCGATTATGACATGAATTTGCCCGAATATGACTTGACACTAAACAAAAACAAAAAGTCGTCACCACTTTGTTGCCCGGAAAAGGGGTTTGTGATTGTTCAGTCCGAATACAACTAAATTTTACCCAATTATGAGACGGTATGCCATAAAATGACATGGAATTTGCCAAAATGTTACATGAATTTGCCCGATTATGACATGAATTTGCCCGAATATGACTTGATTTTGCCCGAAAATGACATGAGTTTGCCCGAATATGACATGATCCTGCACGAATATGGCCCTTTTTAAAGGGGGGGGGGGGGGCTGCAGCTCCTTGCCCCTCCGTCTCATATGCCACATACATAAATTAAATCTAGTATTATATAGTATAGCAAAAAGGAATTGTAAACCAGAATAATGCGGTTTGCGAACTTTTTATAGAACATTGCAACATATTATAATTATTCTAGCACACAAGCGTTACATGAACACTTATAACAAACGAGAATAAAGAGCATGCCAACATTTCTCATAAGGGAACCAACGTGCATGAGTCTGCCCACATCCCGCCCCCAACTGCACAGCTGCGCCTCGGCAAACGATCCATATTTGTAATCTTATAAATTAATTCAAATGTATAATTTCATCCTATAGGGAAGTATTGTCCATGGATTAACCTTAGCACAGATTAATAATCCCAAATCAGTCCATGGGTTAAATCATTCCAGGCCTTATTATATGGGACAATTTTGATTTGATTTGATTTGATTTAATTTATTTACACATTTCAATAACATTATACAGTATAATATAATCAATATCGAAAGGAAATTGTATCGACATTTGTAGATAACACAATTACAAGAATTAACATATCATTTATCAAAATGATATGTAATTTTTATTGTCCCACATGGAAATTGTTGTTAGAAATGCGAGGGATTCAATCTAGAAAGCGAAACTTGTAAAATATCAGCATGACTAGAGATATCTAACTGTCAACAAAAGTTTAATTTGTACCACAATTTCATTTTTTCTCGAAACGCAGGCTTTGATGTTTCTTTAAAATAGCACAATATAGCGCAATGTGATCAATTTAATGTACATTTACTTTCGTGACATCTATTTACATTAAGTTAACAAATCAGATACAGCGTACATATTTGCCCCAAGCTTGTAAGGTTAATTATCAATTATTATTTAAATCCATACTTCCTTAAACTAGGCAATATTCCTTTGATAAAACAAGTAAAATATTAACACAATTACATCTTCAGCGAACAAAAAACATGCTAAATAAACTTTTTTATGTGCAAGTATATATTCGTTTCCATAACTCAAAACGTTTGCGCTGTTTTATAGCTACGTACATCTTTTACTGAATCATTATTTTATCACTCACATATATACAAGAGCCGAAATATATCAAACAATGTTATTGGTATTTCAGTATAGTATAACATTTATCGTAACTATACTAGATAGCTTTGTTATACAATCTAATACTTTCCACAATTAAACATTGCATCAGTGGGAATATCCACTAACCTCTATAATGGAAGTTCGCATTTTAAATTCAATTTAGATTTACTGCATATCAACAAAGAATGTATGAAAGTAAGAATTTCGATATTGAGTAAAGTCGCTGTAGGTTTACTTTTTGCATTTTGTCCGCTTAATTGTTTTAAAATGGTATTTGATATTTAGTAATTATTGTTGTTGTTGATGCTTAAGGATATGACTTCTTTATTCCCGATGCGCCTTTTGTTATTTAATTGAATTAGAAATACATGTATTTAATATGATGATTGAATTCATTTTATTCAGTAAATTGTTACATAATATATTATATTGTATTATGTCTAAGCCCTGCATTGACAGTTATGCGTCATGTCCTGGGCTATATGTAAGAGTCTGTTCACCTTTACTCTTGTTCCTTTGTTGAATTGACAATAAAGTGATATCAAATCAAAACAAATATACCAATACATTTAGTATAACCTTCCATTTATTATGATACGCACTATGAAACACAAATCAGTGAAGAGGACTGGTCTATCATTAGAAAATGTGTTCAAGATTCATGTACAATTGTGAATGTGTCGTGATTGGTGTTTGTACTGTGCACATGTTTCCAAATTAAAACAAATCCGTTCATGGTTTCTTTTAATAATCAAACACTCTGTGTTACTCTTAGATTTAGTATTCTGTCTGCCTCAGTCTATATAGGTACGCCCCAACGGGATCCTCAAGCAATAACTCGTTCGATGTGATCCTCTCAATCCATAAACATGCGATGTATCAGTTGTTTTGCCTTATTTTGCCTTATGCTTAATTTGAAATTATTTGTAAATTGTATTTAGTTAACTAGTTTATTATGTTTTTTAAGGTGCCCCGGCTACAAGCTATGCTTTCAAGGGGCACCTCAACCATTTGTTGATTTTCTTGTATTTTTTTTAATTTGTATATTTGGTTGAGAAAAAAAAAAAAAACAACCCCTGATAAACAGCATAACTTGATATAGGGAGATCTTTGCGAACGACTATCCAGCGATCGTCAGACTCTAAGGTGGCACAACTAAAGTCCAAAAATAACCAGTAACTGTTCGAACCGTATCACTCATGGGATATTTGAGTAGCCCTTTGTCTATATTACGAATGCTAATCTGTCTGCAAGACAAGGTGTCTCTTGATATTCTAGTCGTAGCATCATCGGTCACTAATTTGCGTCCTGGATCATCCAGAACATTATATTTCTGATAGTGACCGGTTATAACATGACTGGAATGTCAAGCGACCCATTGTCCTAATGCCTAAGCAGAATCAGATGGACTGATTGGACAATTGGGTAGTACATGACAATAGCCCGGACTAACGTCGTGCTACTGATGGGAATTCGAGCATAATACGTACTTCAATGACAACCAAATTCATTATCACACTTTTTACTTCATCTACGTGAGTTTTTCTTGTGGTCCGACGGGAGATTTTACCATTGAAGTCTTCAAGGAAATTACAAATAGTAGATATCGCGAAGGCCTTGGGAAACGCCCACATCCTTATTGTGTTTAATTCGAATATATGACTCCCTTTTTGCTTTGCTATAATCTAGATGATTTATCATTGCTGAAGACCTTGCGACTCAGAGTCATCGTCATCACGGTGTATTACTAAATCGTGTAGATGTTGAGATTCTCGAATGTCGTGGTAGGTGTGCTGAAGTCCTTGTGAGCCAGACTCACCGCCATCATGCGACTTGACGGTGAAGGAGTCGGTTTTGGTGCTTCTGATATCTTGATCATGAGGATGGTGATATGATTGTTCGCGCATATCATGGTAGGTATGCTGAAGCTCTTGGAAATTAGTCATAGCACCATCATACCACTTGATAGTGGAGGAGTCGGTGTTGCTGCTTCCGATACCTCGATCGTCAGGAAGATGAGATGTTTCTTCTCGCATATCATGGTAGGTATGCTGAAGCTCTTGTGAATCGGTCATACCACCATCATACAACTCCACGGTGGAGTTGGTTTGGATGTTTCCGATACCTTGATTATGTAGATTATTAGGTGATTGTTCTCGCATATCATGGTAGGTATGCTGAAGCCCCTGTGAATCAGTCTTACCGCCATCGTGTATCTCGACGGTGGTGGAGTTGGTATTGATGCTACTAACGCGTTGACCATGCTGATGATATTTAGGCGATTGTTCTCGCATATCATGATAGGTGTGGCAAAGACCATGGGAATCTGATATTCCCCCATCTTTGCCGTCTGCGGAATAAGATTGTGTCTTCGCACTGATGTCTTGGTCTCCCCTCGTTACGAGATAACCTTCATCATCAATTTCACTTCCTAAGAAATTAGGGGCGCAATGTATGCCATCCTTCAGAGGTGAAGCTGATGGATCTCCGGTGGTAAAGTATGTATGTTGGAGAGGTTCGGGTGAGGACTGGTCATCAACAGGTAAGTCACGATTGACAGTAGTAATAGTCGTCGATGTGGGAGAGCGAGCCTTCCTTGTTAGGATCCCCATTTCCTCTGGAGTTTCGTATCCATGGTGTGAGGGGTCGTCGGTTTCATCTAGGTGGCGACTGTTTCCAGCTAGAATCTTGAAGGGGACGGCATTTACGGATGCCCTTAAAGACTTTCTCTCTTCCGTTAGAGGAACGAGGTATCCTTCGTCGTCAAAGACTTTTACCGACTTTACATCTGTAACTTGGCCTTGAGGAACTGCCTCTAGGTTTTTCTGATCGTCATTTGTTGGAAACTTCCCTTTAGACAGGGGCTTGTGTGAATCCTGTTTGTTGTCATCTGGGTGATTTGTGTCATTTTCTCTTATTGTTAGAAAGGAAAGAGGATCGGGGACTGGTGCATAACCATCCTGTCCATCTTCTCCTTTTCCAAATGTGGATAAATTACCGGTGACGCCAGAGCTAGTGCAAATCTTTACACTATTCCAAGACCTCTCTGGTAGTTTGTCGAAATCGGGAATGGCTTCGTAGATGTTACAGGTTGATTTTGCGTAGTAAGTAAAATCTGGATCTCCGTCATCATGGTCATCATTAAATTGATTATTCTGGAGATATTCTCTTACCGGACGTAGGCCTACAGCTTCTCCGGACGCCGATGTGGTATCTGGTAGAGATCTCGTCACTTCGTAATTTTCCTGCAATCAAAACAAGACAAAACAAAACGGTTATGTTATTCATATCTTTTTTCGATTCTTGCAAACAAACTGATCAATTATAATTTTCTTGTTCAGGTAATAACTTTAGAGCCGAGGGAGTGTTTATAGAATATTGCAGTTTGGTTTTATCTAGTGAATACAAGTTTTCTTGCTAAAAGGAGAGAGTAAGCTTGTCAAAAAAAAAAAATACTTATAACTCCAGCAGTTATCACATTTCTCGATGTATTCGCAAACTGGAACGATGGATAGGGAACGATTTTTCGAATTTCTCTTTCGTCATAACGATAAGTATGATGTTAGTATCAAACGCTTTATATGATTACTGTATCATATTATGCGCTTTATAAATCAAACCTATACTCTATTTATTTATATCATTGATCAAAATTGACTTGCCGAACTTGCCGTTTTGGGTTAAGATACATGTACATTTTCAATAAATCAAAGTAACCCACCCTCTGTTCAAACTGTTGTAGATGTCTTCGCCGCTTCAGATGCGCCCATCGGATGAAGATCAGTAAAAGTATGACAGTTGTCACAGAGAGCGCTGCAATTATTATCCAGTTGGTTAGTCCAACTTTGGTCCTGGCTGAATAAAAATAGACAATGCAAATTTGAACATTACATCAAGAGGTATGTATGTTATATTTGCAACTGTGATACTCGCGTTTTAACCTTCCATTCATCATTTTGTGCACATGTCAACAAAGTAACTTTAGATCCCTTTTAAGTAACCTTTCCTGTTGGAATCATCCCTGGCTACACCATGGTAGAGTACAAAGTTATACAGATGATACTACCAACATGTTTATAAATATTCCTACCTGCTTGTGCGGAGTTCGTTGTCCAAGAAGTTGTCGTGTCCTTGAATCTAATCCGGGGATCAGCAGATGAGATGGCCACGACTTGGTTTGAGGATTGATGGGTTGTCAACTCTGAAGCACTCGGGTCTGATTCAAACGTTGTTCTGAGAAAGGATTCGCCTTTTACTATATTGAATTGGGGAAAACAATCAGAATAAGCTACATTTACATGTAATGAAATGCATGGAATATTGACTGTAAATTCTTGTTTTTGTATGCTAGTACTAAGATTTGCTTTTCCTGAAGGGGGAGGGGTGGCAAAAAATGGGGTTAAGATTTCCCCGAAGTGAGTAGTGTGGGGCGATTAATTTGCACTATTTATCATAACAGGCATGGACAATTAGCCCCCTCTCTCTCATCCTAAACACCCCTAGCCATTGTTGCGCATACCTGCTACGAAGCCGATCAAGAAGCCGGATGCAGTGCCTTGGCCGTCGCTCGTGAAGATCACCGTGAGAGACGAGCTGGATGATGTGAAATCCCAAGATGTATGCCCGTTGTCATAGTAACCACTTAGATGCTTCCATCGCGGTGAACCTACGGCGAAGCTTTCAACGCCTTCCCCAATATGGAGAACATCTGTACCTAACTCTGTGTCGAACTGGACGAACTTAATCCTGATGACGAATGTTTCAGGCGCTCGAAGATGCCAAATGTTGTAGGCATTGTTGGAATATCTGTCCGGCATGTCCGGAGAGTGGGGAGATGATTTGGCTAAGACCTGTCCTTCGTGAGTAAAGACCTCTTCTGTAAAAAATTAAACAGATACATATGTCTTTTTCAACAGTCTTCATTGCATACCATGTCACGATGACGTTAGCTGGAAGTGAGACCTACTATTTTGTCATTGTGAGTATAGATTCGTTATTTTATAACGCAATATTTGAATTATCACGAATTATGGTTATAATTAAAGGGATACTTGAGTTTTGGTATAGAGAATACAATTTTGGCCAAACTGAATGTTAGTAACCAAAACCTGCACCATTACATTACAAACTGATAGTTATATCATTACCATGCTCGAAAGGTATACATTTCAAACGACTAAGTAAAAAGCCTGTTACCATCAATCAGAGCCGTTATAGGGACTAAGTAACATTGTCCAAATCCTCAAAATCCAATTGGAATTCTAGCGGTTCCCTCATACCTAATTATATTCATATTAACAATAAAATCATGGGACAGGTTTCGATTTTTCATATTTCCCTTTCATTAAAAAGATATTTACGATTGAAGTTTTCAAATATTAAACAATCCAACGGATCGTCAAAACCGTGTACAAAGTGAGCGCAGTGAGTTAGTGAATATCACTTTGCATTTTTGCTCATTACTCAGCCATATAACGTCCATTTAACTTGAAATTTCTACACAACACCTCGTGGACATATCAGATAACAACAATATACATTGTATCAACCACTCATTTTTGCACATGTAAACAAAGTTACTGGATCCCTTTAAAACTCAAGAGGGCGCTCGCTAAAAGTTCATTGGTTTCAATCATTTTAAATACAAAATTTTGCATGTGATGTTTCGTTAAAATAATGAATAAATAGACAAATCATCAACAACAGTACTATAGGTTTTCCCGCTCAATTTTACACTTTTTTCAATCGAATTCATTAAGGGTCATTCAAATTCACGCATTGCCGCGTAATCGTTGGTATCGGTCTTTCAAATTCCGAATAAGTGCAAACGAATTCATGCATACGCATACGGTTTCGTGAATAGACACGATAGTTCATTTATGGGCACTCGAATTTGCGAATGTGCAGTAGCGCCAGCGTGAACTACGTGCGATTTTGAATGACCATTGATGAAAAGGTATGCTCTTTGTTCAAATTCACTTGCTCAGACGCGATTTTGAACGACTATTTACGAATTCGAATGCTGCTTTGACACGGCGATCGCAAATCGCGCGAATTCGTTTGCTCCTTTTATCAATTCGAATGACACAATCGCAAAATTGAGCGGGAAAACCTATATTTAAATAGATCTTTTGTAATTTTTTGAAAAGTCATTGTAAATTTTTTTTATTTTTTATTATTGAACTATTGTGGTGCCGCACAATAATTACAAATTGTTACATAATGAATATACCAGCCGTTTCTGAACCGATTTTGACCAAATAAGTTTATTATGTCATTAAAAGTGTATGACACTCAGTTTTTCATTACCTCACAAAAAATTATTTTGTGCAGCGCCCTCTATACCAAAACTCAACTTTCCCTTTAACCGAACAATGTCAGGAAGCGGATAATTGGTCTATTCTGCACTATGAAAAATAACCTCAGAAAATCTGTAATGGTGCATTACTTCAAAATATACAGAAAAGGATAAACTTTACAACAAAAGATAAGACAATATAAGAACTGGGGAGTTGAGTTACCTGAATAATTAATTGACATTACGATCATGTGAACGCGCAGGCGTCTATCCCTATTTGAAAAGTGAATCCTGATCCAGGCAGCGTTGCTAATAGTGGTGACGTCACCGGGATGGGTGCTCCCGGTAAATCGTGCTAGTCTGGTGTCATCGTCGATGTTAGATCCATCACCGATCTCCAAAATCTCACTGTAGTCTTGGAAACAAAGGTGTTCGAAGGAGATGCTGATTCTGTGATCGAGCGACGTGTTGAAGGTCAGCGAAGTCCACGTTAAGAATATTGTGCCAGTATGTACCCTTGAAATCATGGTATCATCACTTTCAGTAGAGAAAACGAGGCTGGATTTTTCAGGAACAAAGGAGTGATCTACAAAACAAATTTACGAAGAAACATATCTCAATGTAAACTGCCAAATTGATCAACAGGAAAGCGACACAAACGGATTTGGCGAGCCCCTCCCCCTCCCCTACCCGTTTGCCGATATTACAGACCATTCTGCAATGAGTGTGCACGGTAATACTCCCCAAATAACATAAAATATAAAACTTCTTAAATCCAAATAGCAGTATTGGGAAACGCCCAACACAAAATGTGAAAGAATGTAAAAGAATATATCATAACTTATCTATTAATGTAAAGATTTTGACAAAATTTCCTTTGAAATTATTTGAGCATTAAACATGTTAAAAGGTTTGAAATAAAACACAAATCAGTTTACTATCAGATTTAATTCAATCGAATATACGCCGCATGCAAAAGCTATGCAAGCGCACGTGTGCACGGCATGCGGGCTAGTCGACCAATATCTAGCCCAGCGGAGAGGGGGCGAACGGGCAGTGAATTTAGGCCAAATCTCACTGGCGTGCCGACGGCGTGCATATAAGTTCCACCGATATGTTTCCATTTAACGATACTAAGGTTCGGATTCTACCACACAAAACATTTTATACTAATTAAACGGTATTGATCAATTAGTTTGGCCAATAGACATGTTTTCGGTAACTTTCCCAATACTCTTAATCTTTTAAATGGTAAAGAATTTTGGAAGATAAATACATTATAACATCCACTGAAAGCCAAAATGCGATTGAAATAGGCTACGTTTGGTGGTTTCATTTTATCGTATTTCTAACAATTATGTGATAAAAAATGTTATGGAGCGATATGAAGAAAGAGATACTTACGAGAAGATGTAGACCCAACCTGAGGCCTGAAAGCACGCAGCCGTATGGAAAACCCTGTACTTGTGTTGTAACCATTACTACTGAAAATGATCTTGAATGACGACGCCGTCGGAGTAAGCTCAGCTGCCAAGCGTTCTGGCTCATAAACACCACTAAACGTTTCCCACTTGTTACAGAAGTCACCACCGATCGAAAACTTGTCTACACCGTCCCCAAAGAAGAGAAAGTCCCCGCCCGATTCTGTGTTGAAGCGCTCTACATTGACCAGTACTGAGAGGCCTTCGGGAGCTTTTATGTCCCATAATTGGAACGCATTGTTTGGATAGTTGTCTGGGTGGTTTGTCGTATTAATGTAAAAGTCAAAGTCCTCCTCCAATAGTTCGTCTGTAATTAAAGAAAGTAAGGACATTTCCTATTAACATGAAACGAAGTAGGCCGATGGGTATTCATCCGTTTACTACGAAATAAGTGAACACATCGTGTACGCCTATATAAATCTGGGAAAATCTCCATCTATGAAATAATCCTGGTAAAATATTTGATGTGCTAATTTGACATTTCTATGTGACCTATATAGTTATCTTTGTCAAATGTCCAAACGATTTAAGAATGAATTACAGGATACATTAGCATGATTAGTATTGGTAACTCGCGTTACATTTTGTCCTTAGGTTTTCCTTCATAAAACAAAAATATGTTTGGGGTCATATAATGTTAAACAAGGACATTTTAATCTGAAAACATGAAGTGTTAATATCCAATCATCCAATTTGGTAGCCTAAATGGAGAAATACCAAGGAGTACCAATTTTCACTGTGTTAATGTATGGTTATAGTTTCCCATACCGTATTAAAAGATAGCAGGAATTAAAAAGGAATATGAATATGGGATCATGATAAACAAATATTTCAGAAGATTTTTAAAAAAAGCAAATACAATCAACAACTGAATCATATTAATAATGTGTAAACATTTCAACATTGTCCTCTTTGCCGGATCATGTAGTTTTAATTTTCATTACAGTATTTATCAAATAGTTTGTTAATTTGCTTATCAGTTTATTATACCATTTATACGGGGGCCCCGTTGCAGAAAGAGATAAAATCGATTTTAATTTACAATTACATGTAATTGTAAGTCAGAAAATTTGCGCATTTCATCCAATCAGATTTACGCATTTAGTACACATGATCTGACTTGTAACTCACAATCGATTGTATATCTTTCTACAACGGGGCCAGTGTGTTATATAAAAAGAATCTCTGCACTTTTGATTGTGTTTAATTTAAAAAGTATGGCATGGATTCAATTCATACTGAAGCAGAAGAAATTTAAATTTGTATTGGATGTGGTATTGTTGCGTATACTTCACACTCAATTTCACATAATTAATGAATATTTTCAAAAGTAGGATTCAAAATTTGGTTAGAAACAAAACTTCTGAAGTCAATGAGTGTGTAGGCGAGTGTGTATCGCATGATGGTTTTCGTCCACCCGGCCGTCGGGTTGCACTTTAAATCCAGTCCATATAGCAACTATTCATGCGGCATCAGGCAACGCATAACCCTGAATATCTAGGGCAAGCCTATGTGAGTCCAGGTGGAATACATACACACACACACACTCATTAAATTGCACACAGTTTCTTAATTTATACGGAAGTTTTTTTAATCTTCTTTTGAACATATTGATTAACTCCACAAAAAATTAAAGTGAATTATGTAACGCGACCACATCGAATATAATTTATGCAATACTTTTTGAATTATTCGAAATCAAACGTGCCAAGAGTTTGATTTAACACCCAGTATTGATTTATTTGACGCAATTCTTGGGGGTTCATTCCAGTGTTGCCACAAAACATGCAAACACGAAAGGCAACAATGTTGATGAATTGTAACAAAAATAATTATCATAATTTCAGACATAAACATGTAATGCAGGAGACAGAAACTTCGTAACTATGGTATGTTCCATCATTTAAGTTGAATATAATAACTTGTGATTATTACATACCTGCCAAAGGAGCTGAGGTGATATTGACTACCAAAGGAGTGTAATACCGTAGCAACGCCAATATTCGGTCCTACCAGTTTTCGATACACAGGTAGACATTGATGAACCCTTGCATTGGATGCATGATCTACCAAGATATTAACGATGAGAATTTCATGGTAAAATTGTATATTTCAAACATGCGAATTTTCCGACTTTAAATCGAAGGCATTGTTTAACGAAACGTTTACGCTACGATGCCGAGTACTAGTGGACGGACGGTATATATACTCCATACCGTTTGTCATCCATTATCTGGTCCCTGTCGAACTGAACTAAACATTTCAAAAACTGTACATTGCTAATATGATACAAACCTGTTCACACTGCTTCGTGTTAGAGAAGATAAACTATGGTTTAACCACAATAATATAATGATAGATTCCACACGATTAACCCAGGGTACCATTGATGTGAACGTCATATTGATGACCACGTATTGACTCATTTAAGGGGAACCCCGATATATACCTTGTTATTTCAATATTCGGTTTGAATCATGCGCGAACTCTTTAAACATAATATTGAATAAAATTTGCATGTTGTACTAAATCATTTGAAGAAAAAAATGTGGGATCGTTAACTTTAGGGTCCCAATAAGAATGCGTCTTGTTCGTGGAGATATTGTAATTAAATATTCCAGAAGATACCCACCTTGTACAGACCATGTTTTAGATTATTTGCGGTAAAGTCGCCTGTAACCACGCAGCATTGGATATGGACAATACATTGCTTGGGCGATGATTTTTTTGAAATCGAACCAAACGTGTGTTTTCTCCCGTTGACATTCCATCTCCAATCTCCAAAGAGTCATATTTTATTTTGCCATCAGAAGACGACCAATATAAATAAAATGAACTAAATTGGAATAGGATTCTTCTGCCCTCAGTCGTGTTGAATGTCCACTGTGGTTTATATTCTCCAATCCTGTAAGCTTTCAACAAGTCGCTTCTCGTCAATGTAATGCTACTATCATCTTCGAGAAAGTAGTGTTCTGCAAAACAATACAGAGGTAATTAAATAAAGTCAAATTAATATATTTTTGCTTTTTGTATCATTCTAAATAATATTATTATGTTGTGTGTAATTATCATATTATTATTAAATACATGTTAGGATGTGTTTCAGAATAATAAGTCATAATGCAGCTCATGTTATCTAACATTTGTTCCCTTTTGCAAAATATTTTCCCTTCATAAAATAGGACTTGGGTAGTTTTGGAATAGTTAGTAAATTCTAAAAAATAGAATTTACCACTGTGCTACCATTCGATACAAAAGTAGTCTAATATGATATGAAAATGTATATTTTGTAGGTTCGTGAGAAAGGACTAATTCCAAATAATAATGTCTAAACTGTGATTTTTTGTTACTGCTAGAACCCGGGTTACTAATAAACAAAAAACAAAAAGCAAAACCCACGAGAAAATAAAAAGACAGAAAACGAGGAAGCACTGACATCGTTTTATTATGATATGTTGACTTTATAAGGTTTATTTGTTGTTATAATTTTGATATTTTGTACGATATATGAATTAGAATACCTACCTTGTAACTGGCATGACGATGGGTTGTAGAACGTGGCCAGCCACAGAATAACTAGCGGCAAGAAGCTCAAGTTAGTCTTGGCCATCTTCATAGTTTTCACTAAGACTCGAAGCCTCACTGGACGTCTGGGTGAATTGTTTTATATAGAATAATGTTTAATATGTAGTTACTGTAACCCGTAGAGCAAAATACAAATCACACCCAGATGTGTTCAACCACAGCACTATAACAGCACATCTGCATTGGTCGACCAGAGATTTCAACAGCTTATGCCGATTTCAGAGAGCCCTCAGATTCATGACAGCTTCTCCAAAGGGTACTGATGAAGCACACGTCTCTATCTTGAAGAATTGAATCAAATTGTGATTGGTCGATCCAACTCCGCGATTTGCTCGAAACTCCGATCACGAGTCTTAACCGAGCGTCCACACCACTGTGTAGGCCTTTGGGGGCTGCATGTGGAAGGTGGATGTTAAATAGTTATTTTAATTGTGGAATTATGGCTCATTATAATTGATTTCTTTATCTTCATGAAGGGACAAATATTCAATGTGTATTTACGCTCTAAAAACAATTTTCGACACCCAAATTCGGATAGAAAATGAAATCTCATGGGACTAGAAATATGAAATTACTTATAAAGAACTTCCCCGCAACGAAATAACCTTTTTAAACATATTTTTTTGCATTTATTGGTATAATTAATGTATTATATCAACACTTTTCACTCTTCAAATACTGTTGTATTGCTTGGGCCCCTTAAACGTGTTAGCCCGAAAAACTAGCAGTAGGGCATTTTGTTATGGGCCTAGTAGTAACGATTTTTGGTGTATGGATATTAATTATCATCTTCTTAGGCAATCAGTTTAGTTGTGCAAGCGGGGGTAGGTCAGTGTCAAAGGCCATTGCAGTACCTCCTCAAAAGTGCTTTTTATTAGCTGGGGTGCTACCCCCCCCCCCCCCCCCCTCCCAAACAAAAAGGGCCCCAAACGCCCCAACTTCCCAGGGACCAGGCATCTGATGTGTGAAAGCAATTATGTATCCTTGTAGACTGGTATCGAGTGTGTGGGTGATAGACACTTGGACAATAAAAAGAAAAAAGAAAGATTGCATTAAATTTGAATGATTAATTAGGAGTACACCCTTACATGTGATGGTAATGAAACTAAAACTATATGAACGTACATCAGTTGAAAGAAAAGCATTTGTCATTTATTTTGGTTTTAAGTGCCTTCCATTGTAAATATTATACTTTGTTGAACATTAAAATAAATACACGAATTAACGGAATTTAATGAAATAAATAAGTTTAGTTGTTAGGTATATTGCATAAGCTTTCTTTTAAGGAAAAACTACATGTTGACTTGTAACCATGTTGTATAATGTGCCTTCCATTGTAAATATTATTCTTAGTTCGAAATACAATTAAATAAATTCATTTATTAAATGAAATGAAACAAATTAGTTCACTTGTTTTGTAAATCATATAAGCTTTCTTTTAAGGACAAACTTCATGTTTACTTGTAAAGAGACCTGATTTTAGATGAATTACCTTTTAAATGACACCACCTCGTGGTGAGTTCTTGAGTTTCGTTGAAATGAAATCAGGGTATTTATTACAATATCCTTATTAAACCTCAAGCACCTCTACCACCCCTTTACACACTCAAATAACCCCCAAATTGTATTTTGGTGTTCGATTGTGCTAATGTGTATTCTACTAAAAAACAACATTGACGTTCCAAACGGAACCTAGTAGTCGAAGAAGGTCCATGTATGTATATGTACATGTATCATGAATATTTTGCCATAAATGGTGCATGTGTTGTGTCGTTTTGATGATGGTGGTGTTATAGCGGAATTTATTGACGTTGAGAGTATGAGGAAAATGATGGTGAGGAGAGTATGACAAGGAGGAAAGCTCACCGATTGGATGTGGGATAATTACATAAACACTTTTTTTATTCCTTTATGAAATAATTTTGACAATTGAAAATAAATAAGATAATCCAAGAAAAGTTATGTTAAAGGGATCTAGCTAGTAACGTTATCAAACGTTGAACAAATGTGTATTTCTGTGATATGATATATTATATGTACACTAAGTGATGTGTGGAAAGTTCATGGTAAATGGATGTCACATGGGCGAGTATTTTGAACGAAATGCAAAGTGATATTCGTCATTGCACTAACTTTTTTCACAGTTTTTTTTTTCATTTCAAAGGCCATTGCGTGTATAAAGAAAGAAAGCAGAACGTCGCCATAATAAGCAAAAGCTTGAGCAGACGGTCAACCGAGCTAAAATACAATGAGTTGTGAAATATTGGCTAAGTTATCCAGTGTAGATAATTTATACATCTGAACACTCCAATCATGCATATCTTTATAACTGAAGAGACATTTGGAAAACCGAAAGTGTTCCGTTGTCGACCTATCAGGAACGCAATCGCTCATGCGAGATTGTGATGTTGGGAGCCACGGTAGAGCATAAAAGCCGAGTGTCTACATTCGATATTATCATTTGACAAAGTATTGCAGTAGCATACGAAACGTCATGATCGTTTAGATTCCTAGTTTGACATTGCGAGACAAACGAATATCATTAGCGATATTATTTCCGATACTTTATCCGCAATGGATTATATATTTACTATTATTGATTGAACATACGGGCACCCTGCCCTGAAATTGATACGTAGATATGAGCGTTGTAGCGAGAAGGTGGCTAGGTTCTACTGTGGGTTTGGCATCAACCGTTGGGGGCCGGTTGGTCGGGGTAGTGTCGTGGCGACGTATCGTACGCTGTTTCGTTAGGCGGGCCGATCCAGTGTCCCGTTGATTGGTTGTTTGCCCGTGTGCACCGGCCAATTGGCGTGTTCCGTTGTCGACCTATCAGGAACGCAATCGCTCATGCGAGATTGTGATGTTGGGAGCCACGGTAGAGCATAAAAGCCGAGTGTCTACATTCGATATTATCATTTGACGAAAATAGTCAATGCTGACTGCGTCGCCATTTAAATTTAAATTCTCTCTCTCTCTCATTTGACAAAGTATTGCAGTAGCATACGAAACGTCATGATCGTTTAGATTCCTAGTTTGACATTGCGAGACAAACGAATATCATTAGCGATATTATTTCCGATACTATATCCGCAATGGATTATATATTTACTATTATTGATTGAACATACGGGCACCCTGCCCTGAAATTGATACGTAGATATGAGCGTTGTAGCGAGAAGGTGGCTAGGTTCTACTGTGGGTTTGGCATCAACCGTTGGGGGCCGGTTGGTCGGGGTAGTGTCGTGGCGACGTATCGTACGCTGTTTCGTTAGGCGGGCCGATCCAGTGTCCCGTTGATTGGTTGTTTGCCCGTGTGCACCGGCCAATTGGCGTGTTCCGTTGTCGACCTATCAGGAACGCAATCGCTCATGCGAGATTGTGATGTTGGGAGCCACGGTAGAGCATAAAAGCCGAGTGTCTACATTCGATATTATCATTTGACAAAGTATTGCAGTAGCATACGAAACGTCATGATCGTTTAGATTCCTAGTTTGACATTGCGAGACAAACGAATATCATTAGCGATATTATTTCCGATACTATATCCGCAATGGATTATATATTTACTACAATGTATATTGTTGCTATATGATATGTCCACTGGGTGTTGTGTTAGCATTTCAAGTTAAATGGACGTTACATGGCCGAGAAATTAGCAAAAATGCAAAGTGATATTCACTAACTCATTGTACTCACTTTGTATACGGTTTGGGCGATCCAGTGGATAATTTAATATCTGAACACTTCAATCGTAAATATCTTTTGAACGAAAGGAAAAAAAAAAAAACCTGTCCTGGCTTTTATTGTTAATACAAAGACGAGGGAACCACTAGAATTCCAATTGGATTTTGAGGTTTTGGACAATTTTACTAAGCCCCTTTCAACACAAACACACACCCATACACACACACGCAAGCAACCACACACACACATGCACACACACGCACATACACGCACGCACACACACACACACACACACACACACACACACACACACATTCTTGTAATGGAGCAGTCACACGATGCTTGCGACGACCTGCAACAAGACAATATAACTTATGAAGGGCCGATCATGTTCAAAATAACTAGACGTTACATCAGAATGCAAATATCGCAATTAATTCGGTATTATTCCCAATTATAGCCATAAATAGGTTGTATGTATTACATTTAGGCTAAAGTAAACCTAACATGTTATTTACCGTGCTTAATAAGCATCATAAGCCTGGTTTTGGGTTGTCGATCGAACAATAGCACGACTGGTCAGGAGGAACGCATGCGCCGTGTGTTCTCTTGCGACGGCAGGTTCCCGTCGCAAGGTTTTTGAACATCAAAAAGTCGGTTCAAAATCCGTTGCGATCAAAACAATAGAAGAGAGAGAGAAAGAGCATGCGGTGATTGCGGTTATTGCGGTGGCTTCATCTCACCCTATTGACCTATTGAAATTGCATCCATGGCAAATATTCATGGTTTGGTAGACAATACTTAATCCTGAATACTTTAGGCAAGTCTCGTCGCATGCGGTGACCTATTGAAATCGTATCCATGGCAACGATGCATGGTTTGGTAGACAATGATTTATCCTGAATACTCCAGGCAAGCCTCCAGATATTTCTGCTTTTCATCAAAAGTTATTTATTCTCATTACACACCCATTGAAAGGGAGGTATTCAACCGACAGGTTTGTATTGTCATGATTTGGATCGGCATCCACATGACAGCGAAGGGGGGGGGGGGGGGGGGGGGGTCTCGGCTCTTGCGCTCTTGGGCCCAAGATTCTTCTTCATGTCCCACAGTTGTTATTTTTGTTGTTTTTCTAACTTGTTTACCGCGGTAATTTATATTTGGCCCATTTTTGGGTCTTTTTATGAGCTAAAAGCCAAAAGCTTGCACCCCGACCCCCGTCCTATGTTTATATTTTGCAACATTTTTCTTTGTTATGGCTCCATACTCATATAAACTTGGTGCACCAATAGGTTTGCCCACCGCTAGTATATGCTCCCCGGAGAGTAGAGGATGTGTACATGGTAATTGTGCGGGTCTATTCGGCGCGATATAAATAAGAACTACTATTATTATTAATTATTATTAAATATTATTGTTATTATTATCATTAATACTATTATAACTCGCGAAAGGGCCGCCTTCGGCGGCCTTTCGCTTTGTGTGAGCGATATAAGGTGTTGAAAGGACGTACTTGAGAGTTGACACAATGGTGGATTGGAAAAACAAAACAAAATAAGTTGGTTAATGTGATCCTAAACAGAATTATAGCACGTGTGCACATAATAAATGTGTAAGAGTTTGATGTTAAAGTGTATTTTGAAGAGGTTATTTGTCAGTCTATACTAAAATTAGCGCATTAGCGAGTAAAATATTGAAAATATATCATGTATTTGTTTTGCATTTTGGTGTTTTTTAAAATTCAAATTTGCCTAAAAGAAAAATTATTTAAATGAGCCAATCTGTTTGAAGGTGGTAACACTACATTCACACAATTGTTTATATTATATCATCCAACTCAAGTTCCTTCATCTGCAGGTGTGATACACTTAACAGGTTATCATTACTACAGTGGAACCTCGTTATAAATAGGTTGGATATAACAATACCCTCTTGATTTCGCTGGTCCCAACTCTTTATATTTGATATACTAGTAGCGAGAAACCCGGTTATAGCAAGGTAATTTGCATGGCTTCTAGGCTGGTCCTCGTCATAACGAGTTTCCCCTGTATTATATATGCAGGCATTGTTGAACAAATGTATGCTAGAGTGCAAATTCACGTATTCAGACCCCTAAGATAATGATATGGGTGACCTGAAGAAGTAAAAATGGAAAATAAATCACGAACAATACTCTAGTCTAGATGCACAAGTGTTTTTTAACTGTAACTTAACAAGTTTATGAAAAGGCAGTGTTTACAGCCACACACGTAGCCACGCCCACACTCAAAGGGGTAGTTTTGGAGAGAGGGGGTTCAAGCTATCATTCTGCATCTTTGGTCTACTATAGCTGCGCTCATCTGGACTGGTAAGTACCTTATTCAAAATTAATTGTACAATTGTCAATAGAATTATAATATGAGTATGACATTGTCATTGACAGTGTCAGATGTGTTTAAAAGACTCGGAGAGATTATTTATTGGCTAGCCTCCCTATCCTAGTACCATTATAATTATATGAACCATTTTGTCACTAGTACAGTGGTCAGAGTCCAAAG
Organism: Echinarachnius parma; assembly: GCA_037951105.1. Lineage (NCBI taxonomy): Eukaryota > Metazoa > Echinodermata > Echinoidea > Clypeasteroida > Echinarachniidae > Echinarachnius > Echinarachnius parma. The sequence continues at coordinate 104,633 of JBAMJV010000313.1, read as the reverse complement.
TGGGCATTTGGAAAAATTGTGTGGCACAAGAGATGCAGAGCATATCATTTCCACTTCCAGACCTGTACAACAAAATTGTATGTGCAGAGGTCTGTAGTGTAGCTAGACAGTCAAGATGAAGGTCAAAGGTCAATTAACGTGACTGTCTTCATTATTTATAAATTATTTAATAATTTATAATACCACACAATTTTTCCAAATTGACTCTGACCACTGTTAGTGTTAGCAAAATGGTAATGGCTCATATAATTATAATGGTGCTAGGATAAGGAGTAATGCTTAATAGGGAGGCTAGCCAATAAAATAATGTCTCCAAGTCTTTTAATCACATCTGACACTGTCAATGTCAATGACAATGTCATAGACTCATACTCATATATTATAATTCGATTGAATATATTGTACAATTAATTTTGAATAAGGTACTTACCAGAGTCCAGATGAGCGCAGATATAGGAGTAGACCAAAGATGCAGAATGATAGCTTGAACCCCCCTCTCTGCAGCAAATAATCAACAAATTGCAATTTGGACATGACTTCAAAACAGAATTTATCTGTTGAATTGTATAGTGTATTGCATGCATGCGATATGCATGTATGTTGCAATTGCACGTACGGTACTGTTGGCGCGCGTACATATAGCGATCGGCAGCAGCACATAAATGCAATCTCTATATCGCGGGCGGATCCGAATATGGCATGCGCCGGCATGCAATATCCGTTGCCATGGCCATCCTCTTTCAAGAACTACTATTTTGAGTTTTTATATTTCATTTCGAGATTTCAAACAACTTATTTTAAAAATCGAAAACCTTTAGAATGATCTGCAGTCACAACGAATGACACGTGGAATTTTTTTCAGCCCGAGGCGTGCAAAACCCTAAAAGTTTTTCTACGTCAAAGGATTTCCTTACTCAAATTATAATATAGATTAATATTATTATTATTATTAGTAGTAGCAGTAGTATTTTTTCATAATTTGTGCATTATATACAACATATCAATATAAGAGCAGAGATATTAACGCTCATCCTTGAATTGCGAAACATTTTGTGAGTGTTCATTGTATAGCTGCAGTGAGTTTGTACAACGCGGTAATGTATTACAGACTTTGACATTTTCCGCCTTTCATACGCGCACGTGACCAATCGCAAGCTGTTGCAGGTCGTCGCAAGTCCCGTCTGACTGCTCCATAAAGCCCAATGCCCATTAGGCGATCTGCGCTTGCGATCTAGCCCGAGTTGCTAGCGATCTCAGTTCGGTGTGAATCGCACCAGTTCGCCGCGAGTCAGCCCGATCTCATTGCGTACGCGATCATTTCGGTGCCCACTATGCGATCACACGGCGACTTCCTATTGTCCCTATTTCCACGCATGCGCGCATCGTTGAGAATTAGAGCCAGGTATTGTTCGCTCTTGCTTGTCTTGACATCAGAATACGCTTTGCGAGTTTTTTTAATAAACCCAGTGCCCACCTTGCGATCTGCGCCTACTCGCCTAGCGATCTTGCCCGAATAGGAGCGATCCCCTGAGATCTGTGGTTAAGTCGCAAAGTGGGCACCAATGGCCGCACCAGATCGCTGTAACTCGCGTCCGCAAGGGTGGTGTCGGTTGCGGTCGCAAGGTTTTGGACATGTTTAAAAATATCGTTCTCGATCGCATGTCGGGCGGGATCGCACAAAAAAGCCATTTGGGCAATTGTTCATATTTCCTGATATCAGGAATTCAATCCTTGATATCAGGAATTCTGTTTTCAAATATCAATAATTAAATTCTTGATATCAGGAAATAAATTAATGATATCCAGAGTTCGATTTCTTGATATCCAGAGTTCGATTTCTTGATATCCAGAGTTCGATTTCTTGATATCCAGAGTTCGATTTCTTGATATCAAGAATTCGTTTTCTTGATGCCAGGAGTTGAATTTTTGAAATCAGGAATTGCCATTGGTTAGCAACAGAAAATGGTTTCTTGATATCAAGAATTCAATGTTCAGTTATGCGAAACCGCTCTACAAAGGCGCCCTGCAAGAATCAAGAATTCTTTTCTTGATATTTTTCTTGAATTGTTGATATCAATAAATGATTTGCTGTTGGTAACTCTTGATATCAAGACAAGGAAATAAATGTTCAAACGGCTAGCCATGCCTCGCCAACAAATTCAGAATAAAAAAAGCGTGAATTCCTCGTTATTGTATTCCTTGACAATGGGTGGAAATAGGGGCCAAGCTATGACCCCAAGGAGGCCAAATTGAAAAGATCGCGTACACAATGGAATTAGGCTGACTCACTGCGAACTGATGTGATTCCAAGGTCGCTAGCCCTATGCGATCTTGTCCGAAAAGGAGCGATCCCCTGAGATCTGTGTTAAGTAAAGTGGGCACCAATGGCCGCACCAGATCGCACCAGATCGCCGCGAATGCGATCGAGACCGACCTGGTTGTCAGATTTTTGAACATGTCAAAACCCCGGCGACCGCAACCGACACCACCCTTGCGGACGCGAGTTACAGCGATCTGGTGCGGCCATTGGTGCCCACTTGGCGACTTAACCACAGATCTCAGGGGATCGCTCCTATTCGGGCAAGATCGCTCTAGATCGCTAGGCCCAGATCGTTAAATGGGCACTAGGCTTAGAGCCTTCAATCGGGGATATGGTACACACAATGTTATAAACACCTTCAAACGGGGATATGCCCGTTTGTTTAATGATGTTTGGCTTGTCCCCGGTTTGCTGGTGTGTAAACATGGCAATATGCCCAATTTGTGGGTTTAAAAATACACACACATTCACTTGCATACACACACACACACTTATACACACACTATGTAAAAAAACGTGCAAAACGGGCATATAAGGGATATCCTTAAAAAATCATAATACCATACAGTACAGCCCTTAAGACGATCCCTGAAGCACTATACCCCCCTGTTCGGAAACCGGGGATATGCCCGGTTTCCGGAATATCCCCGTTTTGCCGGTGTTTAAACTTGTGTGTATCCCCGATTGACGATCCTTACAAACGCACACACACACACACACTCCACTTTAAGGATTATCATTCTATAGATATGTACAGTATATATAATGCAGCCTTTGAATTTATAGGACATGTAGGAGTTTTAATTAATTATTATAATTAAGTAACTATATAATTCTATTTAGGTATTTTGCTCTCATATTATAATATGAATTTATGTTATCTTATGCGTATCTTGTACTTTGTGTGCTTTGTGTACTTTGTGTGCAATCTATCATTTCCCTGTATGTGGCAGAATTACTTATTTCGCTTTAAAGCGCCTAGCTGTCCTGGGCTTTATGTGCCTTCTGTATTGTTATGTGCCTTTAAATGAAATACAGATGAATACATATTAATGAAAATCAAAATTATAAAGATGTAAAAAAAAGACTGAAATTATAGTGAAGTAGCCAAAAATGATGAAGCAACGGAGAGGTGTTTATAGTTTGACCTCCTCCCTGGCTGTAATTAAACATATAAGAACAGGCAACATTGAACAAGTCCCCGTGGCGTAATGGATTAGCGCATTGGACTTCTAATTCAAAGGTTCCGGGTTCGAGTCCCGGCGGGGATGTTTACATTTTCCTTTTATTCTATTTCGTGTACATTAACAGGTCGCTTTGAATTTAAGAAGAAATGCAAAGAAAACCGAATAAAACTTGTTGTCGTTATATTGTATGCAATCGCTTTGATTAGACTTTATACATATTCAAACAAAATTATGACCAATGTTCTAATTCAACCCCAAGTTTTCTTATGATAAAAATGCATCAGATTGAGAAACACACGCAAAAACAGGGTTTATTAATTTTGTAAGCATTGTTTAATTGGATCGACTGATCGATTTGCTGTAATAATTCATACTCTATTACTGTATTAGGTGTATATCACATTTATTTGTATGTAAACTGGTTTGAAATAAAGGAGATACTGCATTATTTCATCGACCTCCCCTCTTACTGTATGTATTTATCCACACCATCACAAAAAGAGACTCGTAACAATAAGTTCATCATATTCGAGTGATGACAGTTAACAAAAATGCAATGTTCTTGTAATTTAGTTTTAAAAAAGCGTATTCAGACTTTGACGCTCAATACAGTTTGTTCCTCTTACTACCAAACGTTTTCAGTTTCTCATGTTTTATGAAGGAAGGGTACTTACTGTTCGAGCTTTGTAAAATCTCAACAACTTCTAGGCTTCAGGAATCCTGTCGAAATATCAACACAGTTAAACCTTTTCATGATTCAACATTGTATAGATTTGTCATATACGAAAACATGGGCTCCCTTTAATTCCCATATTAATCAGGCGCCATTTTGATTAAAACAAGTACTAGTATCGGGATTTACATTACAAAAATCAGGCATATCAACAAAATATATTTCAATTAATAAAACATATACATAAATCCAGACTAGTAGCAAGCTGTTGTTTCGAGACGGGATGAAACGCGATGAGGAGATCATTCAAACGAGACCGTCCTTACACATAATTATACAGCTTCCAACCTCCTTTACACCTGTTTTCGCGTACCGCTTCACTTTCATGGTGATAGATGAAACCAAAGAGGACTGAGAGTCGAGCGGAAATCAACCTGTGCATGTGCGAACCAGAGCATCTCTCCGTCGCGATCATTTTCAGGACGGCTCTCAGCCAAAACGGCGTCCGGACCCAAAACAGGATGGATGGCGTGTATTCGTATACTTTGTGTATTGTTCATCGCCTTTACAGTTGGTTATGTGAACACGTACATGCTATACGTGAACATTAATATGCCCCAGTCCCAGTACAGCGGATGCAAACTCCCCGTCACGTGTCACCCCGTCTTCAAACGTAAGCTCCCTAGTTACGAGGTAAATAACAGATTTACAACATGTGTGCGGTTATGAAAAGAGTGAACCCTAGTAACAAGACGAGCATGTTGGATGGAATAAGCTTCGCGGCTGCCGAGCACACTCCTAGATCGGTGTTGCAGACGTTGGTCACGTCGTCGTCATAGCAACCGGCGAAGCGCATCACGTGAGCGATGTAGTTCTGTTCCTGTACGCCGTGGAAGAAGTGCGCCATGGGACCGGACGCGTACACCGCCACGTCGTCGCCGCCGTGGGTCTCCGAGCTCAGAGGAACGAGCGAATCTTGCAGATAGCCGTGGGCCTCTGTGGAAGTGAAATTGAAACGATATGTATGATTATGGTAATAATATATAGTACCGTACGTAGTGATGTCACAATCTTTTGTCATACAATACGTAGTAGGGTTCTTAACAATCTGTTCTATATTCGAGGGTTTGGCAGTGGGTTTGTCCTGGACGATTGCCTTTATACCAACTTCTTGGCCAGAAACGTATAGCTTGTCTGACATTGTTTAGAACCAATACCAATGGCAAATATTAGATGTGAAGTCACACTGGGTAGTACTCTCATAGCGCGCGTTCCATTTTTGTTTGGGTTTAGGATTACCGTACCTGTATCGACACCCGTCAGATTTGGTCTGTTCCCGGTCTCATTAAAACTCGTCTCCACGTTGGCACCTCCTGGGCCGTTCATGTAGCCCAGGGTTGTGTAGGGGAGTCCATCAGAACCAAGGTAGCCGGACAGGCCTAAGATAAATAAACGAAAGTAATCAATTATAACAGTTTTTAAGAAGTGATATACCTGATGACATGCAAGCAACACAAAATACCTGAAATTGACATTATAAACTTGTGATCATCGGGAAATGAAAGATTCCAAATTAAACTTTACTGCTTAAGGCAGTTAGACACAATTATGATTGAGATACAAGCACATAGTCCACGTTTTAATGAAATCATAAAGCACAAAATATACACGAGAATTGAAATCACACTATTTGTGCATGTCGCGGAAGTATGTTTTTTTCGTGTGATTTTTATCAAATTTTCGAAATTTCCGCATACTGAAGTTTTACCTAAAATGGGATTTCCTCTCACAGGGTATCCAGCGAAGCCCATGGTGTGGGCGTGGTCAGCCGTTACTATGATGAGTGTGTCGTCACTGTTTGTCAGAGACTTGGCCATGGCAACCGCGTCCGAAAGGGCGATGGCGTCGCCGAGGGCGTTGAACGCGTTACCCGCGTGATGGGCGTGGTCAATACGTCCACCTATACAAAATGAATAACAATACTTATGATTAACTACAAATCGGGTTCGAATCCCAAGGAAACCCATTTTCTTTGATTATTTTCATTTGAATTATGCTCATTGTTAAACAATTAATTTCCAAAGGTACTTTGAATAAATTACACGCAATAGAGAACAGCGAGAGCGATGTTAGCCCGCGTCATCAAGCAGTTACCTTTTCGTTTTGTACAAGCCTACAAGCTACTGACCTTCTACGGCGAGGAATAATCCGTTGGAGTCTTTCTGTAGCATCCTGATGGCCTTCTCGGTCATTGACGCCAGGGAGGGGTCATTACTATGTATACAAGCTATACGTACCTTCTACGGCGAGGAAGAATCCGTTGGGGTCTTTCTGTAGCATCCTGATGGCCTTCTCGGTCACTGACGCCATGGAAGGGTTATTGCTATGTATACAAGCTATACGTACCTTCTACGGCGTGGAAGAATCAATTGGGGTCTTTCTGTAGCATCCTGATGGCATTGTTGGTCATTGACACCAGGGAGGGGTCATTACTATGTATACAAGCTAAACGTACCTTCTACTGCGAGGAAGAATCCATTGGGGTCTTTCTGTAGCATCCTGATGGCCTTGTTGGTCATTGACGCCAGGGAGGGGTCGTTACCCTCCTCAGCCTCGCTCGCATACCTCATGGTGGCCGGCTCAAATAAACCTATTTACGGTAATCAAAATAAAGTGTTGGATCAACAAATAATATGTTTAGAAAATAACAAGTATACGAGATATGTGAATAAACAAGTATACGATATATGTGAATAAACAAGTAACCAAATAGGTCAACGAATAAATAGTAACACCGTCTTGTTCAAGAGCGTATTTTGTATTCTTCTCCTGCTTCAATCTCATGGAAATTTCTGATATATTGTGAACATTAGTAACTGTACAATAATTTATTAGCAATCATCGTCCATATGAAACGGAGCATCGATATATCTACATTCAAGCAAGATATTAGAGAATCTGCATTAATACCTCTGGAATCTGCGCATGCTTCTGAAGCCGTGGACCTTTATAACAAGACCATGGAAGAACTTCTTTACAAGCACGCCCCGATACTGACCAAGACTGTCACGGTCAGGCTGACATCTCCATGGTACACAGAGGAGATTAGAGATGCCAAGAGGAACAGACGTCGTGCAGAACGACAGATGGCAAAATCGGGTCTCTCCATCGACAAACACCTATACCAAGAAGCATGTGTGTCATACTACACTGCCCTCACTGAATCGAAGTCAAAGCATTTGAAGACCGAGATAGCAAATGCGGATAGTAAAGAACTGTTCAAAATCGTCAAGAGATTGACTTGTCCCAACCAGGATACAGTCTACCCAGATCATCAATCCGATGTTGGGCTCGCGAATGAATTCGGAGAATACTTCCACGACAAAATCATCAGAATTGTTTCGAGAACTCAAGATTCTTCTGCCAACCATCCGGATCCTGATATACAATCTACCCGTTCTTCGGACAGTGGGGCATCCTTTAGTGCGTTCCATCAGGTTTCAATAAACCAAGTCCAAGAACTCATCAAGAAACTCAAACCGAAGACATGCAACTTAGACCCTCTTCCGTCTCGCCTGGTGATGACTTGCATCGACGAACTTCTACCTGTCATCACAAGAATTATCAACATGTCACTTACGACCGGTGAAGTTCCAGAGAGCTTCAAAACATCTCTAGTCACACCGCTTCTCAAGAAGCCTTCATTGGATAATAAAGACTACAAGAACTACAGACCGGTTGCCAACCTCCCATTCCTCTGCAAAGTCCTTGAAAAGGTTTTAGCGGCACAACTGAGGATCTACTTGGAGGAAAACAACCTATTCCCAAGAAATCAATCGGCCTACAGGCATTTCCATTCAACGGAGACGGCCTTAATCAAATTGATCAACGATATATTGATTGCTGATGATAACGGACTCGAAGCCAGTCTGGTTCTTCTTGACTTTTCGTCCGCGTTCGACACCATTGATCACTCTACCCTTATCGATCGCCTTAAAACCTCATATGGCATTAAGGGAACTGCACTCAAATGGATTGCATCATATATGACAGATAGAAGCCAACAGATCATCATCAACAGATCAACGTCAGACTCATTTGCTCTACCGTGGGGTGTACTTCAAGGCTCCGTCGTAGGACCCCTGCTGTTTTCCCTCTACACTGGCCCACTGAGTCAAATCGTTGACTCACATCGAGGTATCCAGCACACCATCTACGCAGATGACACACAGCTCTATATGATCATGAGAGCAGACGACACCGCCAGGAGTGAGTCTGTGCGACGAATACAAGATTGCGTCCATGACGTAAAAACCTGGTCTGCAAAAAACACACTTCAGCTCAACGAAGTAAAAACTGAAATGTTGTTCGTTTCATCTCAGTTCAGGCCACAAACAGGAACATTGCCCTCTCTTGATTTGGCAGGGGAACGTGTGCAGTCGTCCGTTTGTGTCCGAGACCTCGGCGTCACTCTGGACAGCAATCTTACCCTCGCCCAACACATTCGCAACGTTAGCAGGTCAGCCTCTTGGGGCATCGGGAATCCGGAAATATCTCGACCAATCAGCAACAGAGAGACTAGTTCACGCCTTCGTTTCGTCACACCTCGACTATTGTAATAGCCTTCTAGCTGGTCTTCCTCACTCCCACATCGCACCTCTTCAGCGCATCCAAAACACAGCTGCAAGACTTATCACACGCACCAAGAAATCTGAACACATCTCACCTGTCATCCGATCTCTTCACTGGCTAAAGATCCACGACCGTGTCGTCTTCAAAATCCTCCTCCTAGTCTACAAAATCAATCACAAACTGGCCCCATCTTATCTCCAGAACCTCGTTAGTCTCCGATCTTCCTCTACTTCATCTGCAACAAGACGAGTTCGTTCCCATTCTACCGCACATCTCCAACTGTCTCCAGGTCCTCGCACAAGGACACACTACGGCGACCGTGCTTTCTCCGTCATCGCCCCTAAACTTTGGAACAATCTCCCCATACACATTCGTGACGCCCCAACACTGGACTCATTCAAATCTCTCCTTAAATCATGTAAATTGTGTTTGTTAGCCCGGTAATTTATCATGTCAGTGATTTATGAAACTGGCTTAACTTTGACCATTCACTTATAATGTTTGCCCAATTGTATTTATGTATTATAATTATTGTATATAGAATGTCAATGTAAATTGTATTCTTTACTTGTAACTAATTGGATTGTGCAAAACTCTATAATTATCATTTTCTTCTAAATTGTTATCTTACTCTTGTATCTCTTTATGTACAGCGCTTAGAAACATATGTATTAAGCGCTTTATAAATGTTATTTAGTATTATTATTTTATATCGTATCTAGAGTACTCCTTCCCCTTTGATGCATATAATGTACATGGGGGAGAAGCAACATTTTGTTTATTTTATTGTTTTGTTTTGCTTTTGTGGCTTTAAGGAATGA
>JBAMJV010000313.1:50000-90000 GCA_037951105.1 Echinarachnius parma | reverse complement strand
AATAAATGTTTCCGAATTAATGATCTCTAGCGGTTACTCTGAACTAACAAGTGCAATAGATTTTGAAATCGAAGAAATGATAGTATGCTCAAATAGGTCAATGCCATGGCTGTTATCTTGGTTCTTGTGAGTTTGGATATTGGACACTGGCGTTGCTGAGGGGAGGTCTGGACAATTACCCCCTTTTTAGATGAAAACGATTTCAGTTTCTTTATATAAAGTAAGTCACACTTACAACAATGCCCTTAATTTTGCTCAACCCTAACAAGGGCCTTGATACACCTTAAACCCGCACGGTCACAGGCTGTCCATGTTATCAGGACGAACGCAAATATTTACCATGTTTATGACAATTGAAATTTATCAGAGATAAACACGCCATTGTTATTTCGTACCGATATTTCTGCAATAAACTTGATCACACATTATGTGGATAGAGTTGAATGCAACGTGGTCAAAGTTATGGTTGCCTTGTGTAGCCGGTGGGGGCCCCAGCAGGGCTTTACATAGCCATGGGGGTACAATGTATTACCCAACAGGCAAAAACAAAAAAGGGGGGGATTAATTTGTTGATGTAGGCCTACTTGGATATTGTATACGTATGGGACTTACAAGTTATATATTATTAATAAACTAGCCCCTAGCTCTCTAGTGTTGCATAATTATCATATTTAGCCATTTTTAGCAGTGAAATTGGCAAAATTCAAACTAAGCGCTATTTGCTAACTCATTGCAATGAGTCTATACACAGTTGTAAATGATCCCCGGGAATTTTTCAAATTAAATCAAAAATATCTCAATAGCAAAGATCAAAATGAGTTTAGCCGATTCGGGCAAAACCAGATCCCTCTCAACATGGGTGATATCGTTAGGCTTGTCGTGTGCCATATCATGTTAACAGCGAATCCGCGCGAATCATCTCGTATTAATTAACATGCTCGTGAGTAATATTAATTTATACTTTTATATTTTAGTCAGCGACATAATTTGCAAAATATGTCCACATCAATAAAGTCATTACTCCTTGAAACAATCCTCGAGAGAAAGATATGGAGGAGTTAGGTTCCTTCAGGTTCTTCTTGATGTCACAGAGCTACTGTCATTGAGGTAAGAGCTCATGGTAGTCTTGAACAAACTACTTCTGTAAGAGCTCCTGGTAGTCTTTATGTATTAATACCAATTTTTAATTTGTCTTTAAATGGCTTAAAGTGAGGCCTGTAAAGTGTCTAACTCCACGAAAATTAATTGGAGCTTCCTCGTTTCTCTTTTACCGTGTTGTTTAGCTTATGGTAAGAGAAAAATAAAATAGGGTTAGATTTTTTTCAAATGCCCCTTTAGTATGACGATATCTATCATTCAGCTCAAAAGCGTTAACAAACGGTCATAAACCTCATAAACGTCCGTGTAAAAGCTGACGCATATTTTCGCTTTTTTACCCAGGAAAGCAGTGTTCTTTTTCAATGAAACTTTCACACATCATTCGGACATATCTTACAATGATTTTGGTACAGGATTGAAGTCTCAAATGTCATTTCGGGCAATATCTGACACTTTACAGGCCTCACTTTAAGCGACTTAAAAAATCATTTGCCCATTTTTTTTTTTTTTTACATAGACTGGTGATAATGTTCATCCCATTTCAACTCATTATCAATAGTCAATCCGAGGTATTTGGCAGCTTGAGGTAGTTAGAGGTAATGTGAGGTATTTAAGTCCATAAAGAGGTATATTATGCAGGTTTTCACCCGACAAGCAAAAGAAAAAGGGGTGGGTTTTATATTGCTGATATACTATAGGATATCATATACGATACGATCACATATGGGACTATCTCTTACAACTTATATATTATTCATCTACTAGCGCCTAGCTCAGTCTCCAGTGAATGTGATGCATTATTATCAATATATTTAGCAATGTTCAGCCGTGAAATTGGCAAAATTCAAACAAAGCGTTATTGGCAATGAGTTTATTCACAGTTGTAAATAATCCCTGGGAATTTTTCAAATTAAATGAAAAATATCTTAATAGCAAAGAAAACAAACTTGACATTTTGAGATGCAAATGAGTTTGGCCGATTCGGGCAAAACTTGATCCCTGTCAACATTGGTGATATCGTTAGGATAGTCGTTGAATGCGCGCGAATCATCTCGCATGCTCGTGAGTAATCAGCGACAAAATGTGCAAAATATATCAACATTAATAATCAATTTATTACTCCTAGAAACAACCCTCGAGAAAGATATGGAGGAATTAGGTTCCTTCAGGGGTCTTCTTGATGTCACAGAGCTACTGTCATTGAGGTAAGAAATCATGGCAGTCTTGAACAAACTACTTCTTGAAATAATCCTAGAGAAAGCTGTTAAGGATGGTTCCGTATGGGTCCATAGTCTTCCTGATGTCACTGAACTTCTGCCCTTGAGGTAAGACATCCTGCATGGTAGTCTTTAACAAACTACTCCTTGAAACAATCCTCGAGAAAGCTGTTGAGGAAGGTTCCCTCAGGGTCCATGGTCTTCCTGATGTCACAGAACTTCTCCCACAGCGGGAAGGTATTCTTGCACTCCTTATAATTTTTTTTTTTTTTTTTGGGGGGGGGGGGGGGGGTATGTTTTTCGTCTAATTACAAATAAACAAACAAACAAAATACATGCGCATGCTTAAACAGATTCATAACAAAGTCTTACACAGAGAAAGTAATTTGAGTGCCCATACTTACACCGATTCATCGCACCCCCTCCAAATTCTTACAGGTCCATTTTCTATCGGTTTTGGCCATCTAAACCAGTGGTCTCGGGCAACTTTTTATGTAAATTACGCACCCACCCCCCCCCCCCCCCCCCCCCCCCCTGACAGTCATGGCTACGTGCCTGAGATAAAGCGAGATAAAGAAGTCGTACAAAATCGGGTGCGGTTCGTTATTCCGATGATTCGTTATTCAGAACACACACATTTCGTATACTTGAGTGTTCGTTAATCCGAAACGAAATTGGGTTCGTTAATCCGAACATTTGTTGCATTAGACCGAAGGTTCCCCAGCTAGCCACCTGATGTCGGGCCGATGTCGGAATTTGGTTGCCGGATGTCGGCATATCGCCGTTGGCTCGAGGTTAAAATGTCCGCCAGCCCAACATCGTCACGACGTAATTTTTGTGATATATTGGCATAACGTCATTTTCCAACAATGGCCCAACATCATCTCATGACATGATGTTGGGCCATTGTCGGAAAATGACCTTATGCCAATATATCACAAAAATGACGTCGTGACGATGTTGGGCTGGCGGACATTTTAACCTCGAGCCAACGGCGATATGCCGACATGCGGCAACCAAATTCCGACATCGGCCCGACATCAGGTGGCTAGCTGGGTTCGTTTATCCGAACATGAAATAGGGTTCGGAACTTCGAAGGTTCGTTAATCCGAAAATGAAATGCGGTTTGTTAATCTGAAAATGAAATTCGGTTCGTTAGTCCGAAAATGAAATAGGTTTCGTTAATCCGAAAATGATATGGGTTTCGGAATAAAGTAACTTCCGAATAACCGAACCTTCGGAATAAAGAACCTTCGGAATAACGAACCTTCGGAATAACAAACCTTCGGAATAACGAACCTTCGGAATAACGAACCTTCGGAATAACCGAACCTGCGGAATAACGAACCTTCGGAATAACGAGCTGTAACCAAAAAATCAGTGATCAGCATGGTCAGTTGTTGACATGTTTTTCCAGAATGTATTATAATAATGTTTCCTAAAAAAACTCAGTTGAACAAAGATACAAGCACCAGAAAGACGCCGATGGTTTATTTGTTATATATGCATTGATATTTGTATTTCCAAATGATGTAAACAATGATAAAGAACAACGAAACACAATTGGTGTAACTAAATGAAAGTATATATGCAAACTGATTTAAATTTATAGGCATATTCGAATGCGAAGCTAAGTCCAAGAAGCAAACAATTTTCATTAAAAATAACATTAAATGCGATTCCGTAAAGCTTACTCTTGTCGGCAAAAAAGAGCAGAATAGATAATCATTGTACGAACTTTTCATGAACAATGACAGCATTTTGGCATAACTCACTTTCTATGCATATTTTCTCTTAGAAGCAAAATCACGATTTGCCGACGAGCGCCTGGTTTTGGTCAAGCTGGTCACAACATGCATGATAACATCACAATTATAATAGGGTTTGCACATTAATGTTCTTACTCCCACGGAATGATATACGGACATTAAAGGGACTTAGTAACATTATCCAAATCCTCAAAATCCAATTGGAAAACTAGCAGTTCTATCATACCTTGTTTTGTTCGTATTAATAAAAAAAAAACACGAGACATGTTTCGGTTTTTCTAATTTCCCTTTCGTTACAAAGTTATGAACGATTGAAGTGTTCAGATAATAAAAACTCCATTGGAGTTTTCAAAACCGTGTACAATGTGAGTGCTGTGAGTTAGTGAATATGAGTTTGCATTTTTGCTCATTACTCGGCCATATAACATCCACTTGACTTGAAATTTTCACACAATACCCTGTGGACATAATACATAACAACAATATACATTATATCAACCAATCATCACTTTTTGCACATGTCAACAAAGTTACAAGATCCCTTTAAAGAGACAGATAATTTTGGTCAATTTAGGGGGACTTTTTACATATCATAAGTTGTGTAATGGAAATTTCACAAAATATAGTATCAAATAAATGTTATTATGATATCAATCTTCCCCTCGATATTTGAACCTCTCATAATTTTAATAAGTTGAACACTCATATGTTACAGTAAGCTTTTTTGTGATTGTTAATGCTCTGTTTATATATAAAGTATGTCTAATACCCAGGGAGCAAACATCCCCTTGTTTAGGATATCAAACATGTAATGGTATGGTATAAAAGGTTGTGCACCAGAAATGTCTTATAGGACCTTCTAGGATCCAACCTAGGTGCACAATCTCGCGATCTAGCTACTGGAAGTCCTCCAACGCATACAAACGATTTAACCCATAATGTACGTAAATCCTAAGGGTTCATGAAGGTTTGTCTCTGCTATTTTCACAATTACACTTACAAGCATTATGATATCATCAAATTGCTTCAGATCCGTGTTCTGTAGAGTCGTGTGCATCTTTTGATACCAGATTTGACTGCATAATATCTTCGGTTAATGTCACGCGTGTCATAAAACCAAAAACTAATTGTACGTTTATTTATGTACAAAAACGCATTGAAATACTCGGACCTTTTAAAACGTTTCACAATTTGTATTTGGAATTCTTCAAATGGCATTCAATGTTTTTTTTAAAGTTTTTAAAATGATATAAACTAAATAATTATAAAACATTATAAAACATATAACAAATTAAGAACAATAACATAAGAATATTAGTTCTTAATAGTGTATATTGTTGGTATCTGATTTTACTAAATCATTACAGAGGTAAAACATGTTTGATTTCATATCATGATAATGAAATGTATAAAATGTAGAATAGGGAAAATAGATATAGATTATGGAGTACAAATATAGATAAAATACAAATATATATAGGCCTCATAGTAACATTGTCCAAATCCTCAAAACTTACTTGGAACTCTAGTGGTTCTCTCATACCTTATCATATTCATTTAGCAATAGAAGCACGGGACATGTTTTGTTTTTTTCAAATTTCCATTTCGTTCAAAAGATATTTCGATTGAAGTGTGTCTGTGTGAAATTGTATACAGGATAATTTATGCCGTGTACACAGTAAGTGCAATGAGTTAGTGAATATAACTTTGCTTTTGTGTTCATATCTCAGCCCCAAAACATAAAATAAACATGACATTATCACACATCACTTTGTGGACATATCATATCATATCATATCATAACATATCATATTTTATTAATCACTTATAAATGTTTGCACCTGTCAACAAAGTAACTCGATCCCTATAGAATATATTACAATGTAAACAGTTGAATAAAGTGATTTTCTTACTCATACAAATGTAATGATACTACTGACAAAAATGCACAAATACCTTTAGGATGTGTGTTATGTATTTTGCCAATATTAATACTGAATTAATACAGAAGTCAGCAATGAGTGAAAATTGTTTCTCTTATGTGTAGGTGTATAGGGAAAGATACGGGGAAATAAATGAAGCGGCAAATGCAGTAGCGCTACCTCAACTCTCAGTCGAATTATTCTTAATTTGTTTAGTAGGAAGATTATTTGTATTCATATACACTATAATACAATCAAACCATAGGCCATTTTCTGAGCCATCGTACCCTTTGAGGTTGTATTGGTAGTTGGTACATTGTTTCAACAAGTCCATGCACACAATAATAATTTGTATTTGACTCGCATAAATGTTGTGTTCATTGGACTAGAAGTACACACATGTTTATCATGAATGAGCACTTTACATTAAGAACAACATATACTGTTTGAATCCGTGACATTGCATTCTTGTCATTGATGGTGACGTAAACTGCTATAAAGAAGCATGTTCTGTATTGGGATAAGATCTGCAAGATGGATCACTATTAAACAGCTTGTATATGGCAGCTTTCCAAAGATTTGAATCCTCGCACTGGTCAGGTTGATGGTTTAATGACTGGGGGTAATAATAATGATGCATCGCGATCGCCAAAACACGGAACGTTCGCTATTTCATAACATCAACCTTATTATCATCATAATTATTACAATTATAATTCTTATGTATATCTTTGTTTCAAATTATTTTGTTTTGTATTGTTGTATCATATGTTTTGCCAGTGTATTGTTTTTCATTATAATGCCATCTAACATGTATAGGGTTTTACAGATAGAAGTAAAAAGGCAACATTTGGTATCAAAAGATGCACACCTTTCTATGCAAGACATGTCCGAAGAAATGTGATGATATCAGCATGCGTTTGGGTGTAATCGTGAAAATTAATACCAGAGTAGGGCATTCATGAACCCTAAGGATTAAAGGCGCTTTTAACGTAAAGTAGGGGTAAAATCCTTCATATGTGTTACGTGGCCTTACAGTAGCCAGTTCGCGAGGTTGTCCACCTAGGTTGTGCTTCTACAAGGTCCTAGAAGACAATTCTGGGACCCAACCTTTTATAAAATTCCATGTCTGGTAAAACCCCATTTGCTCCCTGGGTAATCTGTAATTTATTTTTTTGTTAATTTTATGTTAATCCTTAAAACGTTTTAAATATATTTTTTTGCAATATGCGCTCGTTCGTTCGTTCGCGTCTCCTTAATTAAATAAAAATAAAAGATACAGTTCCTAAATACAGTTTTTCCATCTTTCGATGGCTGCGATGGCCATCTCATTAACGAGGGACAGGTCGTCATCCGTGCAAGCCGTCCCGCCGCACTGCAGGATGTGGTCCATCGTCTGTCGCCGTCTCTCCGCATTCGTATTTAGTGTCTCCTTCAGAGGCAAAGCCCCATCTTGCCATGTTGACCTTACACCGTCCCATTCTTAATGTCTTAATACAAATGTATATTATTATTATCATAATTATATTGTATCATAAATTGTTATAGGCCTACATGTTATGTTTATTTTTCCAACTCAGCCAGTTTCGATACCCATTCTCTTCCAGCCGCCGGTTTAAGGTTCTTCCAGTATTCTTCTGTACATCTGCAAACCAAACAATAACAGAATGATAAATAAATAATAATACTATTAATCCTTTCTCAAAACTTAAGCCTTTCAGGACTGATTGATTTTGCTTCATCATGTATTCTCCATAGACCCTAGCCCGAGTATATCCTGGACCAGTCTTGAATAGGTTAAGCGCAGACTTACAATTAAGTTTCAATGCGCATATTACATTATATATAGGAATAGAAGAGTATTTAAGCAGAAATTAGATAATTACAACCTACAATTCATTAACAAACAGAAATTTGCTAACATATTATTCATTTATACAATCTAGGGTAATTTATAAAAACATTAATATACATTTTTAGTTTGTAGTGAATTCTATAAAGTTCACAAATTTGATGATAATTTTAATTTTACTTTCGTAGATATTCGAACTCCAGTCCAAGAGACATCAGGTATTAACACTAAATAATAAGTGGAACAAAATCGTATCTAATATATATGTATATTTAGCAGCATTATAGAGAAACCATGAACCTATTGAAAATCACATCAAATCATGTTATTAAAGGCAACTGATTGACAAATAGACCTACAAAGACTCGGAAATTATCAACAAATATATTAAATCGAATCTGTTTATTCGTAAATCAAGCATAACCAATATACAATGATATACATGCATGCAGTCTGTTTTTTTTTATTGAACTATACAAGGACTTCGCAGAGTGTGCAGTTTCTTGAATGATGCAATGCATCGAGACCAAATGAAAAACAATAGTGAATTAGAGAGTAAAATTGTAGTTACCTCATACTTTGGGCATCCACATCACTCCTCTTTAAACTTGCCACCCCTTCTGATTTATCCTTTCCTGGTATACCCCGTCCACGTTCTGCTTCCAGCTGAGAAATTTAACAAAATATGTTATTACTACATCAACTTGGATTATGGTTGTGAAGGGCTTCCTTGCTGTGTATAACGACTTTAATTCCAAAAGGCTCTAAATCCACGTTTCAACTTTGGAGAAAACAAGGTTTCTTTGTCAAACTTTGTACACATGTCGATGGGAATATAAACATGGAACGTTCCATATTTTGATTTTGATTTTGATTATGCAATTTGCCCTAATTTTTTGATTTCTGAGCTTATTAATGAACTGATATAATTAACTCAACTTTTTATGGAAATTGGATTTAGCGCCTTTTGGAACTAAGCTCTGTACAGTCCTACTTGGGACTTGGCAAATTGGAGAAAGGAATATGTGTCGTTAGGCAGAAATCTAATTGTGTCTTCTAATGGGAGAGGCAGTCGACTTTAACTATAACTAAAACAAGATTATATTCGAAGCACGGGCGTCGATCTGTCATTGATACCCATTGATCAGGGGGGGATGATCCATTCATCCATCCCCCCCCCTGATGAATGGGTATTACGTAAGTATTGACGCCCATGATTCGAAGGGTGAACTAGTATTGATTTTAATGGGATCTAGTAGTACCTCTTTGGACATGTGCAACAAGTTATTAATGTTTGATAAAATGTTGTGATCTGATTATGTCCACTTAATAATATGTGAACATGTCATGTTGAATGGAAATTATATGGCCAAGTAATAAGCGACAAGGCGAAGTGACATTCGCCAACTCATTTTACTGACTTTGTGCACAGTTATAACTTTGCAGTGGATAACAGAAACATCTGAACACCTCGATCGTAAACATTTTGTTAACGAAAGGGTAATTCGAAAAACCAGCTCCATGATTCTATTGGTAATACAAATACAACGAAATATGAGATAATCACTATAGTTCTAAGTAAGATTTGAGAATTTGGCCAATGTTAATAGACCCCGTTAAGGGCATTGGGCAGAAGTTCAAGCTCAATCCAGCTCGCTTAAAAATAACTAGGGGCTCGATAGCCTATAGGCGAACCAAATGAGCTAAATCAATTTTCAATGAAAATTAAGTTCATGATATCAATGCAGTAATAAACTATATACGTAGCCAGTTACAAATCCAAATTCAGCTAACCTTTGCAATTTGAAAACGAAAAATGATAGTCAATATACACAAAATCTAAGATCCAATTTTGGAATAATACTTTAACACATAACGTGCCAAGTGCTTGCATTGAAGCTACCCCCTGGATGCCACGTTCATGATTGCAAGCATAATAGAGTACTTGACCATGCCTATTGTATTGTGCAGTGACATTGAATACGTAAGTGGCTCTATCGTTCAGTGCGCACCCTAATCTTTAGGCGTGGGACATTTACCTTTCAATATATTCCTTTCAAATCCTCCCAAAGCAATTTAGCTGTGGTCTTCCAATTAATGTGACACTGATAATGTACACCACTGGCAGGTTTTGGGTTAATAGGCAAACTGTGTATACCTCCTCAGCAATGGCTCTGATATGATACGGCTCAAATCCGCAGCATCCCCCAATGTATCTGACTCCCATCTCGTGGGCCCGTCTGGCGAACTTCAGCACGTCGATCCGAGTCAGGGCTCGAGGCTCCATGGCTGGACGAATATCAAAGCGATACATCATTAATTATTGTGCTTCAAATTCTTCCAAAATCACCTAGAGTCGTGTATCTTACTTGTTTGGCTTTAATATGATAACATGAGAATGAAATGACTGTGTCTTCCTAAGTATGGAGAAGAATCCTACATTCAGCGATATTGGTTTATGGAAACACCCAAAGTGAAGTTAATGGATCGCTTTAAATGGGAATTGAATGGATGTTCTAAGGGGTGCTTATTAAGAATTATGCCTTCCGCAGATTCCATAGCTAGAATAATTAATTCCATTTCAGTTTTATGTAAACTTGTCAAATTCACATAATAAAATGTCAGTGCCAAACCTAAGGGGAATTCCAGTAGCGTACCAACCAACTGAGAACTTTCGAAGATTCGATATCTAAAATAATCATTTAACTGCATTGACAGTGGCGTATACTTTTCAAGCGTATAATTTCAAGGAGAAAAACCCCAATACAAAATATAACGGGTGTGCCCCCCCCCCCCCCCCCCCAATCAGTCCGACCACGCTACGCCATTTGGGCATGTTTTTTATACAAACATATAGCCTACATTATATCTTATCTAAGGGGACACTATACTGTCACATAAACATGTACATAACATACCAAAGGGGAATTCCGGTAGCGATGTGTATCCGATCGGCTCGTCAGCGAGCTCCTGCGTGTGGTACCCGACTGGCTGGACCATCAGGTAAGGGTTCAGTCCCGCTCCCTCAAGACCCTTCTTCATCTCGGCCATAACGGCCAGGGCGATGTCGGGATCGTAGCAACAGTTCATGCCTACGACGTCGGCGCCTGGTCAGGAAGCGAAAACAAAAAACGACGTGAGCTTTACTTTTGTTTTTCTATATTCTTATCCAGACTCAATTGCCTATACAAACTTGAACAATTCAAATGTTATTTAACACGTATTTATTTCACCCTACATCTACATAATCACCTTATAACATTGTTTAGATGGTACATATTTAAGGTGTCAATAGTCATGCATATTCCCTCTTTGAGTTACAACAGTAGTATTATCATATTATAGTCACGCTCGTTTAACGATAGGATTCGTGTGATTTCTTGCCATCTATGCCGGGCTAAAACTGCATAATTTATACATCTCATTAATTTGCGCGAAGCTTGAGGATACAGGGTCTGACCCCTAATATAGTCATCGTCAAACCACAACGATCGCAACATCAACGCCACAACCTCAGATACACCTGAGTCATCATGCAGAGTATATTTGCTACACTTATAGCATGTTTCCTATACAAGTTGCCCCCCCCCCCAAAAAAAAAAAAGAACGGAACGGGGCACTTCCCAAAATATAGTAACAAATGTATTATGTCCATCGGATAGGGTGTCTTTTCAAATGAACAACGATACCAAGAACAGTCAATTTGGTTGTGTAGTTTTTGTTTTAGGGCGCTGTGAGTGACACCATGTCAGGTTCCCTTTGTTGTCAATTTTTACCAAGTCAGTGCTTGATAAATCGCACTTACCGCCTTTCATAGCGTTGAACAACGCACGCCATTGTTAGTGTGCATTCAGCTGTGTGCTGAGAGAATGGGCATAGCTGTTCGAATCAATGACGGGCAGGAAGTGCGATTTATCAGGCAGTGACTTGGTAAAAAATGACCAAAATGGGAACCTGACATGGTCTCACCTACGACGTCCTACAACCAAAACTACCTGTCCAAAATGACTGTTCTTGGTATCGTTTTTCATTGGAAAGAACACTCTATTCGATTGACATACTCATGTTGTTACTTTATTTTGGGAAGTGCCCCGTTCCGTTTTTTGTGGGGCCACCCTGTATAGAGCAGTTCGTCTCTGATACACTCTCCTCAACAAAGCTGTCTCATGCAGCTAATTCATTACATGGCTTTCGGGGAGTGGCATTACCCACCGTACCGATTATGGGGCGGCGCCTGACCCTAAATTTGCTGGAAAGGAATGCAACACCTGCACCACATGAACACTGCACCCTGCACACTCATATAATGTACAGAGTATATATCTATACTTCACAGAGAACCATCATCATCACGTGACCTCATGTACGTACAGAGCACCAAACACAACACACAACACAGCACAGTGTTCACACTTTGTGCCCATGGAAATAGGAGTTTGCCTGAGAAGAGAACCTCTTCAAGTTGTAAGATACAGTCCTATGATGTTCGTATTAGGAACAATTACAGGAGGCACGTCTGACTCAGTCGAGTTTCAGATAAGGAGTGTCAGTTTATTAGGTATCAAAAGTGATGCCTTCAACCGTAAAAACACTTGCTTATACAAGAAACTTCGGAATAAAGTTCAGAAAAAGATCGAGAAAGCTAAGAAATCATACATCAAAAACAAAGTTGATCATCTAAAAATCACAGAACCAGGAAAGTGGCATCAGCAGATCAGACAACTGACAGGAAGCAGAAAGAAGCCACTACAATTATCAGATACACAATCTGCTGAGGAAATTGCCAATGAATTGAATGTGCACTTTGCAAATGTGTTTACACAACTGCCCCCTTTGGATCCTGATTCGCTACCTGCGTATCTCCCAGCGCCTTCACCAGTTCCTGTCATCCAGATACACCAGGTCTACTCAAGGCTGAAGAAACTCAATACATCGAAAGCTGCCCATCCTGCTGATGTCCCTACAAGGCTTCTCAAAGAATTCGCTCTCGAGCTGTCTCAACCGCTTACGAAGATCTTCAACAGATGTTTCCAAGGTTGGCTGCTTCCCGATGAGGTGGAAATGTGCTTCCGTTTGTCCGGTGCCAAAGGTTCTCAATCCATCGGACTACAATCAACTGCGGCCCATCTCCATCACTTCGGTACTTGCTCGCCTATTTGAAGGCTTCATTGCTGACTGGCTGATGGGGGATCTGCATCCGCATATTGATCCCGGTCAATATGGCAACATGAAGGGCAGCTCTGTTAATCACTACCTGGTTAGCCTTCTGGATAGTGTTCACCAAAACCTAAAGCGAAGCGGCTGCTTTGTTGATGTGTGTGCTGTCGACTTTACAAAGGCGTTTGACCTTATCAACCACTCCATCGCAATGGAAAAGCTTATCCAACTCAACGTCAACCGGGCAGTGCTTCCGATCGTAGGTGATTTTCTGTCGAATCGTTCGCAAGTTGTCAGATACCAAGGATCGGTATCACTGCCGCTCAACCTCACATGTGGAGTCCCGCAAGGGACTAAATTGGGCCCCTTAATCTTCCTAGTCATGGTAAACGATGCAGCAAGCACAACATCTGATCGCTGGAAATATGTCGACGATCTGAGCATTCTTGTCGCGACGCACAAATCTCAACAAAGCACAATGCAAACCCATCTTGATGCTCTTTCTGAATGGTCACAAGAAAACGACATGAAACCAAAACCTGAAAAGTGTAAGTGCGTATTAGTTTCTTGAAAAACGAACCACCCATCGTTCCAGTACACATCAATGATACGCCATTGGATGTTGTTGATCACCTTACCTTACTAGGGGTGACAATCCAAGCTGATCTAAAGTGGGATTCCCAAGTAGATCACATGATCACTCGAGCTACACGCCGCTTGTATATCTTATGCATTCTCAAGAAAAGTGGTGTATCTCCGGCTGACCTTGTTACCATTTACAAGATGTACATCCGCCCAAGTCTTGAATTTGGTTCTCCAGTCTGGAGCTCAAGCTTAACAGTGTCTCAAAAGAATAGAATAGAGAGGGTGCAAAAGAGAGCCATGCGGATGATAACATATCCTACCGATGCATCGTACGATCAACTCTTGGAAGAATTCAATCTCTCAACTCTAACTGACCGAAGAGATGAGTTGTTGTTGCGTTTCGGGGAGAGTTTACTGAAATCAACTCGCCACAGAGACATGCTTCCGCAGACAAGAGACTAGATCGGAACGCAACCTGCGCAACGGCCAGAAACTAGATGCACCTCGGTGCAAGACTCAAAGACACAAGATTTATAGTGTTCCTACACTTGTCAACATGCTTAATTCAAAATAGCAACATTCTGTTTGTTTTTTGTTTTTTCAAACAATTTATTTTCTGAAATTTTGTGACTTTTTCATTATCGTCTAAGACTCAAACACAATTACTTAAGCAGACGATAATCTCTCGAATTCCGTTATATTTGATATTTCATTACATGTAATTGCTTTTAAATATAAATAGAACTATAGTAATATTATGTTAACTTACTATTAATATTCAATCCTCACAGTACGTTTTCAATTTGTAATACTGCATTATACATTTATAATTGCATGTTATGATTATAGACTCAGTTGGTATATATTTATAAGCCATAAACATAGTTATAAACAATTACATGTATTTAGCTTCTATATTCTTTATTGATATTTTAATATATCTCCTTCGCATCTTCATTTTACTTATTCCGTTATTTTCGGTTCAATCACAGTTGATATCTTATTCCCGTTTTAGCTTCATTTCTGGATGTTGTCTATTGTATTTTCATGTTACATCGTCTATGACTCAAACACAATTACTTAAGCAGACGATAATCTCTCGATTTTCGTTATATTTGATATTTCATTACATGTAATTGCTTTTGAATATAAATAGAACTAGTAATATTATGTTGACTTACTATTGATACCCAATCCTCACAAAACGTTCCCAATTTATTATACATGTACTGCATTATACATGTACTGCATTATACATTTATAATTGCATGTTATGATTATAGACTCAGTTGGTATATATTTAAAAGCCACAAACATAGTTATAAACAATTACATGTATTTAGTTTCTATATTATGTATTGATATTTTAATATATCTCCTTCGCATCTTTATTTTACATGTACTTATTCCGTTATTTTCGGTTCAATCATAGTTAATATTACCTTATTCCCGTTTTAGCTACATTTATGGATGTTGTCTGTTGTATTTTCAGTTGCACTATTGACATGTTATACATTATGTTATTATTATCAATTAGTTAGTACAATGTAAGAAATTGGTATAATATCCTTATTTAATTAGATTTATCATCATATTTAGCTTTTGAATATTATGTTGTCATATCATATACATGTATAAGCCCTCCTTGCTATTTGTCATAGTCATATTTTGCAAACAAAAACATGCTTTATGTAAGGTTGTACTTTTTATTGTTGTTCATATTTTACACGTCTTATAATTCAATATGATAATTTTGGTTCAATAAGTTTAACTACAGAGAGCTGATGTTCTTCCCTTCTTTTATGACTCCTACTCTCCATTTCTTATTACCTGTCCATCTACCTTCTCTCTTCTTTAACTTCCTACTCTTTACATTGTATTCAATCTGCCATACCTACAAAATGCCATTTATTATATATTTATAATGAAATATCAACCACTCTCCTTACTTTTTAAATGATTTAAATATTATGGTTCTTTATATAATCTGCCCATATGTTTTTCGGTTATTTTACATGTGTTGTTGTTGTAAAGTTAATTTTAGTGTAAACAAAACCTATTTCAGTTCACCAACTGCCTTGTTTTGTATTTTACATGTATGTGTTTTTATGTATCAATAAACTGAACTATATATATATAAGTGAAGGCCGTGCCACAGTGGGCGTGTTACCTAACAGTTGGTGTTACATTAAGGATAGAGGGCGTTGTGCATATAAGTAATAATACAAATCGTTGACTGTTGATTGGTATAATAACATCACAGTACCTGCTTTTGCCATCCTGACAGCGGCCTGCGCAGGGTCCACTCCCATCTGGTCCCCTTTGGCACTGATCCTCATGGTGCACGCTACGGGCAGCCCGAATTCCTTCATTACCTCAATCGCCCACTCCGCCTCCTCGGTGTGCGCGAAAAACTGAGGAGTGGGAACACCGCCAAGAATGAAAGGGAAAACACAAAACAAGGTTTGACTAAAAGTCATAATATATAGTCTTTATCAAAGGATCCATATTTTCCAGTCAAATTTTCACAGTATATGGATGATGGATACAACTAATCTCTCTTGGTCCCGACTAAAAAAAGAAAGATCAAAATTTGACAAAAAATCCATATGTATATAATATAGGTTTTCCCATTCATTTTAACACTTTCGTCATTCAATTTCATTTATTCGTCATTCAAATTCGTCCCAAGGAACCACCAGAGCGGAAATCACAACTTCAATTTCATCTTTCGTCAATCAATTTCACACAAAGATCACACAATTTAGTCATTAGTCATACATTTTCGTCAATTGCAAATCAAATTTGTCGGTCACAGTTGCTGAACACATAAAAGCGAAAGCAATTTCGTCAATTGGCAACCAATTTCGTAAAAACTCTATTCAAATTCGTCATATGTATTTACACTGTAATGTTCTGTTCTATATTGTCTTGATGTAACTGCTAATTGTAACATTAATCAGTTAGTGGGTAACATACACATGAATACACTCGAAAACAAACTCACACGCACAAAACATACGCATACACTTACAAACACACATACATTTGCACGCATGCATGTGTGCACACCAACACGCACAACAGTACGTTTACAGCAAATTGCATTCAATTCTTTTTCAAGTCATACACGGTAGAAATAATATATATTTATTAAACAATATTACATATTATGTACACATACACGCACACACACATACATACGATACATACACACATACACACACACATACATACCCATCTAACCACCTATACCATCTACATAGTCATGACACAGACAGGCATATAAGGCTTTATATCCTACATGAATGAAATCCTGTTCAGTGATTGGTCTACATAGCGTCATGTGACCAAACATAGTAATGCCCATGGAGAAAAATGTGCTATGCGTGACGTCATTCATGGAATAGTAAATGCTATTCCATGAATGACGTCATAGACGCCAGGTGATCATATTGAGCCCATAGAGATGCGTGTTATAAAACTTCCCTGCGAGCGGAGGTCTTGTTTTAGCTTGCGAAAGATGCTCGACGAGATTTCTCAAAGAGTTATTTAAAAAGAAATACAGCATATTTTCACCCGTGAATATCAATAAGTTCCAAAGAATATTCTAGAGATGCATTTCATTATAACGTAGCGGTATTCGAATAAAAAAATTCCGACAATGGTGCACATTGTGCATCGTTGTCCTTCTGTGGTCGTGACACTAATTCGTCATTTAACAATTGGCCGCGGTGTGCACTGCACTAGCTGTATGTGTAATGTACGAATAACAATTTTCTCCATACAATTACACGTGTGTAGTATGTAAAGCAGGTTAATTATTCACTTTGATGCGCGCGTCTTGCATTTGGGTGCGCATTAGTTGTTAAGGCGCGTAACCATGAATGGAAAGATAGCGCAATACGCGCTCTAGCTGCGCTAGGACTATTGCGCAAAGGGGGTCAGTGTCACAAACAGAAAATAGGCAGTGCAGTGATGGTTCCATGATCAATGTTTTGTTTTTCTTTATATTTTTCTTTAATTTAATTGAAATCATTTATTTTTGCGATGATTATGATTATGCGAAGGATATAAAACAAATATATCATGCACTATTTCGAGCCACTAGTGAAATTATGGATTCCTCGGTGACAGGAAAAGCACTATGTTCTTCGGGTCTACGACCCTCAGAACATAGTGCTTTTCCTGTCACCTCGGAATCCATAATGTCAACTAGAGGCTCTCAGTGCATGGTATATTTGTTTAATACCATGCGACGAATTTGAATGACAAAATCACGAAATTGGTTGAACAAAGACGAATTTGATCTTAACATTCAACAACTTGCTCCGCGGCGGAGACGAATTTCAATGCCAATTGACGATTTTGAATGCGAAGTGTTTGAAATTGATTGACAATTGACGAATTAGATTGATCATCGACGAAATTGAAGTTGGGATTTGCGGTCTGTTGGTTTCTCGGGACGAAATTGAACTACAAATTAATGAAATTGAATGACAAAAGTGTTAAAATGAATGGGAAAACCTATACTATTTTTTCTTTAAACATTTTAAAAAAAAGAAAATCTAACCCCCAAATTGCAATTTGGAACGCCCCCGCCCCTCCGCCCCTCCCCCCCCCCCCCCCCCAACTTGCCCGAACGATGTCCGCATTTCACATATTAAAGGCTTGTGACGTCATTGCGAGCCAACGAGTTTGTCTGTTATGGATACATGCAACTTTCACCTGCAATGACGTCATTTTGCCACACCTTTGAAATTGCAAACTTTAAGGGACAGGGGTTTGCAAGTCATGAAAACATAGTAGCTATATTTAACATAAACTCAGCTAGAATACTGACAAAAGATATATTTAAATCAATAAGGTAATTAATTTGGATTTGCAGGGCAACTTTAAGCCTAATCATAATATTGATCTTACAGCAACAACACAAACAAAACACCGAAGGACCTACATTATATACTTACCTCGCCAAGAAGGAAGTCCACTTTTTTTTCAGCAAAAATCTCGCACTGTTTCCGGAACTCTGTCTGGACCTCGTCTTGTCCTTTTCCTTTGAGATAGCCATCAGAGCTGCTCATACTCCCCGCCACCAGGGCGTCGCCCTCGTCGGCGACCTGGCGGGCGAGATCGCAAGACGCACGGTTCACCGTCTTCCACTACCGGATCGACATGAGGATACAATGTAGGTACATTAAAGGTACACTTGAGTATTGGTACTTCCCGAAATGCCCCTTGACACTAAATTGGTTGGTTTTAATTCCATTTGAAAGTTCACTGAATAAAACATGTGAAATGAGAAACTCTTCCCTTTCGAATGGTATCATAGTTGTACAATTTGATTTCAAAATAATTTATTTATAAGTCTACCCTGCTGGGGGACATCTTGACTTTTTAGAAAAAGACAAAAAATGCTTATAGACTTCTTACTGATAGGTTTTTAAATTTAGTTATCTCTATTTAATCATTATTTAAAAAAAAACATAACATGCACAATTTTGTATTACAAATGGTTAAAACCAAAGAGTTTTTAGAGAGCGCCCTTTGGAGTTGTAACGGCTATTTTGAATGATAACAGGGTTTCTACTTAGTCGTTTGTAATTGTGTAGTTTGTGTAATTGTGTAATTCAGTGTAGTTCATATTCATATATTTCAGAAGAATAGGATAATAAACTATTCATTCAAATTTAAAGGAGACCATCACCCCCAAATTGTTATTGTATGTTAACGTGATTATTTTTAGTAACAAGTGTCTAAACAAATATATATTTTGGTTTAACAATTTATTGTTAATCAAAACAACTGCAAACTAATATAGGTTTTCCCACATTTTAACACTTTTGTCATTCAATTTCGTCCCGAGAAGCCGAGAATGTGCCAATGCCAACTTCAATTTCGTCTATTGTCGACCAATTTCACAAAAAGTCCATTCAATTTAGTCATTTGTCACACATTTTCGTCCAGTACAATTCAAATTCGTCAGTCACAGATGTGTTCAGCAACTGTGACCGACGAATTTGAATTGTAATCGACGAAAATGCGTGACGAACGACTAAATTGAATGGACTTTTTGTAAAATTGGTCGACAATAGACGAAATTGAAGTTGGGATTGGCACATTCTCGGCTTCTCTGGACGAAATTGAATGACAAAATGACAAAAATGAATGGGAAAACCTATATTCATGGGTCTGCAGAACCAGATTTAATTATATTATCATAGGAACTATGACCCCTAATTTTCCTAGACAATATAACTAGTCTTCTTCTAAAGACCCATGAACACAATTCGGATTATGATAACATTTTTCTGGAAAGGTATTTGTCAGAACTTTTTGCTGGGCCGGACTAGTTACACTTTTCTCTTTTATATCATTGCTATACTTGTTTTTGTTGGGTGTCGGTTCGTGTATTAAAGCTATTAGCATAAAGCTATTCATGCATTAAATCAAAGATCTGGGTTGAACAAAGTCAACTAAAATTGGTAAAATATACGCGTCATTGATTAGCTAAACACGGTCACATGATTGGGGTGTCATATTTGTATGACACATGGCCAGAGAGGTATAATAATAATAATAAACAATTCTTAGAACGCATAACACAACTGTCTCTATGCGTGTAAAAACTAAAAAGACAAACAATTATACATATAACTAACTAAAATGTTGCAAGAATAAGTGAGTTTTTAACTGAGTTTTAAATGAATCTAGATTATTAATTTCTCGCAAATATTGTGGGAGTAAGTTCCATAAATCTGGTGCTGTTTTCTGAAAAGCCCTGTCTCCAAACATTTTTGTGTTCACCCGAGATTGTACCAGTAAGTTTTTAGACTGAGATCGAAGATTCCTTTGAGGTTCATATAACTGAATAAGATCTTGTAAGTATCCTGGTGCAGAGTCATGCAAGCACTTAAAAACTAGTACTAACAATTTAAATTCTATTCTTAACTTAACTGGCAACCAGTGAAGAGATTGCAAAATATCGGATATATGTTCAAATTTTCCCTTCCTAGCAACAAGTCGTGCAGCAGCATTCTGTACACGTTGCAATTTATTCTGGAGTAAACTCTGAATCCCATACAAGAGTGCATTATTATTATCCAAATAACTAGTAACAAAAGCATGTACCAGTTGCTCTGTGGTCCTTTCATCTAAATATTTCCTAATTCTCCCGATTCTATATAAACCAAAAGAAGCAGATTTACAAATGTTATTTACATGACTTGTCATATCAAGATTACTTTCAACAGTCACACCAAGATCACGAGCCTTTGAAATGGGCTTAATATCAATATCAGCTACCTTCACAGTAGACAATTCTAATGTCACCCGCCCGTCCTTAATTTACACTCAATTAAAATTACAACAAATGTACACATACCGGTACCGTATCGTACCGCTATTATAGCGTATAATACCGTACCGTACGATAATCATTCTTCTCGCAGGCACCAAATTCAAACGAAAATCAGCGATTTCCAGTACAGTTTGATTAGATAATTACCTAATTAACATAATCGAAGGAAACAACTAACACATATTTCCGATAGAAATGCAGTGATCGGAACATGTTGAGATATTAGTGCGGAGAGAGGCAAGTTAGTACGAAAATGGACTGTATTGTACACAGGTTATGTACTGTGTGTTGTGTTGCGTGATGTGTGTGTGTGTGTGTGTGTGAGTGAGTGAAAAGCCCAACGTCCACGAAAAGGATTATGATTTCAATTTGTTTTAGTTTAAACAATCAGATGATATAACAGTTGTTAACTTTGTTGTCGGGAAAATCATGGAATGTTCCAATCCTCGGGATTTGAAATGCTATTTCGTGAAGAAAATAAGTCCCTCGACTACGTCTCGGGACTTCTTCCCATCTTCCCTCAATAGCATTTAAAACCCTCGGAGTGGAACATTCCGTGATATCACCTCCACCACCAGTTAACAACTGTATAATTTTATATCTAAATCAAATAAATTAAATCCAATTGACCGACATACATCACCGAAGTCGGGTCCGAGTTTGGTTTTCATCATGACCTCCTGCGCGTAAAAGGTGAAGGTCTGCATGACATCGGCACCCGCACGAAGGAACTCTCGATGAAGCTGTCTCACTGATGAAAAAGCAAAAAACAAATAATGGAAACTAATCTTAGGGCTAAACTTAAAAGAGGGACCTCATATTAATTCTTAATAAATATTTGAATATAAGTCAATGTTAGTTAATATATTATCCATTGCGGATATGGTATCGGAAATAATATCGCTAGTGATATTCGTTTGTCTCGCAATGTATGTCAACTAGGAATCTAAAAGATCATGACGTTTCGTGTGCCAGCAATGTTGTTTGGCTAAACATGTTGGCAGGTGAGAATTTTGTTTTATTCCTATACAACCGCCTTGAGTTAATGAAAGTCGGATAGGGCAACAACGAACTTAAAGGGACTACAGCGTCTAGATGGCCTACTTTTCATAATTAGGCTCTCTATACGTAATTTTTCCTGAAGAAAATGAAATTGGCAGTCATTTCTCATGAAATCAATCAATTTCGGGGTAATTAGTAAATATCTAATTGTCCTGGGAACGCCCCTTTTAAATCGCAAACATGTGACGTCATCTATTAAGAACGGACTAATGAACTAAATTATGTAGATGACACGTCATGACGTAAGCCAATGAATTGTCAATCACGCTGCCGATTCCGGACCCTAAATGTGGGTGGGGCGTAAACTGGCTGCTAAGTGAGATTTGGCATCAGAAAATTAGTCTTAAATCACTACTGTGTTTTTTTTCATGGATTTTTTTTCGGCAGACATAGGCCTATGTTTCAAGTCATCAACTATGGAATAAGTGTCAAAGTACGTTGTATTCTTTAGGTCCTTATTTAAAATACTATCGTACCACCTCAATTACTCTTTTGAACGTCTAATTTGGAGGATATTCCTAAAAATATTTAAAAATAAAAAAAATTGTTTGGTTTTTAATGAACATGGCTTTCAAAATATAAACATTACTATCTCCGCAGTATATGCAAGTGACTTTATGCGCCCTTCTCCATCGCAACCGACCGGTAATTGTAAAGTAATACTAATATCCATGGAAACTGGAATAACCGGAAAAGGGAACCCTTTATAACGATGCCCCTGCATGGGAACATATCTAGAAACAAACTTGTTATGATCAGGTATCTTGTTGACAAACAAAGTAGTTTAAAGGGATCTAGTAACTTTGTTGACATGTGCAAAACGTGATGAATGACTGTTATATGATATGTCCACTGGGTATTGTGTGAAAAGTTCGAGTTAAATGGACGTATATGGCCGAGTAATGAGCAAAAATGCAAACTTATTGCACTAACTCTGCACAGGGTTACGACTATCCAGTTGATAGTTTAACATCTGTACACTTCAATGGTAAATATCTTTTTAACAAAGGGAAATTCGAAAAACAAAAACCTGTCCCATGTTTCTATTTTAATACGAATACAACAAGGTATGAGGGAACCGCTAGAATTCAAATTGGATTTTGAGAATTTGGACAATGTTACTAGATCTCTAAGGCCGGTATTCTACTGAATTAGTCAGGCTTAAAGTGCTAACTAAGTGTCGACTAACCCCCGACTAAGTAGATAACTTTAGTCCGGACTAATTTTGTATTCTGGTATAGGCCTGCTTATGACTTTAAGCCAGCCTAAAGTGATAAGTTTGCAGGTTCACCTAATCTGAGGTTTGGATTAAAGTGTGGATTAGTTAGTCCAAGGTTATGAACTTAGTCCTGCCTAAGTTGATAGATTTAGTAGAATACCGCCCTAAGAGCTTAGCAAATCACCCGGTTATACACATTGTTTAGGGTTATGTAATATCAGAGCTCCATATAAACGAGGTTCGACTGTACCTGCATCCGGGTACTGCACGCTGGCCTCGGGGGTCCAGCTTCCCGCTAGGACGTAACCCCTCTTCTCCAGGGTCATCATAAAGCTGCCATCCCCGACGACTGGACCCTCCGCCAACCTCTCCAGCAGCCCCTTGGTAGGGTTGGTATTAACTAGGGAAACAAAAACCTATTCAATTGAATACTTGAATTCTATAATCGTGAACAAGTGAAAAGTGATTTTTCTATGAAAATAAAATAAAATAATAATAATAAAATGTCGTACATATAACGGGCGCATTCAGCTATGAAGAGAGAAGAAGAGGTATTAACAATGGCAATGGCACACCCATTGATCGTTTTGAATAATTATGTGCATAATTATAATACTCGTGGGCGTGACTCATTCCCTTGTTGGCCAGTATAAAGACAAATATGTCTTTGAAATCAGTAAGAAACAACTTTCCTGTTCTTTTGAACTCTATTCCTCTTAACATTTCTTCTTCTTATTATTATTATTATTTATTCGGCATTTCAAAATAAAGTACAATGTATGATACACAATGAATAGTGAATTTACAAAACGATCAGAAAACATAAAAGCATAAAAGCACCCCTGGTGAATCTCCCCAAGCTGCCTGGCAGGAAAAAAGAAATCTTGAATTTCTGTGACCCATGGGTCTTTCCTGCCAACTTGGGGAGGCCACCAGGGATGCCTTGTACATAAATATTTAAATATTGCAATATATAGTAATTTTATAACAATTAATCAATACATAATACATTTTTTTTATATTTTTTTATAACATCAACATTTGAAAGCATTAACATATGTACATCAAAAAACACCATGAAAGTAAGGGCAAGTGAGTGGAGAGCGAGATGCAGAAAACAAGAATAGGGAAGGGAGAAAGGCAAAAGGAGAGAAGATGAGAAAGAGAATAGATGGGATAATGAGAGAAGCAGTAGGAGATAGGGATATAAGACATGACAGATAAGATATAACATGTATAATACATTATGACAATTTAAAATCACTTTTACTAATTTAAACTAAATTAAATGGCAAGAATTTACAAAAATGTCAAAAACAAGTACTAACCAAGGCAAAATAATAGTCCATTAATTATATTGCATGAACACAAATATTGAAAATCCTATCATAATAATTTTATCAACAACCATCAAAATTTCGAACTATATTAAGTACTATACAATTAAACCTATCATCGTTATTATTATCATTATCATTATTATTATTATTATCATTATCATTATTATCATTACTATCATTATTACCATTACTATCATTAGTATCATAATTATCATTACATTCTACAGCGTGGGTGACCAATATAAAATGAAACAACATAATCAAGCTTTAATAATATTATTATCTATTTTATCCAAACATGCAATTGATTTCCAAAAATAGCTTCTCATGAGAGGTAACATGCGTACCATCAATAACTCCTATCATTAAAAGGTATACAAAGAATCTAGTAGTTAAAATAACATAAGAACATGTACTTGGTGTATTTAATTTCAATTTCAGTGTAATGCAACAAAACAAATCCTAATTTATATTATCTCAATTAACAATCTAAAAGATATTTCATTTTAGCAGTACCAAAACACTAGTATAAATCGCATTTTTAATTAACTACAATCGGCACACTAATTCAAACAAGGTACTTTCAAAATGTACAAAAAGAAAGCCTAAACATTGCAAGCTTATTATAATTTTAATGTAGTGTTAAATGCAAGTCATTAACATTATTTAAAAAGCAGCACCTTATATCCACTGATACCACTGATTTTATAACCAATATATTCATTATACTATGCTAGGTTTAATTTACATTCTAAAATTCATGATTTTGTAATGATTACTTATTACTTGCTATGCACGATGTCCCTGTCCCATAGTGTCATGTGTGTGTCTTCTTTTTTTTTCTTTTTTTTTTGTATAAGTAAATTACTTTAACACTGCTTGGGGAACTACGCCTCCACAAGTCCATTTGGCTTCCTTTGTAGTTTCCTGTTTTCATTTTGCTTTATACTGTGAATCCTAATTTGTGTATATATCTATGTATTGTTTTTATTTGAAATGAAAATGAATAAATGAACTTGAATTGAAAATTGAAATTTAACAGGCACTGACTCGGTAAGAATTGACAAAAATGGGAACCTGACATGGTCTCACTTAAGACATCCTAAATCAAACACTACTCGATCAAAATTACTGTTCTTGGCATCATTTTTCTATGTAAAAAGATTCCCTATCCCATGACCCGAGTCATCATGTGTCTTTATTATGGCAAGTATACCCCGTTCCATTTATTTTTTTTGGGGGGGGGGGCACCCTGTATATAGCCTATACTAATGTATTCAAATAAGCCTATATTGGAACTAAGATTATGCAATGTGTAACATATCCAGTATGGTTTATCGCACTGACTTTAATTAGAACAGAACACCTCTGGCCCTGGCTAACAATAAATCATTCACAGTAAATATTATTTATATATTCAGGCACAGCACACTATATCCTCACAAAACCCGTACCATAGTCCTAGCTACCTTCTATGTATGTTATTTTTTCCCTTTTTCCTTGACACTAGTCGCTTGTCACATCCCTGTAGGCCTACATAAAGGCCCGGTCATATATCACCGGATAGTGCGAACGAATGGCCGACAAATATAAAATTTGCGAAATCAAATTATCCGGTGGTGAAATTCGTCTAAAAACATGCACAAAACATTATACCGGTTAGAACAATACATCACCTAACAAGGAACGGACAATAAACGCGTACGAACGGAGACTGAATATCTTACTTTCCCTCGGGCATTCGCTTATTCTATCCGGTAATATGTGACCAGGCCATACCAGACTAATACATTAATTCGTACCAAGACAACGCCTATAGAAGTTAACGTTTAAAAGCCGGGTATAAAATAACGGTATACTTACTCAAACTTGTCATTTTCACGGGAAATCGCCAACAATCATAAAGAAGTCGAACAACCAAATAATTTCTAATAGCCCGGTCACATCTGACCGGATTGCGAAAACGTATGCCAAACGAACAGCAAAATTGTCAATCCGTTCGTCTCCGTTCGTATATGTTTCTTTTCCTTTTCTTGTTAATACGTTCCGGTTGAAAGTGTTGTGCATGCAAAAAAAACTTGTAACAGATCCACCGAATACAATCGTCCGTTGATTGTACGTTTGTTGTGCGCTGTGCATCCGTTTTGTTCGGAACTCGTACGTTTCTCGTCCTGTACTTGTCAGTTCGTATCCGTTGATGTCCGATGGACCTGTTTCACGGCCGGACAATAGAACGAATGCTCAGCGGACATGAACACAATGAATAACGGAGGTCAAACGGAAGGAACGGTGGTCAAAAGGACCAAACTGACGACCACAGTATACATGAAATGATTATGCACTAGGTATAGGGAGTGACGTGCATAATATTATTGGGTATATCATAATGTATGAACGTGACTACAATGTCTCAGTCACTCATCATTCTTCTTGCATGTCGGACATTGCGGAACTCCATTACTATAAGCAATTGAAGACACAATATGGAGTCACTTCTATCATCTCTCTTCAACCTAAGACGATTACAGGTGAAACAAATTATAGAACGTAAATACGTGTATTGCGTTCCATAGATACTAAATACGCTTAAAAGCGATAATAAACAGAACAATAAATACAGCTTCATAATCTTTCTTGCCTATATAGTCTATCTTGGCCTAGATGTATGATAATGTATAATTATATAATTATATAACCATAGGCGTCGATTTCTTCTCGCCATTGGGGGATGATACGTCATTTTGACCATCTTTGGCGAGGGAGCGAAGCGACAACCCAGCAGCGTGCCCGGGTTTTTATGACAGGGAGGGGAGGGGGGGGGGGGATATAGGGGGCCCCAAAAGCTTTTGGATTTAGCTGATTAGAAATTGGAAGATTATTAAGTGGAGTTGCAAGCATCATGTTATGAGGAGGGCTTTGTCCTAGTATGGATAAACTTTGGCCTGATAGATACATAGATTGCAAGCATCCTGATTGAACCCTGAATAGAATCAGTCAAGGGATACGCACATTGGGAAGCTGATTGGGTGTCCAGGGGGCGAAGCCCCCGGAAACTTTGGGATTGGTTATATATAGAAATAAAGATGATGTCTATATGTACATAGTAGACACAGTTAACTATTGTATAGTTAGCTCAATTTTAGTGGGCATAGAGAGAAGTCCTGAATAAAACTATTCAATTAGTACAGGACCGGGACTGGGTCAAATAACCTTAATGGGGGTTCCAGGGGGCGCAGCCCCCGGAAGATTTCGGATTTGGGCATTTTAGAACTATCAAAAATGTGGTTTAAAGAAGACTATAGTATCAACTTTCACATTATGAATGAGAGGGGGCAATGCTCCTTTATTTTAATGCTATTATATATTTTTGAACCCCAAATATTGGGGGGGGGGGGGGGGGCGGATAATCATACAGACCACCCCCCACCTGAAATATTTGGGGGATATATCCTTTCGCGGACCTCAAATTTAGCAGCACCCTTCGATGACATACCATTGTATAATTGTACAGAATTCAGCACTTGCATGTATTTACATAACTTTATTGACTTTTGTGTATGAATATTTGCAGATGATAAGAGTTCTTTATGACATTGACAATGCACTATAAACTGAATTCTAGCGGTTCCCACATACCCTGTTTTATCCGTATTACCAAGGATCATGTAGCGAGTGTCGTTTTTTCAGAATTTATCTTTTGTTACAAAGATAATTTATGTTTGAAGTGTTTGGATTCAAACGTCGCCCTGGGTGTCTTTCAACTGCGCACAAAGTTAATGCAATGAGTAAATAAATATAAATTTGCATTTATTTCAATATTTTTCGGTCAATGACATTGATTTAACACCCCCCCCCCCCCCCAGGGTGGGGGGGGGGGGGAGGCGGGTACTCGTGTATATTTCCAATACAGGTATGTGCCGCTTCAAAGAGCCCCCCCCCCCTTTTTCACAGCCGACCCGGCCGCTCCTAAAGGTCTAATCTTTAACCAAAAAGGCCGATCGCCGTTCCTTATGGTCTCATTTTCATTTTTATAAACGCCGCTCGCCGCGCTTAAGGGTCTGATTTTCATTTTGTTTTGTAAAGGCCGATCGCTCCTTAATATCACGCCTTATACGCCCCTTCTCCTCCAACAGGTAGCATCACAAAAGTAGAGTTGCAAAGGCTAAAGTGCAGATAATTATTGTTTGATAATTGGCCATAGTGATAGGCATATCGGGTTATTATTATCATTGTCCACCGTCTGTCAACAGAATAGTACAAATTGCTGACACATTATTTGTCTATATACAGAAGAAAAAACCCGATGTACTTTGATCCGGCAAGTTCGTTGATAAGTGCCTTCATAAAAATATGAAGATCGTTGTCATGTGACCATGCCTACCCTTTAGAGGAAAAAATCGATTGAAATATTCGAAATGCATACACACATATACACGCACGCACGCACCCACGCACGCACACATACACAAACACACGCACGTACACAGACACGCAAACACACTCACTCACAGCCGTTCAGCTACTCATACACATACACCCTCATGCACACCCACACACACACACACACACACACACACGCACACATATAGGCTTACACACACAAACACATTCACACACCCGCACACACCCGCACACACAAACATATATTATACGCTTACACACACAAGCAGACAAACACACACATACACAACCACGCACACATTCAAATTGACACACAGATGCAATCATGCAAGCACACAGTCCAACCAAGGAGTTACGTTGCCTATTATTTGGTCCAAGTAGACATTATTCAGTGTCCACCCCCCCCCCCCCCCCCCCAAAAAAAAAAAAAAATCAATACAAATAAATCAATAAAAACAACGAGATCGAGAGATGCTTCATCACAATATCCCATTTACATTTTGTAAAATAAAAAATTCTTGATTTGTACATGGTATAGATGTTCGTATTAATATGGCTTTTGATTTTTTATTGGGCTTTCTG
The DNA here is from genome assembly GCA_037951105.1 of Echinarachnius parma. Taxonomy (NCBI): domain Eukaryota; kingdom Metazoa; phylum Echinodermata; class Echinoidea; order Clypeasteroida; family Echinarachniidae; genus Echinarachnius; species Echinarachnius parma. The sequence goes on along the minus strand of JBAMJV010000313.1, from coordinate 60,436 downwards.
AATTTAAATACATTATTTAAATTCAATCTTTTTGTATCAAAACTGAGTGTATAGGAATCGCAAGGGCATATACAAATTTCGAAACCAAACAACGTTTGTCTGATTACCAAAATCATATCCGTGAATAAACATGACGTTTTGAAAGGAAGGCATGCGGCGTTGCCAGAAAACATTCACAACATCTTTTTTCGTTTATAAATAGACACGACAAATACAAATAAAACATTGATTATAATATACTGACTAATGACGATTTTTGTTTTGTTATTGTTGTTGTTTTATTAAGAGATAAAGTAATTAAACCTGGGATTGAATTACAATTATTCTGAGTATAATAATAATAATAATCCTTTCTTATAAAGCGCAATCTTAAAATTAAGGCTCAGTGCGCATAAATGAAAAAGATAGAGAAATAGAAGCGTATTTGAGCAAAAATAAAATAATTAAAACTTGCAATTCATTAACAGACAGAAAAGCCTTTAAATTGGCTCGAAATTGATTGATGCTTTCAGATTGTCTAATATGGTAAGGAATGCTTTCAGATTGTCTAATATAGTAAGGAATGCTTTCAGATTGTCTAATATGGTAAGTAATGCTTTCATATTGTCTAATATGGTAAGGAATTTTGTTCCAGAGCATAGGTGCAGCAAACTGGAAAGACCGCTGACCGTATGTCTTGGTTTTAACAGAATACTGAACTAAAAGATTCTTTGAACTTGAACGAAGGACCCGAGATGATTTATACAAACTAATAAGTTCTTGAATATAATCAGTATGGAAAGTGTCCTATTAGTCATCAGCAACCCCTGATCTGTGTAGATTGAGTTCATCCAGGATGGTTTCCTGAGCAGGTTGCTTGTCGCTGTGTCGGTATTCTATAGATGGGGATTTAATTATAACTCTGTTTCTTTATGTGCGTTTGAGAAAATGCATTTCCCAACAGGTTTCGAAATTAAACTTACAATGGAAATTAATCATAATCTTGATGTTAAACTATTTGGGCGCGAAGCCTGCGGCAAAACCGAGATTTGCAGTCTTTTTTCAAAGTTGAAAACAGCTATTTTGAAGGTTGATTATCAAATATAAAGTTTGTCCCTCTTTGTCCTATACGTCGATTATTTTCATCATTTTCGTTGTTGTTGTTGTTGTTGTTGTTGTTGTGTTGTTGTTGTTTGTTGTTTGTTTGTTGTTGTTTTTTTTAGGGGGGGAAATGATATGTTTGCCCCCCCCCCCCCTTTGAACAACACAAAAAAACACAAATATATACATGAGTCTCGCAACATTTAAGTGTGGCACCATTGATTTCAGGAATGTATTCATTAGTAAAAACTTGCAAAAAGTGTGTTTCGCACCTGTCCTCTTCAACAACAAAGAACTCAGCAATACGTGGCACTGCTGATTCAGAAGAGGTATCAAATGAAAGCTAAATAGTTACCTCTTACATCTATATCACTTGTATGGTATGGAAATATATAATTTTGAAAAAAATTGACCTTTGAACTTCGGGTACCTTTTTTTTAATACGCTTGGATAAGATATTATTTTTTGGTGGTGGTTCCCCTTAAAAGGTTTGTGCGGTTATAGAGAACAGGACGAGTCCAAGTAACAACGCGAGCAAGGAGGGCGGCAAAAGCGTCGCACATCCCGAGCACACTCCCAGATCGGTGTTGCAGACATTGGTCACGTCATCGTCATAGCAACCGGCGAACCGCATCACGTGAGCGATGTAGTTCTGTTCCTGGACGCCGTGGAAGAAGTGCGCCATGGGACCGGACGCGTACACCGCTACGTCGTCGCCGCCGTGGGTCTCCGAGCGCAGAGGCACGAGCGAATCTTGCAGATAGCCGTGGGCCTCTGTGAAAATGGAATGGAAATAATGAATTCATGAGCCATAAATACACCCAAGGATGGAGTACAAATTAATATCCCCCTCGATAATTATGCCAAAGAACTAAGCTGTGAGGCAATGACTGTGTGACATGATAGAGAATGAAACAAGTCATCATTTAACCGAGGATTTAATTCAAATTATTACCAGCTTGATATAGCATACCTAAGAGCTTGGCTGTTAGCTACTAGAAAAGGCAGGCCCATAGCAAGGATTTCCAAGGGAGGAGGGGAAGGGGTTGATCGTGGCCAGGAATAACCATGCTAAGATGAAGACCCAGACCGAGACCGATGTAAGCGATGGCCGAGACCAATGAAAAGTGGAAAGAGTCAGTGAAACAACCGTCGGATCAGAGACTAATGTTGTTTTCGGTCTAGGTGGAAACGGTCTGTACAGCCAGGTGCAGCCTCAATGGAACAACCGTCGATATTTTTTTTTTTTTTTTTTTTTTATTCGTATTTTATTTCCACATTTTCAAAACAAAATATAGAGACTAATGTTGTCTTCGGTCTAGGTAGAGACGGTCTGTAAAGCCGGGTGCAGCCTCAATGGAACAACCGTCGGATCAGAGACTAATGTTGTTTTCGGTCTAGGTAGAGACGGTCTGTAAGGCCAGGTGCAGCCTCAATGGAACAACCGTCGGATCAGAGACTTGGTATTTGTTTTGTTCTAGGCAAGAGACGGTATGTAAAGCCAAGTGCAGCCTCAATGGAACAACCGTCGATATATAGACTTATTTGTTTTGGTCTAGGCAAGAGACGGTCTGTAAAGCCAGGTGCAGCCTCAATGGAACAACCGTCGGATCAGAGACTAATGTTGTTTTCGGTCTAGGTAGAGACGGTCTGTAAAGCCAGGTGCAGCCTGTTTTCCGCTACGTCGTCGCCGCCGTGTGTCTCCGAGCGCAGAGGCACGAGTGAATCTTGCAGGTAGCCGTGGGCCTCTGTGAACATGGAATGGAAATAATGAATTCATAAGCCATAAATACACCCAAGGATGGAATACAAATTAATATCCCCCTTGATAATTATTCCAAAGAACTAAGCTGTGAGGCAATGACTGTGTGACATGATGTAGAATGAAACAAGTCATCATTTAACCGAGGATTTAATTCAAATTATTACCAGCTTGATATAGCCTACCTAAGAGCTTGGCTGTTAGCTACTAGAAAAGGCAGGCCCATAGCAAGGATTTCCAAGGGAGGAGGGGAAGGGGTTGATCGTGGCCAGGAATAACCATGCTAAGATGAAGACCCAGACCGAGACCGATTTAAGCGATGGCCGAGACCAATGAAAAGTGGAAAGAGTCAGTGAAACAACCGTCGGATCAGAGACTAATGTTGTTTTCGGTCTAGGTGGAGACGGCCTGTAAAGCCAGGTGCAGCCTCAATGGAACAACCGTCGATATAGAGACTAATGTTGTCTTCGGTCTAGGTAGAGACGGTCTGTAAAGCCAGGTGCAGCCTCAATGGAACAACCGTCATTATACAGACTAATGTTGTTTTCGGTCTAGGTAGAGACGGTCTGTAAGGCCAGGTGCAGCCTCAATGGAACAACCGTCGGATCAGAGACTTATTTGTTTTGGTCTAGGCAAGAGACGGTCTGTAAGGCCAGGTGCAGCCTCAATGGAACAACCGTCGGATCAGAGACTTGGTATTTGTTTTGTTATAGGCAAGAGACGGTCTGTAAAGCCAGGTGCAGCCTAAATGGAACAACCGTCGATATATAGACTTATTTGTTTTGGTCTAGGCAAGAGACGGTCTGTAAAGCCAGGTGCAGCCTCAATGGAACAACCGTCGGATCACAGACTAATGTTGTTTTCGGTCTAGGTAGAGACAGTCTGTAAAGCCAGGTGCAGCCTGTTTTCCGCTACGTCGTCGCCGCCGTGGGTCTCCGAGCGCAGAGGCACGAGTGAATCTTGCAGGTAGCCTTGGGCCTCTGTGAAAATGGAATGGAAATAATGAATTCATAAGCCATAAATACACCCAAGGATGGAATACAAATTAATATCCCCCTTGATAATTATTCCAAAGAACTAAGCTGTGAGGCAATGACTGTGTGACATTTAACCGAGGATTTAATTCAAATTATAACCAGCTTGATATAGCCTACCTAAGACGCCAGACACCAGACGCAGCCTCAGTTTAACATCTATCGGAATAGAGACCGATTGATAGGATAGTTCAAGATTATACCGTACCTGTATCAACACCAGTCAGATTGGGTCTGTTCCCGGTCTCGTTAAAACTCGTCTCCACGTTGGCACCTCCTGGGCCGTTCATGTAGCCCAGGGTTGTGTAGGGGAGTCCATCGGAACCAAGGAAGCCGGACAGGCCTAAGATGAATAAACGAACATAATTGGTCCTTTAATTACATTATATTTGTTCTCCACATTCTGCATTTAAAAAGCAATTAAAATTTGATTTTGTACTATAACAGCAACAACAACAAGAAGATTAAAGGTAGTACTATAGGTGCACTTACAGAATTAAAAGGAGAAATTAATCAACAACAAATTGTGTCTTAAACTAGAAACGAATCGTAAGAATTTACACTTGATGGCAAGCAAAATGATCATCATTCAAATGAAGCTGTGAATTTATCATCAAGAATAGAACGATATCAAAAGCAACTTTACTGATATGACTGACAACAGCAGCTCCAAATATTATTCAGATACAAAATATTAGTCGATGTCGCCCTTTAAAAGACCCAAAATACAATCGAGATAATCAGAATGATGGCTACATGATTAGATGTCATTTGAAGTGTTTTTATTCTCTCTCTCTAATCTTCTCGCTCTCCCGTCTCTATATTAGAACTGTTGTTTGATTTGACCTTTTCATTGCAAATTAAAAAGTATATTTATTCGTGTTATAGTTCAATGCCAAAGAACAGCAATTATCTTCTTTATGATGAAAATAATCATAAAATATATATTCTCCTTTTCTCTTTACCTAATATAGGATTGCCTCTGATAGGGTATCCAGCGAAGCCCATGGTGTGGGCGTGGTCAGCCGTTACTATGATGAGTGTGTCGTCACTGCTTGTCAGAGACTTTGCCATGGCAACGGCGTCCGACAGAGCGATGGTGTCGCCAAGGGCGTTGAACGCGTTACCCGCGTGATGGGCGTGGTCTATACGTCCACCTTATAACATGAACACAAAATAATACAATTTCCATCTGGAGAGTATTTTGGGAGGTAGGGCTTAGTAACATGAACAAAAAGTAATTGATTAAATTTTTTAAAATATACAAAGTATACTTAGGCCAATAGTTTACCAATATTGATCACTAATACAAATACACAGACGTCAACATGCATTTGGTTATCACGGCCACTTCAAGCTTGTACATGAAATGATGACACCATGCTGAGTTCGAAATATTAAGATTTTTGATTATGACCATGATGACGTTAGGGAGAAACAACGGGGTAATTAACCTCGCTAATCATAAGGACCGCTAGTCATAAGGACCGCTAGTCATAAGGACCGCTATTTATAACGTGTAACTTCCTATACGTGAAGGACCGCTAGTCATTAAACGAAAAGGGGGTCACTATTCATAAAGGCATAAGGTATAGGAAGTTACACGTTATGAATAGCGGTCCTTATGACTAGCGGTCCTTATGACTAGCGGTCCTTATGACTAGCGAGCGGACCCCGAAACAACAACAGGAATTGCAGTTGAAGGGCGTTATTGAAGTCTGCATCATGGGTTTCACTGTGCCTTTCATTTTGGTCTATATACAAATTACTTGGGGCCAAGCGCCACTCCGCGACGCCGTAGTAATCACATTTAGATAAGTAAAACTGGAGTTAGCGGAACTTAGCGATCAGGTTTGGCGAGTATATCTGCAGCACCTCGCTCAGTATCGGTTACGTCCGAAGATGTACAGTGGCTCTAAAAGCTTTCGCTACAATTGTATACATTAATCACTTGCGCTCTGAGTCTCGATGAGCGTATATTATCGCATAAATAAACGTCACCCACACTGCTTACAAACATAATGCGTGATCGACTATATCGAACTGTTGTCCCGTGATAGGGATTTAGTGCTCAATATGGATTCAGATGACACGGAGGTTTAATATTCTATGCCAAGTGCATCGGGAACTGTGCTGTGTATGCGATTCCCGGGCGAGCTGTTGCCAGAAGTCCTACTGTGCAGAACTATAACTAAAATTATATAGGAGATCCAATCTGTTGACAGAGCCAAGGGAGTTTATAACTCTATTCGTTGTATACAAGGTACAAACCCTCTACGGCGAGGAAGAATCCGGCAAACATCATGTCGCTGTCCTTGAAGAGACCTATGATAATTGTTGGATAAAAAAAAACAGTCGTTCGCATTCTAGAGACTAACCTTCTACTGCGAGGAAGAATCCGTTGGGGTCTTTCTGTAGCATCCTGATGGCCTTCTCGGTCATTGACGCCAGGGAGGGGTCGTTGCCCTCCTCAGACGCGCTGTCATACTTCATAACGCCCGGCTCAAATAAACCTATTCAGTCAAAAGAATTAATTAATTAACACTAAACATGTAGTATGTCAAAGAAAAAGGATGCGCACAAATAAATAACCAAACGGGTCTGTCTTAAACCAACTTGCTTATTATTCTGTCTCTGTGATTAGGTTGGGATGTGCAGGATCATATAGTGCACTAGTTGGCTGGTTAATCGTCTTACTCTTTAAAAAAAATAGACTATGTTCGTCTGTTTGTAAGATATGTAAGTCTCATACTAGAGACCTTCATTTATCGTCCTGTCCAAGGGACGGGGGTTTTCCCCCGTAAATCCCAGTTTCCTGCATTGAAAGCACGGGGAATGTAGTTGACACACAACTTGGTATGTCATCACTTCTATGATGACGTAATAATTACTCTCATTTTTGTTACTTGACCCTGAACGTAATGTATGCCAATGTATGACGTGCTCTCGTGGAACACCACCTGAAGTTGATAATGATGATGACACTTGTGTAAAAGCATGGTGTATCCTTGTATTGTTTAAATTGGAAATGAATGGAAACATTAATCATGATATTCTCACCAAACAGATAATCAGTATTGTCTACGTCCACCGCATCGAACTGCTCTTTGTTCCAGACGTACTGTGCGTTTGATTTGTCTTCCCGCCATTCCTCAGCGAGGTTCCTGCCGTCCGTCCGTCGACCTTTGACGCTGTCATCTTCCGGATCCGGGTCAGACGCGTTCAAGAAGTTTGTTCTTCCACCACCAAGAATCACCTTGAATGGAAAATAAAAGTTAACAATTATGATTGTGCCAGTAAGGAGTCAGACGGAAAACCAGTCGGAGTCTATTCAACGTGTTGAATCGGCTCCGACTCTAGGCGGATTGAAAACCAGTCGGATCTGGTACAGTCGGCTCGGTGTGCGTTGGGCTTAAGGTGTATTGATGAAAGGATAGTCTTTGACGAGCTGTAGAGCGACGTCCATATACGCCTGCTTGGAAGATGGGATGTCAGCATTCGTCTGCCAATTTCTCTTGGCCGAGTGAGCGTAGAGGACGCCTGTGTGGCATGATGTACAATAAGGATTTGATTCAATATGCCAGTGACATCGGGATGGTAACATCTATGAAGGTCCGTAAGCAATGCTAGAGCCTAAAAGGAATCTAGTAACTTTGTTGACATGTGCAAAAAGTGATGAATGTTTGAATCAATGTATATTGTTGTTATCTCATATGTCCACTGGGTATTGTGTGACAATTTCAAGTTAAATGGATGTTATATGGCCGAGAAATGAGCAAAAATGCAAAGTGATATTTAATATTCTCATTGCACTGACTTTGTACACGGTTACGACTATCCAGTGGATAGCCCAGGTCGAAATTCCCATAGAACCAAAACCCATAGGAAACCCATAGAATCCCATAGGCCTATTGGTTTCTATGGGTTTCAATAGGGAAAGTGGAATATGGGTGTCCTATGTGTTTCCTATGGGTTTTGATTCTATGGGAATTTCGACCTGGGAAATGTCTATGGGTCCCATAGAAACCCATAGAAACCCATAGGAAACCAATAGCAATAGCCTATTGCTATTGGTTTCCTATGGGTTTCTATGGGAATTTCGACTTGGGAGTTTAACATCTGAACACTTCAATTGTAAACCTGTCCCATGCTTATATTGTTAATATGAATACAACAATGTATGAGGGAACCGCTAGAATTCTAATTCGGTAAGTCTTTTATGTTTGATAAGAAATGACGTCAATTCGGATAAAATCTGAAAAGATATACCGAGACCGAAGAGTCAGTCTCTGTTGCGACGGTTTTCTACTATAAAGCATGCGTCTGGCTGCATGGGTGTCTCCACCATGGTTAATTAAGTCAGATTTAAACACACACACACACACACACACACATTTAGAGTTGGTTATTTTTACTAAGATAAAGGTACCTTGATGTAAGGATGGTCTTCGATGAGTTGTAGAGCGAGGTCCCTACAAGCCTGCTCGGAAGCAGGGATGTCAGCATTCGTCTCCCAATTCCTTTCGGCCGAGTGAGCGTAGAGGGCGCCTGGTGTTGCATCTGTTACTGGGGCTGTGCTGACGATACCCGTAGCTTTATCTGAAATAGTATTTTGTTGATGGTAGAGATACAATCGACGTATTGGTTTGAAGTTTAGGAATAGTAATGCTGCTGTATGGCATTCGTTACCAGCGAAAAAAATACACGGGGGCGGCGGGCGAATTCGCCCCCGAAATGCCCAAATTCGCCCCCGAAAAAAATAAATTCGCCCCCCCCAAAAAAAAAAAAAAAAAAGTTTTTTTTTTTTTTTTTTTTTTTTTTTTTTTGATTTTCGGGATTTTTCTGTTTGGATTGTGATCAAATGCTTATAAAATGATCACTTACAGCATTATAGCTTATTAGTAGCCCTTGAAATTCGAAAAAGAGCCCGGAAATTTGTAGCCCCCGAAAGTTGGAAAAGTAGCCCCCGAAATGGAGCCCCCGAAATAAAAATATTAATCATGTTGCTATATACGTGTGTGTTTTGTGCGTTTATTTTATAGTCATTTAAGGGAGAACGTGTCACAAAGAGGAGTGCAACAATTCGGTGGATTATATTGTATTTCTGTGGGATTCACAATACAGTGCGCCACCTATCGGTTGCAGCGGACAGGCCAATTTCCAACTTCGGGGTCGACATCACAGTACATGTGGATGTGCATGTTGTGGCAAGATTGGTAGAGCGCGCGCTTTCCGATCATGAGATCCCGAGTTCAAACCCTGCCCCTGCTCCCTGGGGAGTTGAGAGATTTTATGCAATATCATTGTGTGTGTTTGAAATGTACCTGTTGACCAATGGCATGGGTAATAATAATTAAATAATTATTTAAGCGCTTAGAGGCTCTTTGCAATTTGCGCTATATAAATGTCTATTATTATTATTATATTACAGCCTAGCACCACTGAGCTGTATACGGCCTTATATTTCGATGTCGACCATTTCCCATGAGGCATTGCGGATTTTGGCCTGTCCGCTGCAACCGATAGGTGGCGCACTGTATTGTGAATCCACCGAATTGGCCTGAACAATTGGCCTCGAATGTCAGACAATAGGTTTATGGCGTATTTCCGCATGCTTTTGAGGACGAGTAATAATAGTGGGTACAGGTTTTGTAACTTAGGTATTGCATTTAATCAGTATTTGTCATGTTCTTGTGCTTGTATAATAAACCAAGTGATCTGTAACTAATAAAACATTATTTGCATTATTATGTTATGCTTGTATTATTAGAACACCAGCTTCTTTTCTCTTTCTATAGGCCTATTTAGTTCATATATGGAAATTCACATTTACTTTTGTTCCTATATGCTTGAACCAGCACGGAGTCGACCTCGTTGCCGGCAGCAGTAGAACACACTCCACGCTCGACGTTGTCGTCGACTCCCAGTACGCCTTCCTTGGTCTTCACTCCACTGAAGAACGCCGTAGCCGTCCCCGCAGAGTCGGGTGTCTGCCGATCAGTGTTATACGTCTACCAAAACATAATACATGTACTTTAATTTAGCCGAGTGGCAACATGATAACAATATCAGCAACAAGTAGCAAAATCAATATACGACAAAATACGACAAATATTAGATTCATCGTCAACATTATCCCAATCATATCCCCTACTAACACTAAGTCCATAAAATCAACTTCCATTCAACAAAAAACAACCACGTACGTTTGTTTCGTTTTCATAATATCTTATTTTTATATCGATATTTAGCTTCTACCTCTTATCATAACCGTCATCCTCACAAACATCAAAACCTCCATAATCATCCTAATCTTCATTGTGTATGCCTAGCTCCTCATCATCACTATCATGGTCAATCATATCTACCATCATCATCAGCAGCATCATTATTATTATCATTATCATCATCATCATCATCATCATCATCATCATCATCGTCACCATCGTCATTATCATCATCATAATCATCATTACAATCATCATCATAACCATCGTCACCATCGTCATTATCATCATCATAATCATCATCATTACAATCATCATCGTCACCATCGTCAC
>JBAMJV010000313.1:0-47500 GCA_037951105.1 Echinarachnius parma | reverse complement strand
TAGCAAATGGTCGCTACTTGCCTGAGCAAGAGTTGCAGATTTGCAGCTTGTGTTCCTTACAAGATCAGGGGGATGAATTTCATTATGTCTTAGTGTGCCCTGCATTTCAGAATGATCGGAAGCAGCTAGTTAAAGGTCATTATTTTAAGAGGCCAAATGTATATAAGATGTACCAGTTATTTAATGTTAGAAATATTAAACAGTTAAAAAAATTATCAAGGTTTTGCAGTATTATTATGGCTAAGTTTTCTTAGTGTGTGCTAGTTAAAAGTTGTTGCCAAAGATTTTGTTTGTTTTTTATCATGTTTATATATGTATATATACACTTGTTGTATTTCTCCCATGCCCCCGTGAGGGGCCGTTATTGAGAATAAAATTCATTGTCATTGTCATTGACCATAAACAAACACATAATTATAGAGTGTGCCCCCACCCCAATAATTCGAACCCCAATCAGTCCAACCACGCCACACCACTTTATTTCCAATGACCTTAGTTTACAAAATCTATACTTTATTTTAATCAAATATGAGATGACATAGTACCTGCAACTTTATGAAGGAGCTTTACTTAATTAAACCATAAGGTTGATCTGAATGGAATTTGGCGAACAATGGTGTGAATTTTTACCAACGAAGACTAAAATCATAAAACTAAATGTAGCTTTTGCTGGTATTTGGGAACAGTCAATTAATCAACAATACAGTTCACTGTTGTATAAAAATAATCAACTATATACGAAAATAATTTCATTTGCATTTAGCTCGTACAGTTGTCATAGCACAGGTCTTATTGGTAATTATATACATGTAAAATATTCAAACTAGAATGTACCAATTAATCTTGCCAAATGCACGCAAAATCACTTGGAGTTTTCAATCTTCTTTGTATCTCGTTGTTTGGCTTGTGGTAGCTAGAATTGAATGGGCTTTGATTTGTCAAAAGTCTCCCTTATCATGGAGATATTTACGATTGAATTGAAAAGCGTTCCGGAACACTTTCCGATTGTAGTCCAAATTCAATGGGCAGTATGCCATACAATCTGACTATCACATGTCAATCAAAAGAAATATTACAATGAGATTGAAAACTTAAATATCACATTCGTGGATCACTTTTCATTAAAACAATAATACATTTGGCTATAAAAAATACAAAATTTCGAGATACAAATTGGGATTCAAATAAAAACAAATGATCCATCTGATACATACCTTGCCCCTTGACGACGGATGTTAGTGTGCACACATATATTATCGTGCAAACAAAGGCGATATTCATGGTTGCGCAATTCCAGATACAACGAATTGTATAATTCAAAAGTATAAGAAATAAACGTCGATTTTCAAACAAAATGATCTGTTTCCGTATTGTGATCTCGAGGTATCTCTCAACTATCACGTGCCGTCGATTTTGGAAGAAATGCTAGTACATGCCTGTGTAGGCCAATGCCATTATGACCGTTATATTGACCCTTGTTATAGAGTGTGGCATTGGCGTATTTGCACATTTTTATCAGGGGGCTGAGGTTTTTTGCCCTAATTATTATCCTTAAACAAAAAAACGTCCTCGCCCCTTTTTGATGGCCCCATATTATGTTTTTGATGGTTTAGTCCGAAAATAACACGATTTTGCCCGAATATGAAATGGTTTGCCCTAATATGGTCGTTTCAAAACTCCAGGGGGGAGCGGGGGCTGCAGCCCCCCCCCCCCCCCCGCCTCATACGCCTATGCAGTGTACTGTAGACATTGGTCAATGGTACTGCCGAAGGGAGGGCCGGTGGAATGCTACCCCTTTGGGAGATAACGGTTTTATATCCAGGTAATACAGTTTAATAAATACTGAAATATATGTATTTTTTCAAAGAACACAATGCCATGTAGTTCAATACTTAAAGGAGTAAGTCGTTTTTGTTAGAGAGCGCTTTCCAAAGAACGCACCACAGAAAAAAACAATATACGAACAGTTGGGCGCCATGTTATATATAATGTATACACCGCACGCTCTGTAAAGCCCTCCGCACACAGAGCCGACTCGACCCGATCCAACTGGTTTTTAGTCGGTTCAGCTCAGTATACGTTGCCTCATGACTCCTGTTTTACCGGTCAAGAGCCAGTCGGAGATCATTCGAGGCCGATTCAACATGTTGAATCGGCTACGACTGAGCGCAACCGACTCTAGCCTGACTGAAAACCAGTCGGATCGGCTCTTTGTGAGGAGGGATTACGTTGTGCACGCTACATTGACGCGTGAGTGTCGCATCAAAGCCTGGTCGAACTCGAGCACGAATTTGCCCTTTTTTTGGAGAAAATAGCGCTGCCCTGTGCGCGACGACGCAATAACTTTAATATAAAGACATAAGCTACTGAAAGTAATATGTAGGGCACACCCAAGATTATTACCCTTTTCGCTCGACCGTAACAAGGTCCTAGATACACGGTCATAAACACATCAAAATAACTGTCCATACTCGGGACGAAATCAAATACCTACCGTGCTTAAAGGGATAGTTGAGTTCTGGTAAAGAGAGTTCAGTTTTGTTCAAACTGAATTTAAGTAACCAAAACCTGCACTATTACATTAAAAATTAATAGTTATAACTCCACCATGCTCAAAAGGAATACTAAATTACAAATGACTAAGTAAAAAGCCTGTTATCATTAAAAAAAATAGCCGTTAAAACTTAAGAGGGCGCTCTCTAAACACTCATCGGTTTTAACCATTTTAAATGAAATACTGTGCATGTGGTGTTTTGTTGAAATAATGATAAGATAGAGAGATAATCAACAACTATTAAAAAACCTCTTTTGTAAATTTTTTAAAAGAGGAAGCATTTTTTAAACAATTTTAACGGCTGTTTCAAAATTATCGAATAAAAATGGGCCCCACAATTATTACAAATGGTTATGTTTTTCGATATTTCAGCCATTTCTGAACCGATTTTGATCAAATAAGGTTTATTCTGTCATTAAAATGGTATGCTCTTTCGAATTTGACACTCAGTTTTTCATTATCTCACAAAAAATTATTTTGTTTAGCGCCCTTTGTACCAAAACTCAACTATCCCTTTTAATATGATAATGGAGACTTATTGTTTTAAAACAAAATTTGACCGGGGTCAAATTATAGTAACTATCTCCGCCCGAAATGACTTTTGAAAGATAAGGGCTAAAAACAGAAATAATTTAATTGATATACGAAGAAGAGAAAGAGGAGGTGGAAAAGGAGGACACCGAGTAAGGGGGGGGGGGGGGGGGGGGTAAGGAGGCGAAGGGGGGGGGGGTATCAGGGGAAGAGGGGGAAAGGGGAGAAAGAGAAGAGATAAGGGAATCAGGAAGGTTGGTTGGTTTTTGCACACGCGTTCAGTCAATATAATTGTTTACATGGTTTACGTCTGGTTTACGTCTTTATCGTCACCATCCGATAGACGCGGCCAAGATTCGAACCCGGGCCGAGTAGTGCGATGAGCGTAGCTTTGAGCTGTAGACCAGTAGCCCATTTCATAAAACACTTGCAACTGTTGTAAGTGTCCAATTATTGTAACTATTTGGTCAACAGCCAATCAGCATGGAGCATTACATCTGTTGCCATGAAAGTTACAATAATTGGACAATTGCAAAAGTTGTAGGAAATGGGCTACAGAACACCTCTTCAATAAGAAAGAATAAGGCAGGGTATGAGCAAGAGAAGGAATAACGGAATAGGGAAGAAGATGAATAGAAGGAGAGAACGATGCAGATGAAAAATTATGGGAGGAAGAGAAAGAAGGGGCGGGGCGAGGAGGAGAAAAGGGATTCGGAAGGGGGGATTTTTAGAGGGGGAGCTCTATGATGCGTGGGATCCCGTGTTTGAATCCGTTATATCTTTAAGCGAGACAATTATTCATCCACTATTGCTGCTTTCTGCTCAGATGTATGTAACTGGGAACCTTGAATGAAGGGAACGTGGTTTCTTAAAGGGATCTAGTAACTTTGTCGACATGTGCAAAAAGTGATAAATTGTTGGTACAATGTATACTGTTGTTATATGATATGTCCACAGGGTATTGTGTGAACATTTCAAGTCAAATGGACGTTATATGGCCGAGTAATGAGAATAAATGCAAAGTGATATTCACTAACTTATTGCACTCAATTTGTACACGGTTTTCGCGGTCCAGTGGATAATTTAACATCTGAACACTTCAATCATAAATATCTTTTTAACGAAAGGGAAATTTGAAAAACCGAAACCTGTTCTATGCTTGTATTGTTAATACGAATACAACAAGGTATGAGGGAACCGCTAGAATTCCGATTGGATTTTTGAGGATTTGGACAACGTTACTAAGTCCCTTGAAGACTATGTGCGCCTAATAGGTAACTGGCTGTAATACTCCCTATGGAGTGGTAAATATGAACTTTGGGTGCAGGAATGTTTGCAGTTTGCATCCGGTGACCGGGATAAACACAGTATTGTATATCGATATGACGCTCAATCGAATAGCGCTTTATAAATAACCATTATTATTCATTATGAAAAGGAGGAGAAGAAACGGGAGAAGAGAAGAAGGAGGAGGACGAGGAGGAGGAGCAAGTGGAGAAAAGGGGGAAGGGAATTACGCGCTGATGAAATATAAACTAATTGTATTATTCATGAAGATACAAACTAAGCATGTTAGAGACAAAAAAAACATGTTATATCAAACTATTCCAAATTGTCAACATAATTTTGCAGTAAAGTCTAGTTTGTGGGTTTATTTGAATAAGATTTTTTTTTTGCATATAAACGGAGAGGAATCAAAATGAATTGCAAACAAACAAGACACATTTTCGATGACAAAAGAAGATATTAAATAAACGCAGGATACAGCCATAACGAGTGGTAAGCTTGAGATCGATGTTGGCCTCTAGAAGGAGAAAATTGGCAGCATAACATTTTTAGTTTTAGATTTAAACAGTTTGTGCGGTTATAGAGAACAGGATGAATCCAAGTAACAAGACGAGCAAATTGGGTGGCAAAAGCGCCACGCCTCCCGAGGTGCAAACTCCCTCATTGGTCAGATTGGTGTTGCAGACATTGGTCACGTCATCGTCATAGCAACCGGCGAAGCGCACCACGTGAGCGATGTAGTTCTGTTCCTGTACGCCGTGGAAGAAGTGCGCCATGGGACCGGACGCGTACACCGCTACGTCGTCGCCCCCGTGTGTCTCCGAGTAGCGGGGGACCAGGGCGTCCTGGAGGTAGCTGTGAGCCTCTGCAGGGTCAAAAACAGCATTGAAAAGTTTGTATGTGTGTGTTTGTTTTTACAGTTGAAAACGTCTTTATGTTCCAAAATCCTAATCACACCTAAATTGTCAACCATCAAAGTCACGAGAACTGAAAAGACCTAATCATGTTTTAAGCCGAGTTCTGAAAGTACGTTGTAAATTCAAATGAGCTTTAGGCACAACATTGAAAAATACAGAATATTCCTAGTTACCAAAATATTATCTAAGTTATACAAAACGAAACTGTTTGTTAGGTAATTGAAGTGATATTTGAAAATGAATCTTGTATATGGGAAGTTCGGTTGACTAATTATGGACAGTAATACGACAAAAGTATTAAGTTGTTGCCTTGTATTCCTAAGATAATTCGTACATCACTTTCATCTCG
The DNA here is from genome assembly GCA_037951105.1 of Echinarachnius parma. Classification (NCBI taxonomy): domain Eukaryota; kingdom Metazoa; phylum Echinodermata; class Echinoidea; order Clypeasteroida; family Echinarachniidae; genus Echinarachnius; species Echinarachnius parma. Next base: position 41,862 of record JBAMJV010000313.1, on the reverse strand, counting down.
GTGATGGAAATGATATAAGATGAGCAACGTACCAGTGTCATCGCTTGTATGATTCGGTCTGTGTCCGGTCTCATTGAAACTGTCCAGAACATTGGTAGCTCCTGGACCGTTCAGGTAGCCCAGGGTCGTGTAGGGAAGTCCGTCAGAACCAAGGAAGCCGGACAGACCTGCAGCGGGTGGTGAGGGGTGAAAGCGAGAAATAAGGCATCGTAAATTTACTCTCTTTTCAGGGACAAGGGTGTGTGTGGGGGGGGGGGGGGTAGGCAACCATGGCCGTCCTCCTTGTATGCCTTGTGCATGATTTGTATGTTGGCTTAACGGTTACAGTGTCTGCCTCATGCACGGGAAGTCCTGGGTTCGAACTCAGGTCGGGTCATACCAAATACTTTTAAAATGGTACTTTCTGCCTTTTAGCCAGGCAGTCGACATTTATAGAATGGGGAAGGGAAAAGTTAATCACCTGAGTTACCAGAGGACTGACCCACTTCTTTAGCTTTCGCTACATGTAATAGACGTGTGGCCTAGGGCTAATGAATCGTAGATAGTCGCCGCCTTTTGTGCCAAAATTGGCACGGGAATGACTTTAACTTTAACATGCCCTGTTTACTGTAGACAATGCGCACCGTATACGTTCTGTCCAAAATATGTGGCTAGCATGCTTCCACTTTCTCTGGATAGACAACGTGTGACTCAGACTAAAGGCCAACACACTCTACACAACAGACTTGCAGTGGGCGGTCAGGGACGAAATCGGGAAACAAGGCTTCATACAGCATAATATCATCGATGCATTGGTTGGGATGATACAAAAGGTCGCCCCTTTAAAGAACAAAATGATGCCTTACACGTCGACGCCTATGATTTGTATTCAAATTCGTACACAGCAACGATACTACACATCTGACCCATCTGCAAACCGTCACCAAATGGCACAACGTCCATGCCATTATTAGTTATAGTGTTTGAACCCGAAAGTGGAGTGTTAAAAACCCTAGTTTGGTGGCAAGGTCTTAGGGGCCTCGTTGTAGAAACAGATGCAAACGATTGTAAAGTTACTATTAATTGTAATAAAGTCAGATCATCATCATGTGACTAAATGCGGGCTTATGCCGAAAGGGTGGGTAGTGTCGCGTCACGTCGCCTTGAATGGAACGCGACCATTCGTCCAAAGCCCCCCCCCGGTTTTGCCGAAAGTGTGTGTTGGGAGCGTTAAGGCGCGTCAGCTCAGATAACGCTACCAAATGGCATGTATACGGGGGGCTTATTCCGAATGTACGCGTTTAGAGTATATGTATGCATACAATGATGTGTACATCAAATACGCGTCCGTAAATTGCGCCATTTCAATCTCTGAGTTTTCGTTTCGCCACCGCGACGAAACACGTGTTATCCTATGAGAGACCGACTTTTCCAGAAGATGGGATTTTATAGCGCATGGTTGATTGATTGAACCGATGCGTAAAGCGTGCGTGCTTCAGATGTACTGTAGTCGATATAATTATGAAGCATTATTATTGCGTTTTTAAAATATTATGATGTCCAATTCCCACGCTCTATGTAGTTTACCGCGTTTTGCGCATTCCAGGAAATGGGTTTGTACAACCGCCTTGCGTTGTATAATGAAGCTCAGTTGCGAGTCATGTGTGTTCGATTGTGTACCTGAAAGTATATACAACTTATGAAGGGCCTAATTTTTATCAAAATACAAATTTACTAAAGATTCTACATCTAAGACTTGGAATAGTTTACCTTCGGAGTTAATTAATTTAAGTCTGATCCATAGGCGTACCCAGGGGAGGGGATTTTTTTGGGGGGGGTTCAACCCCCCATCCCCTTTTTGACCAAATAATGACTGTTTAGGGGGTTTGAACCCCTCCTTTACAATTTGTAGCTGTACTGGTCTCGAGACCACATTTAAGCCCTCGAAAATTGTTAATGTACTTGGTCTCGGCTTCAAAAAATGTATACGGCCACTCCCCCCCCCCCCCCCCCCCCCTGCTTACATAAATTTGTCAGACGACATTCCCCCCCCCCCTCCCCACCCTGAACAAATCCTGGGTACGCCACTGGTCTGACCACCATCATTCAGGTTTGTGTCATTTCAAGTTTCGATTACACACAAATTAATTCAATCCGAAGGTGAACTATTCCAAGGCTTCGATGGTTACGCTTGAGCAAATTGAGTTCACAAGATATGACGTCATACAAATTTTTTTTTTTATTTTCAAATTTGAACTTCAATAACCGAAACATCATACAAAATAATGTCCAAATACCCAAAATCAATTAAATATGTTAAGAATTGGCTGAGATATGCCTAATCGCATGATTTTTTTTTGTCAATGGGAAATCAGTGCTTCCAACGCACCCTTTCGGCAAAACCGGGGGCCGGGGGGCTTTGGACGAATGGTCGCGTTCCAGTCAACGCGACGCGACGCGACGCTACCCACCCTTTCGGCATAAGCCCTAAATGCGCATATCTGATTGGTTCAAATGAGCACATTTACCGACTTACAATTAAATGGAACTTACAATCATAGGCGCCGGAAGTGGGGGGGCAGGGGGGGCGGCCGCCCCCCCCCCCCCCAATCCAAAAAGTGGGGGGGCAAAACGCGTTTTTGCCCCCCCAAAAAGCCCCCCCCCCCCCTCAAAAAAAGGAAGAAAAAAGAAAGAAAGAAAGAAAGAAAAGGAAAAGAACAAATTAATGTATCAGCTAATACTTGTTAATTCTAACGTTTAAAAACTGAGTTATTCATCAATTTAAAATTTTCGCTGCGCGCTTCGCGCGCAAACAAATGATCTCAGTTTGTTGTGTAACTTGCATTTGGTACGTCTGGGTGGGTTTTTCTGTACCAGTCCACGTACTTCCTGTGTGACGTGCACCAAATCGCACCATTACAAGTAAATAAATGCAAAATCTTCCCCGTGGGCGGGGATACCCCTCCCAAACCCTCCTCTTCTGGCTCTGCCCCAGCCCTCGGTCGCTTCGCTCCCTCGGGACTCATTTTTAGTTGTAAGCTATGATGTTGGATCATACAAATGTGGCATATGGTTTATGTTTTTATGCACCATATTGCACCATTTCAAGTATATACAGGCCAAAATCTTCCCCGTGGGAGGGGGATACCCCCTCCAAACCCCCTGGATCTGCCCCAGCCCTCGGTCACTTCGCTACCTCGGGACTCATTCTTGGCTGTAAGCTATGTTGTTGGATCATACATAATGTGGCATATGGTTTATGTTTTATGCACCAGATTGCACCATTTCAAATATGAAAATGCAAATTCTTCCCCGTGGGAGGGGGATATCCCCTCCCAAACCCTCCCCTCTGGCTCTGCCCCAGCCCTCGGTCGCTTCGCTCCCTCGGGACTCATTTTTAGCTGAAAGTTATGATGTTGGATCATACAAATGTGGCATATGGTTTATGTTTTTATGCCCTAGATTGCATCATTTCAAGTATAAAAATGTAAAATCTTCCCCGTGGGAGGGGGATACCCCCTCCCAAACCCTCCCCTCTGGCTCTGCCCGAGCCCTCGGTCGCTTCGCTCCCTCAGGACTCATTTTTAGCTGTAAGCTATGATGTTGGATCATACAAATGTGGCATATGGTTTATGTTTTTATGCCCCAGATTGCACCATTTCAAGTATAAAAATGCAAATCTTCCCCGTGGGAGGGGGATACCCCCTCACAAACCCTCCCCCTGTGGCTCTACCCCAGCCCTCGGTCGCTTCGCTCCCTCGGGACTCATTTTTAGCTGTAAGCTATAATGTTGGATCATACAAATGTGGCATATGGTTTATGTTTTTATGCCCCAGATTGCATCATTTCAAGTATAAAAATGTAAAATCTTCCCCGTGGGAGGGGGATACCCCCTCCCAAACCCTCCCCTCTGGCTCTGCCCGAGCCCTCGGTCGCTTCGCTCCCTCAGGACTCATTTTTAGCTGTAAGCTATGATGTTGGATCATACAAATGTGGCATATGGTTTATGTTTTTATGCCCCAGATTGCATCATTTCAAGTATAAAAATGCAAAAACCCTCCCCCCTCTGGCTCTTCCACAGCCCTCGGTCGCTTCGCTCCCTCAGGACTCATTTTTAGCTGTAAGCTATGATGTTGGATCATACAAATGTGGCATATGGTTTATGTTTTTATGCCCCAGATTGCATCATTTCAAGTATAAAAATGCAAAATCTTCCCCTCCCAAACCCTCCCCCCTCTGGCTCTTCCACAGCCCTCGGTCGCTTTGCTCCCTCGGGACTCATTTTTGGCTGTAAGCCATGTTGTTGGATCATGTTTTTATGCACCAGATTGCACAATTTCAAGTCCAGAAATGCAAAAGCTCCCTTGACCGTGGGGGGGGGGGGGGGGGGGGGTTGACAATCCTGTGAGTGTGGTCGGGCATGAGCCCCTAATCAAACACATAAATCGTGAGCCCTCTACGGGTTTTGCCCCCCCCCCCCCCCCCCCCCCACTCCAAAACTGCTTCCGGCGCGCCTGCTTACAATCGATTGCATCTCTTATGAAACGGGGCCCAGATGTGTTGACAAATGGCAAAGACAACGATGGAAGTGGAAGATAAATCGTGGGTATTCAATTGAAGGTAAACAAAACATGATTAATCAAACACATCTGCCGCATGTACGTCTATTATAATCATCTGTCACGCGGTTGATTCAGTCACACCAATTCAGCATAAAATACGGGCTAAATATATTACTCACCCAATATAGGATTTCCCCTCTCAGGGTATCCAGCGAAGCCCATGGTGTGGGCGTGGTCAGCCGTTACTATGATGAGTGTGTCGTTAGTGCTTGTCAGAGACTTCGCCATGTCAACGGCGTCCGACATAGCGATGGCGTCGCCAAGGGCGTTGAAGGCGTTACCCGCGTGATGACCGTGGTCAATCCGTCCACCTATATAAGGTTTGTGTTGAAAAGAAAGAATATCGAGGTGAACTCTAAAGGATCGCTTAAGACCTTCTTTTGGACACCAACAACTTCAATCAAAGTCAGGCCCTATAAACGGTATTCGCCTCAATCCCAACGCGCACAGAGCCGACTCGAACACGATTCGATGCTCGATCAGGCCATTTAAAGCCCTCCGCACACTGCAGAGCCGACTGGACCCGATCCGACTGGTTTTCAGTCAGGCTAGAGTCGGTTTCGCTCAATCGTAGCCGATTCAATATGTTGAATCGGCCTTGAATTATCTCCGACTGGCTCATGACCGGCAAAAGGGTGTCCTGAGGCAACGTATACTGAGCTGAACCGACTTAAAAACCAGTCCGATCGGGTCGAGTCGGCCCTGTGGCCCTGTATGCTCCCACATTAAAGATTGACATGCGTGAGGATGATTTTGTATGTTTGTTTTATTTCCAAATCAAGATTTTAAAAAATACATCATAAGTCAGAACATAACGTAGATAATAATATACAAATGTTTAAAGCAAAAGTAGTATTACAAGTTCTAAATAAAATAAACAAATTGTATTTGTTTGTTGCTAAAAGTGTTACCTTCTACGGCGAGGAAGAATCCGTTGGGGTCTTTCTGTAGCATCCTGATGGCCTTCTCGGTCATTGACGCCAGGGAGGGGTCATTGCCCTCCTCAGCCTCGCTCGCATACCTCATGTGACTGTCCTCGAACAGACCTTAGAATGGACAAACAAACAAACACATACATAAATAGAAATACGACAAACAAACAAACAAGCAAGCAAGCCTCGCCGGCAAACCCCATGTAACTGTCCTCGAACAGACCTAGATGAGTAATCAAATAATGCGAAATAAGGAATATTCTTTGGATGCATCTTCAAGTTTAGTATAATGTTCCATAAGCCAAGATGATATTATACATGTATACGTACAAGTATAGGTGACATATTAAATTTCGCAGTGATTAAGTGACAAGAACCATATTAGTAAAACAAAATAAATAAGAAAATGTTCGTGTTTCGAACAATGAATGAATTTGTTGTTTCAAATTTGAATTCCTTTTACTTACACATAATTATAGTACCATTTTGAGAATGGATATAGTGGCTATACGCTTTTAGTGCACTATGTTGGAAAGGATACATTATAATTATATCTCACCAAGTAAGTATTCCGTTTCATCCACGTTCACGTCGTCAAATTGGTCTTTGTTCCAGACGTAGCTTGCATTTGTTTTTCCTGTCTTCCATTCCTCGATCAGGTTTCTTCCGTCTGCTCTCTTCCCCCCTGCGGTACCATTCTCTGGTCCCATCTCCGTTTCATTGTAGAAGTTCTGACGTCCGCCACCTAAAAGAACCTGAGTGACATAATTAAACTAAATTGTGAAAATATTTGTTTATATCATTTCCCTTTATGTATCACATTTATTTCCTCAAATGGGTGGGACAGCATAGTTGAATTATGTTTTGTTTTAAATTGTACATTTATTGTATCTTTTATGGAACAGATATTTAAATTATATGTTGTATTAACTTTTACCAAGAATGTAGATCTTTTCTTAACAAGTCAAGAGTGTGCATTCGCTTCTTCCTGCTGTTTTTGCTGCTGCTGCTACGCCTGTTCCCCCTCCTCCTCCTCCTCCTCCTCCTCCTCCTCCTCCTCCTCCTCCTCCTCCTCCTCCTCCTCCTCCTCCTCCTCCTCCTCCTCCTCCTCCTCCTCCTCCTCCTCCTCCTCATACTCCTTCTTCGCATCCTCCTCCTAATACTACTTCTTCTCCTCCTGCTACCCCTCCTCCCCCTCCTCCTCATTCCATTCTCCTCTTCCTATTGTTCTCTTCCGGCTCCTCCTCATCCTCATATGTTATTATACCCACTGCTTGTCCAATATTAAACTAATTTCAACAAAACCCTAAATTTAAAATAAAATGTTCTAAATGATGGCTTCAAATGACTATAAAATCGTCAATTATGCATTGTAAATGATTAATATGTTTCGGACAATGCGTCTTTTATCACGCAATAAATTCGAGCTAACTCACGTTGTGTGTTATCGCCCTCCCTCGTGCTTCTATGCAGGAAATGATTCACGGAACATACTCCGTCCCTCTGATAGGACGATAAATGGAGGTCCCGTATATGAGACAGTCACACCTCATACACGCCAAAGAACCTAGTCTACTTCTCAAAAAGAATATGGTGTTAACCCGGTTGACTAGTATCACAACCTGCACATCACAACCAAATTAAAGTGATATAATTCAGTGCACTGGTGGGAGGACTTATCAGTTGCTTCCCCTGCTGACAACACGACTTACAAGCGTGTCAGTATATGGCACATCCCTCATGTTATGATGAGGGCTTTGTCCAAGTATGGATGAACTATAAAGGTTGAAGAAATGGAGCAGTACTCCAGAAGGAACTGCCTCCTGATCCACGGAATAGCAGAAAAGTCAGACGAAAACACCGATAAGATCATCTGCGACCTGGCAGAAGAAAAGCTCGGCGTCACCATCAGCCTGGACCACATCGACCGATCGCATCGAGTTGGAGCACGGGGAAGGAAGGACAGGAAAGGCCGACCTCTAACCCGACCGATCATCGTCAAATTCATCGGTTATCGTCCGCGATCACTGATGTATGCCGCCAGAGCCAAACTGAAAAACACCAGAATCTACATTCATGAAAATCTCACCCCTGAGCGACAGAGCCTGCTGAGATATGTGAAGGAGAGATACCCCGGACCTGGAAACAAAGTGTGGACACAAGATGGAAAGGTAAAAATCAGAACTGAAAACAACTCCATGATTGTGATCAACTCACATTCAGACTGGAGAGAACACATACGTTAACCGTTAACTGACTGGCTTACATACATATTTAAACAAGCAAATTATCCGCCTCTTTGTTTGTTTAGCCTCATCGAACTGAACTTTCGAACTTTTGAACTTGTATTTTTGTTTTCTCTATATTTTGAATTAATGTAGAAAATATTAATAATTGACTTGTTTATAACTTTAATTAGAAGCTTTCGATAGTAGTTAGGGATTCAAGAAAATCATGAAATGTATTGAATGTAGTTTAACAATCAGGTGGAATCAATTAAGGGTAACATGTAATTGTGGAAATGTATGTCATGAACTTTGTTGTAACAAGTAAAGCTACAATTGTTCATTGTGCATCTTAAAAGCTTTACCGTTTAACCACATATTAGATGATATTGATTTTCAAATTGAGCTCAACCAATTTTTTCAATCTAACAGTAATATTGATTTGGAACAGTTGAATAACAAGGTACTTAATGTATTTTCCTTGCAAGATGATGAACACACATATAATGATGCGTTGGAACATCCTTGTCAATATTACTTTAATGGTTCGTTCCGTAAAAAGACTAATGGACTTGAGGATACAAAGCAATTTTCGATTTTTCATTTGAATGCCCAGAGTTTACCCTCTAAGTTCTTCCGAATACAAGATTATATTTCCACTTTACATCACCGTTTTACTATATATGCTTTCACAGAAACTTGGTTCCATGAAAATGTCCCAACCATGTATAATATTCCTGGCTATAGTTTTATTCATAAACACAGAGTGGGGAGACGCGGAGGTGGTGTTTGTTTATATATAGATGATACCATAATGTTCAAAGAAAGAAAAGACTTATCTTTTTCAAATGAAAATATTGATACGTTATTTGTTGAGATTGAAGATGTTGGAAAAAAGAATACTGTGGTTGGTGTGGTTTATAAGGCACCTGATACAGACTCAGATGTTTTTATAGAATCTGTTAGTAATTGTATGACTATTTTAACGAAGGAAAATAAAGATTCTTATGTAGTCGGTGATTTTAATCTCGATATTCTAAAATCATCTATTCATAACCCTACACGAGATTTTTTGGACATAATGTATGCTAATGGTTTTCAACCTTTAATAACTAAACCAACCAGAGTAACGTCTGTCACTTGTACTTGTATTGACAATATATTTTGTAATGTGCTAGATAAACCTATTATACCAGGAATCCTTTATTCTGACGTTTCAGACCATTTCCATATTTTCCAGGTTACAATGTCTGGGGGGAAACCACAAGACATTCAGCGTGACAATAATAACTCATCGCTCTCTGACCACGTTGACTTGAATTCTGTTAAGGCGGAATTAAATGCTTTGAACTGGGATTTTGTTGAATCGTGCACTGATGCTACACAGGCTTACAATTTATTTATTTATAAAGTAACACACATTTGTGAAAAGCATAAACAAAATAATCTAAGTCAACGTAAAAAGAAGCGATCATTACCACGTAAACCTTGGATAACAACATGTATTCTTCGTAGTATTGATAAAAAACAAAGATTGTACCACAAGTTTATTCATACGCCATCTTTGGATAATGAAGTGAGATATAAAGTATATAGAAATAAACTAAATGATATTATACGACTTAGTAAACGATTATATTTTGCAAAGAGGTTATTACATAACAAACAGAGTATTTCTAAAACTTGGCAAATTTTGAATGAAATTCTTGGTAGAAACAAAAAGTCTAAGCTTCCGTCTTATATTAACTATAATGGTCAGGTAGTTAATGATAATAAACGTATAGCCAATATATTCAATGAATACTTTGTAAACGCCGGCTTAGTAGCATCTAACAATGTACAATCTACTCAAAAGCAATTCACTGATTATTTGCCTCCTAGAGTTTGTTCATCTTTATTTTTTTCTCCCACTAACGCAAATGAGATTATTGATATTGCGAAGGGTTTAAAATCATCATTTTCATGCGGATATGACAATATCAATTCACATTTTGTTAAGCAGATTGTTCATAATATTGCAAGTCCTCTAGTTTATATTCTTAATTTATCGCTCAGTACAGGCATTGTACCTGATCCTTTAAAAGTTGCAAAAGTTATCCCCGTATATAAAAAAGACGACTCTAATTTGGTTAAAAATTATAGACCCATTTCTTTATTACCCATATTCTCGAAGTTTCTTGAGCGTATTGTATTTATTCGTTTGTATAAACACTTGGAAAAACGTAATATACTCTCAAAATATCAATTTGGGTTTAGACCGAACCACTCTACTGAAAAAGCAGTTTTATATGCAATAGAAAAAATAACAACATTTTTAGAAAAAAAGGAAACTGCAATTGGTATATATTTAGTCCTCAGTAGAGCTTTTGATTCGCTCAACCATGACATTTTGTTACATAAGTTAGATACATATGGCATTCGTGGAGTACCACACAATTGGTTTCAGAATTATTTTAATAATAGAAAACGGTTTACATCATTTAATAATGTTAACTCTGATACTTTATTTTTGAACTGTGGTGTACCTCAGGGTAGTATTTTAGGACCATTGCTCTTTTTAATCTATGTAAATGATGTTGTTAATACGTCAGACATTCTACATTTTGTTATGTATGCTGATGACACAAATATTTTTATATCACATAATGATGAAGATATATTACAGAATTTATTGAATGTCGAAATGGATAAAGTGTGTAACTGGTTTAAAGCAAACAAACTCCTTTTAAATATTTCTAAAACAAAATTGATGATATTTTGCTTAAATAGACGGACAGAGAAACGTATATCATTAATTTTGGATGATAACATTGTTGAAAAGGTTAACCACACAAATTTCTTAGGAATAATAATTGATGATAAATTGTCTTGGTCATATCATATTGATTCTGTACATAGAAAAGCGAGCATTGGCGTTGGTATGATGATTAAATTACGGCAGTTTTTACCTTTAAAATCTATTTTTACTCTGTATAATGCTCTAGTCTTGCCCCACTTTAATTATGGCAGTCTTGTATGGGGCGGTGCAGGTTTTTGTTATTTGAATAGACTATTGACCCTTCAAAAGAAAGCTATCCGCCTTTGCTGTAATGCAGATTATCGATCTCACTCACCACCTCTTTTTAAACAGTTATATAGTTTGAATTTGTCTGATAACATACGATTAAAAACCGCTCTTTTTGTATTTGAAGCGCTAAACGGCCGGTTGCCTACATGTTTTACAGGATCATTTATTTGTAATACCAGGGGACACATGCAAACAAGGCAACGTGATGATATAAAGATACCATTCTGTCGATTAACATTAACTCAAAGTAATTCTATAAAGTATAAAGGGACCAAGTTATGGAACTCACTAGATGTTGGGATAAAGTTAGCTAAATCGCCAAGACATTTTAAAACCGTATATAAAAGTTATTTGCTCCATTTGTATAATAATGTTTTACATAATCGCTTTGTGTTCCACATGTATACTATACACTTGCTTTGTATTAATTCTTATTTTGCTTTCCTTTCATTTGTACAGTAACATTATGTAATTACATTGTTACCTTCATGTTACGCTATATCTGTTCAACTGGGTTGGGTTGGCATGGTTGGGGAGGGAATTAGAGCTAGGATTAGGATTAGGATTAGGATTATGTTAGTACGTTAGTAGGTTAGTATAATATAAATTGTGCAATCGTTCGTAGTAATCTGATATAAATGTAACATTTTTAAGGGAATACCCACTTGTACAAGCCATGGCTTTTTTGTTGTATTCCCCGATCACTTTTATTTGTATATACATTGTATTGTTTTAATTTTTGAATAAATGAATAAATGAAAATAACCTGATTGATTGATTAATTGAATATGTTTCAACCCACGCACCAACATTATTGGTTTTTAAATACACCTGCAGTTGAACGATATGGCAATTACCTTTATATACGGATGGTCTTCGACGAGTTGGACGGCGATGTCCCGACACGCCCTCTCGGGAACGGGAATGGCCTGGTCGTTTTCCCAGTCCCGATCGGCAGAGTGACAATATAGGGCACCAGGGGTGGCGTGTGTGATGCGAGCTGTGGTCACGATCCCTGTGGCTTTATCTAGTCATGATGACGATAATGAAGATGGTGGTGGTGATAATGATGAAGATGATGATGATGATGATGATGATGGTGGTCATAATCATGATGGTGTAGGTGATGGTGATGAATACGACGGTGATGATGGTAAGTATTATGATGATAAGGATGAGGAGGAGTAAGAGGATGATTATGATGAGGAGGAGGAGGAGGAGGAGGAGGAGGAAAGGATGATTAAAATGATGATGTTGACGATGGTGGCAATAATATGGTAGTTTTAGAAGAAATAGTGTAACAATATAGTTATACTGTGTTAATGGTCATCATGAAGAGTATTAACATTTGATGATATTCGTCTTACATGATCACTAAGGTTGTAGATTAAAAAGACTAGCACTTTGTCCGAGTATGTATTTTTCGCAAATACAAATTCAGCTCGATTTCTCGGCTCAAATACAAAATTTAAAAAAATGAAAATGATAAAAACAGTAAGATTGAATGCTTAACTTGTTTTCCGTGGTAAAAATACAATAATTGGACTAATAGGAACATAATAATTATTGCTATCCAAGTTTGAAATTAGTTACATATTACATTATACTTTTAGTATTTTGAAATACGTTATAACGCCATGACTCACCTTTTTTGCGAAAAGCGTCGACCAGTACCGAGTCGACTTCATTCCCCGCGGTGGTATTACAGAACCCTCTAATGACGCCGTCGTCTATTCCCAGGACGCCGTGCTTGGTCTTCACTCCGGTGAAGAACGCAGTAGCCGTCCCCGCGGAGTCGGGCGTCTGGCGATCGGTGTTGTACGTCTGGTAAAAAAAAAACAATAAATGATATGTAGGGAGAGTACAAGACTTGTTTGTAGCTGGATTCGAACCTCCAGATTTGTACAACTTATCTCATTATACTACTTTTGCAGACCCCTATTAAGACGACGTCGTCTATTCCCAGGACGCCGTACTTGGTCTGAACACTCCGTTGAAGAACGCCGTAGCCGTCCCCGCAGAGTCGGGCGTCTGGCGATCTGTGTTGTACGTCTGGTAAAAAGCCAACAAATAATGCATAGTCTATGGAGAGTAGAAGATTTGATTGTAGCGAGATTTTACTCTTTCTACATATTACATATTACATATTACTACTTCCATAGGCGCCGGAAGTGGGGGGGCAGGGGGGGCGGCCGCCCCCCCAATCCAAAAAGTGGGGGGGCAAAACGTGTTTTTGCCCCCCCAAAAAGCCCCCCCCCCCCCTTAAAAAAAAGGAAGAAAATAGAAAGAAAGAAAGAAAGAAAGAAAGAAAAAGGAAAAGAACAAATTAAATGTATCAGCCAATACTTGTTAATTCTAACGTTTATTAAAAACTGAGTTATTCATCCATTTAAAATTTTCGCTGCGCGCTTCGCGCGCAAACAAATTATCTCAGTTTGTTGTGTAACTTGCATTTGGTACGGCTGGGGTGGGTTTTTCTGTACCAGTCCACGTACTTCCTGTGTAGGCTGTTATTGCTCTGCTGTTTGTGCATGTGACGTGCACCAAATCGCAACATTACAAGTAAATAAATGCAAAATTTTCCCCGTGGGAGGGGGATACCCCCTCCCAAACCCTCCCCTCTGGCTCTGCCCCAGCCCTCGGTCGCTTCGCTCCCTCGGGACTCATTTTTAGCTGAAAGTTATGATGTTGGATCATACAAATGTGGCATATGGTTTATGTTGTTATGCCCCAGATTGCACCATTTCAAGTATAAAAATGCAAAATCTTCCCCGTGGGAGGGGGATACCCCCTCTCAAACCCTCCCCCTCTGGCTCTGCCCCAGCCCTCGGTCGCTTCGCTCCCTCAGGACTCATTTTTAGCTGTAAGCTATGATGTTGGATCATACAAATGTGGCATATGGTTTATGTTTTTATGCCCCAGATTGCATCATTTCAAGTATAACAATGCAAAATCTTCCCCGTGGGAGGGGGATACCCCCTCCCAAACCCTCCCCCTCTGGCTCTGCCCCAGCCCTCGGTCGCTTCACTCCCTCATGACTCATTTTTAGCTGTAAGCTATGATGTTGGATCATACAAATGTGGCATATGATTTATGTTTTTATGCCCCAGATTGCATCATTTCAATTATAAAAATTCAAAATCTTCCCCGTGGGAGGGGGATACCCCCTCCCAAACCCTCCCCCCTCTGGCTCTTCCACAGCCCTCGGTCGCTTCGCTCCCTCGGGACTCATTTTTGGCTGAAAGTTATGATGTTTGATCATACAAATGTGGCATATGGTTTATGTTATTTTAATCCCCCTGATTGTACCATTTTAAGTATAAAAATGCAAAATATTCCCCGTGGGAGGAGGATACCCCCTCCCAAACCCTCCCCCTCTGGCTGTGCCCCAGCCCTCGGTCGCTTCGCTCCCTCATGACTCATTTTTAGCTGTAAGCTATGATGTTGGATCATACAAATGTGGCATATGGTTTATGTTTTTATGCCCCAGATGGCATAATTTCAAGTATAAAAATGCAAAATCTTCCCCGTGGGAGGGGGATACCCCCTCCCAAACCCTCCCCCCTCTGGCTCTTCCACAGCCCTCGGTCGCTTCGCTCCCTCGGGACTCATTTTTGGCTGTAAGCTATGTTGTTGGATCATGTTTTTATGCACCAGATTGCATAATTTCAAGTCCAAAAATGCAAAAGCTCCCTTGACCGTGGGAGGGGGGGGGGGGGGGGGGGGGGGTTGGCAACCCTATGACTGTGGTCGGGCATGAGCCCCTAAACACATAAATCGTGAGCCCCCTTCGGGTTTTGCCCCCCCCCCCAATCCAAAACTGCTTCCGGCGCGCCTGACTACTTCTACTACTAATGAAGAAGCTCCCCCCCCCCCCCCCCCCTAACCCAATCGTCATCATTGTTTACCGTTACAAATTAATACCATTTTTCTTTTTCTATTGATTGTAAAACCTTCTTTTTTTCATCGATATATCGCATTATGGGGAAGCGTGGCGTTGACCCCAAATTTAGTCTCTATTCCGACAGTTGTTCCACTAAGAATGCGTCTGGCTCCGTGAACTGACCGTTTCCACCTAGAGCAGTGTAGTTTAATGCACAACGGAGGTGCAATAAGTTGGTATGGGGTGGTATAGTCAGAAGAAGAAAAAATTTGTTATCATGGTTATAGGATACCCTTTAATATACAGGGTGTTTATAAAAAAGCGGAACCCAACTTCCACCCGCAATATTTTATTTAATAAACATAATTATATTTATTGCAATATGTCATATCAAAGGTTAATTCATACTCTTTCGTTTGATACCAAATATGTTGTGATAACGTCATGCATGATTGAATAAAACCTGTTGCGCACAAGAGTAGAAAGTAATTGTTAAATGCAATGTAAAGAATGAAACAATAGCCAAAGTCAAGTAACATTTTATGATGTTTCTTGATTCATAGTTTTACATTTTATTCAAATTTGAGAAGAGTTTATGGTCCATAATCATCCCCAATGTCCTTCCACATGACCCCCATGTCTGTCCGCACATGTTTGTGCTCGTGTTCCGTGGTTAGTTGCATGGTCAGGCAAGGAACTGATTTAAAAAGTATCTCCATGTTCATTTATTTACGGAACAAAAGGATTACAAGACAAACGAACACAAGGAGAGGTTTCAATGAATGACCATCATACCGTGTTGATGAATAGATCTAAATCTTGTGCGCAAAGCAATTTTAACATTGCTCGTTTAAAATGCTTGCAATTCGATAACTACAAGCTCAATTATTACAAATATGGTATCAAATGAAAGAGTAATAAATTATCTTTGCGATGATATATGGCAATAAACATAACTATGTTCACTACATAAGATATTGCTGGTGGAAGTTGGGTTCCGCTTTTTTGTAAACACTCTGTATATGACGTCATACTATCCACCCCATACAGTGAGTGATTAGTGGAACCAGACTTAGACTCCGTGGAACAACTCTCGGGTAAAGCTACGTAAAAACCGGGTAGTACTAGTACTGTAGTAAGAAGACATAGTTTTAAAAGAAACCCCATTTATAGTCTGTTAGAGTCTGTCTAACCTTGATCAAGCCGACATGAGAGAAGGTCTCCCAGGCGAGGTTGTTCTCCTCCCCCGTATGTCCGTTCAGCTGGCCCTGTCTGATGCGAGCCGCTGATACGGTAGGGATGCTCATCCCATCTCCTAGGAAGAAGATGATGTTCTTAGCCTCCCGGATGTTGAGGGTCTGGAGAGCTATCGAATCCTTTATGGATTGCTGGGCCTGAGAGTTCCAGTAAGACGCATCTGCAACAAATACAAGTTAAATATTTGTAATAATGACAAGGTATCTCTCTTAATTTCTAGGACTTAAATTTTAAGTCTTTCTTACGACTTAAAATATTTTAAGTCCTAAAGACTTATTTCTTTAGGCCTCCGGTACCCTTCGATTGAAATTTGGCTTCGCAATCTAAATCTAATGGGGACTTAAAACTTTAAGCCAATCAGACTACCCACAAATGATGTCATGCATGCAATTCGCAAGAGTTGAAACCCGTTTTGATCGACTGCCATTTTGGATTTCACGAAGCGACGTCGACGCGGCTTGATGGAGGAATTTCTCGAACAAATCGATGACGATGGGAGTGTGACAAAGCTACTCAAAGGTAAGCATAATGTAATGTGAATGCAATAGGATGTGATAGATTAATCTGGGAGTCAACAGCCGACGATAAATATGTAAATTTCATCTAAGTAGGCCTAACTGCGAACAGGTAGCGCCCCGGGATTACATGACAGACTGCAGTCTGCATGCAATGCACCGGTACGTACGCGTACCCTGGCCTGTGCTAGCCGCCGCTAGCTGCAGGCCGGACTGCGGCGCGCCGCAGCTCAGTCCGGCCTGCAGCGCTAACTGTTCATGTTTGTAAAATTGTAGACTTGCAATAACTACTCATCGAATGGCTAATATTTAACAATTTTTATCAAAAGATAAGCACTGAAATTATTGAAATTTTACTCACATTGTCTAGAATATTCAGCAGATTTGGATGATGCATGTGCACACTTTGTCAGACTTAACTTAAGTTAAGACTTACCGTAAAGTCAAGATGACTTTCCTTCAAATTGTTCAATTTCTCACGAAATGTAGCTGATATTACAGCAACATGTGTGCCTGATAGTAGTTTGTGCAAATTCCAGGTTTTGAAATTACAAGGACTTGTTTTAGAATTAGGGGGAACTTTTGTGTTGTGTTTAGATTCACTGATTATTAATAGTACTCTTATTTTGTTACAATAAAGCAGAAATGTGTAAATAAAAAAAAATGGTCTTGATTTGGTTACATAACTCCCATTAGTTTTTATGCGCCCGAAGGTACATCATGGCCAAGTCTCCTAACATGGATGAACGATAAGAGATCGATGTAAATGTTGGTCATGGTGTCCAGCATTGCTAAATTCGGCGTGTGGTGGGTGGCTCTTGGTTGTCATCGATCTTGTTGGCGATGAGTTCGAGGAGGAGCTGGTGGCCTCACTTTCAATGGAGCAGGAGCGCGAGCGGAGAAGATTGTGCATTCATCGTCCATCTCGCCGACTGTTGGCCATCGCCATCATAATATGGCTCCCTATTAAAGGGTCCGTTTTCTTTGTTGGATAAGACTAGGTAGTAGGTGGTGCAACTCATGATACTAACAATAATCAACAGATATTTTTCTTCTTTTTTTGTTTGCATTCCCTTGTAAATAATCATTAGATTATGAGCAAATATTTAGAATCGTAAACGTCTTCTATTGTACTTATTGAACCTGTCAGGCCTTCTCCATATATGTATCGTGACAAGATTACTTTTCGTTCTCACATTTTTATTCATAGGATGCAGAGGGAGACGTGGCTGAGCCAGTCTGCGAAGCAACGCCGGGGAAGGTGCGTGAGATGTCTGTGGGAGCAGAGGGACTGCGGTTCCAGAGGGTGCCCTTGCTGCAGCTGGAGAGTTGGTGTGGTGGTCAACGATGTCCTCGGCAAGGTGGTCGTCATCGGAGTCAAGGTGGGGAGCATCGTAACTTCGTAAGCAGCAACATCCGTGGCAAGGTGAGGGGCTTCACGGAGGGAGGTGCATGCCGCTATCTGCGCTGTCTTCCTCGCCGAAATGGAGGTCAGCGACATCGAAGGGAAGGTGAGCATCATTGGGATGGACGTCAGCGACGTCGAAAGGAAGGAGAGCCTGTTAATCGCAAGCGACGTCTGGTCATCGGAGGAGATCGTGGAGTCAACGATGGGCCGGACGGAGATCGTCTGTTGAAGGTTGCAGATCGCGAGCACGTCGAAAGAGTGTACGCGAATGCCAGGTTGGACGTTTCAAGCGTTATCGTTGAGGAGCGACTTGACATCGTCGGTGTTATCGGAACATGGACTCTTTGGTCAGTGTGCTGACGTTCAGTACGCTGGTTGAGCGGAACTTCAAAACGCGTAAGAAGCCGATTTTGAAGTAACTTTGAAAACTGTAATCTGCTTTGTTTTTGCAGAACTTATGTGCAGTGGAGAACAGTGTCTGTTTTTAGCCCAATTATGGATAGCGAACTGTGACAAATCTTGAAGAACAGTGATTCCATAATTATAGTTTGAACATTACCACTGCAAATAACTATTATGTCAGGAAAAACTGATGTTGACTGTTGAGTCTTCTTAATAACATTTTGGACTGTCACAATCAGAGAACTTAAACTTTGGAAGACTATGGGTCTTTGAGACTTTGACATGATTTAAGAAGACTCGGGTAAAATAACAATTGTATCATGAACTCGGTATGAAAAAGGTTATTGTTATTTTCGTTGTTTTATTTTTATGTTTTTCTGTGTATAATGTAACCTATTGTGATGTCAATAGCATGATTGGCACGGTGAAGTTTGTGATTTATTCTTATGCATAATGATGATGCGAAGTAATATTATTACAATGCTTACAAGGAAACTAGTTAGACATGTGTTAGACTAGTTAGACAAGATTTTTGCAATCCATGAGTCATAATAATGAGTATAATAAATGTAATACAATATTAATATTCCCAGTAAGCCAGTTATATCTATTTTTCTTTCTTTCTTATGTTTGTCTATATCACTCTGCCTACGCCTCTTACAATGTAACCTTTACAGATTCTCCTGAGTAACTGTTACCAAGTACCAACTATGGAATGTATAATTAAGACAATATAATTGCTGGTATTATACTGCCCCCTTTACTTTAAATATAACATTTTTTTTTTTTTTTCCTAATTATTTTTTTTTCTTTTACATCTTCTCTCATATTATGGACCATACTGCTGATTATTTTCTAACATTTTTCTTGTTACTCCAGTAAGAATTTACAGTCAATTTGCAGTTTTGAACAATGAATTAAGAGTTTGATTTAAATGTGCAGTAATCATGTAATTTAATGTATAAAATCAGTATTTATGAAATGTAATTTTTTTAGTTATGCAAGGTGACCTCCAAAAACGGCACACAAGAGTTTTGCTATATTTATGTCACAAGAGTATTTCTTATCTAAAAATAAATGCTTTTTCAGAAAATGACACCCAAGATCATCAATTTTGGTTGAGCAGTTTTGCTTCTACGCTTCTTTAGCAAAAGGAGTTGAACAAATTATAGTGTTTCATGTAAGTCACAAGCCGACCACAGAGTTTGGACGGCGTGCTTGGTGCTTACCTAGCTGTGAAAAAGTGTCCGTTCGGATTCAGTTGCCTTTGAATGAATACTGGTTTCCCAGCTGTATACATGTAGAACAATTTGCAAAAGTGAGGTAATTTGGCTGAAGAAGTATCATAGCTACAAACTATTACTAATTCTTAGTATTCAGTATTAATTCCATCGTCAGATTTGTCTGGTTTGGTACTTTGGTTACTTATTCACTGAAGATTACTAATTTTTGTTAATAGAAACACCATGTAGTTCCATGCAAAACATGCAAGTATTACGGATTTCCAACATAATCATTACTTATTTCTTCTTTTGTTAGCAGATATGTGTAAGCAAAACTATTTACAGCCATGGTCACAAATCCCTTTACGAACATTGTACGTACGATTGATTTTGTATGGCTGCAATATGGTATAAAAGTTGTTCGTACAGCATTCGTAAGGGCATGTGTTACCAAGGCTTAACCAATATCTTTGTGTTTCATTTTCTTCAGCATAAAATACACTAGTTAACAGATAAGGCTAATAAGGAATTTCTGACATGCAGGAATTAAAAATCAACCGTGCTGCTTTTTTCTGGGCTAGGCCTATATATAAACCTGGATTGCAATGAGTAATCTAACCCTATTAACTTTGATAACTTTATCCCATGAAGTTGTATATTTTATATTGTAATTTTCAGTTTTATTTATTTGTTTTATTTACGATAATTTGTCATTGTTACCTTAATTGATGTATGTATAAAATGAATTATAAGTTTGATACAAATGTAGTTATCATACCAAATTGTATTTCTGATATTTATGAAAAAATGCTTATTTCTTTCGTCAAGTTTGATAGAACTTTACAATCAGGATGGAAGCACATCGTGTTTTATACAGTCTGTATAAAAAAAAAACATGGTACAGTCAGGAAAACAAATTATCTAGGTATGATCTTTGTTGAAAATGTATGTGTATTTGTTATCATATTAAAGCAGAATGATAGCTCTTTCTTTTGCTTTTCAAATCATATCATTTACTTTTGTAAATCAAGAGTTATGCTACGTTTAGTGCGGCAAGACAATATCCCATTTGTGCCACTTTACGTATTCATCAAAGAAATTGTCATGAAAGTTTCAACGACAAAACAATTACTTTGTGAGGACAAAGATGGAAGAAATTACTGAAGCATTTTTTACTATGATATATATTACTTAGTAGCACACGTACAAACACACACGAACACAAGCATACACGCGCACATACTTTAGTTTTGTACGTATGTCACACACTCACATTGGCTTGTGGGTGTATGTATGTTTGTGTATGTGTGTACGCACAAACACACCATTCGTACACCATGCACGCTCATTAGTGTATATATGTACGTGTGTGTTTGTGTTTGTGTATGTGTTACTAAGTATTATATATAATTCTGGAAGATGCTTTGGCGGATTTTGGTCAGTATTTTCCTCATAATTATCTATTTACAGCAATAATACTATTCCATTGTTTAAACATTCATGACAATTTCGACGATAAATACAAAAAGTGGCACAAACGGGATTTTGCCTAATCGCTTAAAACGTGGCATAACTCTTGATTAACAAAAGCAATAAGTATGATTAAAATAGCAACATAAAGAGCATTACTTCGCTTTAATATGATATAAAATACTTATATTACGAACATTTTTTATATTATATTTTCTGACTGTACCATTCTTTTTGATACACACTGTATACTCCGCTAAGTTCAGTTGCTATATTTGATTTATGTTTGCTTGTAGCAGTATATATAATTTGTCAAAGGAACTTTTTGTTCAATTGTATATATGTACAGGTCCAGGGTTTATATTGATTCTTTATATGTTTTGATTTATATTATTGTGAAATAAATGTACATTTCAATTTAGATGAAATAAACAAATTTACACCAACAGAAAAAGTGTATCAACTCGTTTTCTTTTAAGTGTTTTCTTTTTTTTGAAATAAATCCATCATGGATTTATTTTGAAATAAATCCAAGAAAGATTTAAAATCAAGACTTTAATATTTAAATCCATGATGGACTTATTTTAGAAATAAATCTAAGAAGATTTAAAAAGTAGTCGTGAAAGATTTAAATTATAAATCCAATAGACTTAAAATTTAAGTCCTACATGGACTTAAAATTTTAAGTCTTAGGATAGATTGATTTTAAGTCCTATGGTTTTGTCACTCTCCTGAGTCCACTTGGACTTAAACAAATAAATCCTTTGGACTTAAAAATAAGTCCTAGAAATTAAGAGAGTATAGCCGGGTGAGAGCTCGTTCGTTCGTTCGTTCGTGTCTCCTCTAAATTTAAATATTGCCTCTCCATCGCTGGATTGTTGCGATGGCCGTCTTGTTAATTGACAAGGTTTCAGTTGCGTAGATACGGGGGGGGGGGGGGGGGGCACGGGCCCCCCAAAAGAAAAATAAATAAATAAATACAAATAAAACAAACGATAACAAACATA
Organism: Echinarachnius parma; assembly: GCA_037951105.1. Lineage (NCBI taxonomy): Eukaryota > Metazoa > Echinodermata > Echinoidea > Clypeasteroida > Echinarachniidae > Echinarachnius > Echinarachnius parma. The sequence goes on along the minus strand of JBAMJV010000313.1, from coordinate 19,872 downwards.
AAGGGACCATTAATAAAATACATGAGCTGTGCCCCCCCCCCCCCCCAAAAAAATATATATATATATATATATATAATAATAATAATAATAAATTGGTGTGCCCCTCTTCCCCAATCAGTCCGACCACGCTACGCCACCGCAAGGGTCAGTTCCAGTTAATCCGTACAGTCCACTCAGCCCCGCTCCACGATATGGTCCATTGATTGGATCTGACCACAGTCGCAGATGGTTTGGCCGATTCCATGTTGGCCCTACACCGCCCCATTCTGGTCCGCAGCCAGGTACTTTGCCAATCTTGTACATCAAGTTGAGTAATTTGATGGGTATATTAGGAGCATGGCTGATAATCTGGCCCCATATTCATGAAACCCTGCTAGCTTAGTTACTTGCTAAGTGTATTTTTGATGTGCAGTTTATTGAGCAACAAACAGTTTTCCTAGTCCCCAACTAGGGTCAACTGGGTACGCATTAGGTACCCACTAAGTTAACCTTCGTTAGCAACTTAAAGATCTTGCGTATAATTCTTAGCCACGTCATCCAAAATAGATTTAGCAAGGAACTATTCTGATGGCCGGTAGAGGATTCTGTTCAGATAGAGGGACGTTTATGTGGCAGTGAGAGTGAGAAGTACTGTGTACATATAGCTTCGTTTGGCTAAATGAGTCATGCATACCATCTTGTAGGTCGGAGTCTCATCCATGTAATGCATACCGTAGAACACCATCGTCAAGCACCCCCAAGCACCTATATGCATCTTGCTTTTAAAGAGCGCCCGCTCTCTGTCCAAACGGGAAACTTTAATCAAGAATGGAAGTAATGGTGAGGAATATTCATGAGGATAATAATGGAGGTGAATCGCATGGAAAAGTCTTTAAAAGCATGATGCGTATAGGTGCTTGGGGGGTGCTTGACGACGGTGTTCTACGGTAGGCGTAGGAGGCGAGGAGGGGCTGCAGCCCCTGGAGTTTTGAAAACGGTTTGGATTTGTGTTAAAGCTTATCATCATGTTCGGGCAGGTGAGAACCTTTTTTTTTTCTTTTTTGCTTGTGCGGTGAAAAACGGGAAAAGATGGTATTCAAGCAACATCAACATACCCTCTGCCCTTCTAATTTGCCCCCCCCCCCCCCCTCCCCACCCAATCAAATTCATAACGTATAATTTATGTGTATATGAAAATCGTCTGACATGTTTAGAGTTGATTATTTAAATGTATGTCAGTGTATAATCGAACTACATGTACATCGACTTATTCAGTTAATGCACTTTTATCGAATCTTATACATTTGGCCATGATCTTGCAATTAATTTCTTAAGTTTCTAAATGCAGAATAACAATCATACACAAAATTATATTTCTCTTTGATCAGTTATTTGAATGAATATTCTTATTTGAGCATTTAATCATTGTTTGATAGAATCAATATTCCACGTTGAATATCAAACTTGTCTGGGTAAATACATGTAAGCATACTATTATATAGACATTTATGATACCATCTATCATATGGCGATCACATGTAAAGCCCGGCGCAGACAGAGCCGACTCGACCCGATCCGACTGGTTTCAATCAGGCTAGAGTTGGGCCCGGTCGGTCGGAGCAGATTTATCTTGTTGAATCGGCCCCAACTGGCATCCGACTGTCTCTCGACGGGCAAAATGTGTGTCGCGAGGCACTGAAAACTGAGCCGATCGGAATGACAACCAGTCGAGTCGGCTCTGTCTGCGCCGGGCATAAGGGAGACAACAGTGTAAAGTGTATAAACAGTCCATCGAACAATGCTAAAAATAGAAACCATTAATTTGTTTGAATTGTGTTATATTTTATAACACTGCATTAGGAATTAGCGTAGATAAAAATGTACTTGAGCCCTTGAATAACGCAGTAAATTGTAAATGCGTTTCCGGGTTTTTTAATCGAGTTGTGTAGCCCAAATTAAGCATTTTCGAACAAATTTTCAAGAAATTTTTCAATCAATTTTCAATCAATTGAATATGTAAAGTATTGGCTGAAATATGCCCATCCGAATTAATTTTATTCCAATAGGCAATCAGTGTTATATTGCTCTGGTTCATAAAGTTATGAACCAGAGCAATATAACATTGATTGCCTATTGGAAACAAAATTAATGTGGATGGGCATATCTCAGCCAATACTTTACATATTCAATTGAGTTTTGGTATTTAGACATTATTTGTGATGCTCTTTCGGAAAATGAAGTTCAAATTGAGAAATTCTAAAAATAGATTTGTATGACGTCATAGCTTCTGCACTCTATACTACCTAGGTTCATGGCTTAAATAAAGTTTTGTAGCCCACAGTAACCATTTACGAACGTGTTTCATGCTAAAGTTTATCGAGTGAAAAGAGTAGCCTAAAACAAGTTTTAAAGCGATGATTCTGAACCAGACAAGACTATTCAAACACACCTTTTGGGGTGAGAAGGTGGCATGGGTCGATGGTAAAATCTATTTCAATTTCTGCGAATTGGTTAATATTCATAATATCATAATGCATGAGGTTTGTGAAACCACAAAGTACACGATGAAAAAACCCACCATAACCGTAACAGCCTGTTGTTAAATGAGTTAAGAAGATTTCTTTCTACCATTCAAGCCAAGCATGTTATTATAATAACTATAATTTGTCAATGATAAAACACTAGTTTTAACCACTAAAATTAAGTTTTGCGATAACTTTTCTTTTCATTCAACGGAGTACATTTTACATGACCTCTGTCGTAATGTTTTTGAAAAGTATAAATTTTACATTTCATATTCGATCATATATGAATGCACCTGATTGTCATAAGATATACCTATATTGAAAAAAAAAATCATATTTCTATTTCTTATCATGTGATAGCACTGTTATCGTAAAATGCACACGCACACAAATCAATCATCACTGAACGCCCTGGTTAATTATACTAATTGTGTACAATGGATAGGCAATTCCTTCGTTTAGCGTGCGTCGACCGTATGCTAGAATATAAGAATATGATTGACTATGAAGTTAAGAAAATAATATGCTAAAAACGTTTTAGAATTACTTTGATTTTGCTTTGATAAATATTATGCTATTATGGCCAGAATTTAATTTGACAATTTGCAAAACATTACAGTTTATTCTTTTTCGACACATCCAATCTGTTTAATGTTATTTGTATAAAATATTTCAAATAAATATCAATGTATGAACTCAATTTCCTTTTTACATTCCGAATCTTTATTGCTATAACAATTACTATATTTTTTCCAAAATGTATACTCTAATATTGTAAAGTATTGCAATTCATATGTATTTCTCAGAGGAAACGGAATCAAATGGAAAAAATAATTGACACAATTAAACGCCCTTTATCGAATTATATTTTTAAAAGAAACCGTCGTTATTTTTTGTCGAAATCTTATTCTGAATAATGTTTGCATGTCAATCTTCGTTCTGTAATGTAAATTGGTTGCAAGTTTGTGAATCGACCAATTACACGAAAATTTACTAAAGTTTCTAAGCTGACACTTTTTTAACCTACTTAATTCGCCCCTGTCCCTGTATGTGACCGCGACCACTATGGTCTATGCAGAATAATCATTACAATACAAGGTTTGGTTGCAGGTTTGTGAATCGACCAATAATAATAAATAATACAACAAAATAGTGGCTAAAGTGTCTAAGCTATCTTGGACCTACCTTGCCCCTGTGTGGCCGCAACCAATATGGTGACAAAAACGAGCGCAGACAACAACGTTTCCATCATTCTTCCACTCATCCAAAACTCGCCTCGTCCGAGCTCAATCGGAACAAAGATCTGCCAAGTTACCACCTCTATAAAGTCCGAGTCGAAATCGTTCTAAGATTTCTACAATTATTTCCAGTTCAAAGATTCATAATTCTTGGTCTTATAATAACATATTTGCGGTCTTGTCTCATATGTGCTGAAATACAAACACGCACAGATCTAAAAAAAAAAAAACCGGTAATCTATGTAATTATTGTGATCTATATCACTTGAACTTGGGATCATCTTTATTGTCACAAATGATTTATGATGAACTTGAGACGCCTGTTGACGCCTTTATGTGAAGGAAGTTTTCGCGTTTCTTTCAAGTGCATTGTATAAACCGTAAATATACAAAAGTTCAAACAATAACAATTATCCAGGTCAGGTCGTTATATATTATTCTTCGATCCCCATCTTCAATCTTATCGTGATCTTCAGCCCGATCATCTGTCGTAAATATCTTCAACTGTTTTGAAAACCTTTCATTCATATCGGTTCACAGTTTATGTAGCAACGTAGACAACATAATCAAAGTTAATGCGTTTCAATATAAATCGACAATAGTTTCCTGTCAACCAGCCTGTTTTCCCTAATTTTAGTGAATCGGGTTAATAAAAACATTTTCACCGAATATGCGTCAAATACCACCACCACCGCCACTACCTCCGTCGTTTTACAATAACAACAACAACAGCAATAACAACAATAACAACAACATCAGAACAAACAGCACCAACAGAACGTTATTACATCACCAACGAAAACACCACCACCCCCTCCGCCCCCATAAACATTACCACCATCACTATACCACTATCAACAGCACCACCATCATCAAAAAAAAACACCACCAACACGAACAACAACAGCAACAACAACGCCAGCACTGCCAGCACCATCACTGCCACCAGCATCAATGCCAATACCATCACCCCCACCACCACCAACACCACCACTACCACCAACAACAACAACAACAGGAACACCAAGACCCCCACTACTACCACCAAGACCACCACTATGAATACACGATGAATACCACCACGGCGTGCACTGTAGCACAAGCGGGTTACATACCACTGACATAGCAGCAGACTCAACAACAGCGGTTACAAAACCCACTTTTGCATCAATTTAGATATAAATATAGAAGTATAGATTACATTGTCATAATGTAGAAATATGATGAAACCATCTTTAATGAGTAAATAGTATATTGTAAATATTAGTTCTAAGTTGGAGCAACATTCTTAAACAATTATATTTTATAATAAAACAGATAAACATCCGTATGCCCAATGAGTGTTTGGCTAATGATCACGCATCATTTATGACCTTAGCGTGACAAATCTAGCATGAGCAAATAAGTTTTTAACCAATTACAACTTAATAATACCCGGAACATGTCTTACATGAACATTGTTTATATATTAGTTCCGTGCAGGTCTGTGCCATTGTTGACTAGTCCAATAGTGTGGTAATGATACCGATGTTGATACTGAAAACAAAAAAATCACATTATAAAAAATATCGCATTATTTCTCTCTTCGTTATTAGTTAATATTTAGAAGGAAAATGTGTTCTCCTCAGTGGCGTAGCGTGATCGGACTTCTACGTATGGCGACACAGCTTTAAAGGGATCTAGTAACATTGTCCAAATCCCCTAAACTTACTTGGAACTGTAGTGGTTCTCTCATACATTGTCATTTTCATATTAACAATAAAAGCACGGGACAGTTTTCGGCTTTTCACATTTCCATTTCGTTCAAAAGATATTTACGATTGAAGTGTTCAGATGTTAAACTGCCTACGGGATAATTTAAGCCGTGTGCAAAATAAGTGCAATGAGTTCGTGAATATCACTCACTTTTGCTAATTTCTTGGCCAAAAAACATCCAATCAACGTGAAATATTCACACTTAACTTTGCGGACATATCAAATCACACCAGCACACATTTTTTGAATCACTCATCACTTTTTGCACTTGTCAACAAAGTTACTAAATCCCTTTAAATCAAAGCTACTGCTAGTAAAAGAGTCAAAACGAGTGACACGCCGTAGGGCGCGACGAGCGAATCTCCACCCGACGTTGTCATGTCTTCCTGAGGCGCGGCCGTTGTCATCGCCAGGTTGCTATTGCAAAAGGTCATCTCGTCGTTGTCATAGCAACCGGCGAAGCGCATAACGTGAGCGATGTAGTTCTGCTCCTGCACGCCGTGTATGAGATGCGACATGGGACCGGACGCGTACACCGCTACGTCGTCACCCCCGTGGGTCTCCGAGGTCAGAGGGACTGTCGCGTCCTGCAGAAAATCGTGGTCCTCTGCAAGAGTAAAATCAAAATTTGTCTGGTGTTTTTGCTTTCAAATTTATCTTGAGTATTTGCTTTTACGGGAAAAGTTTAAAATAAGTATAGAACTTATGTTACTGCTCAATATTCATTCTTATTATGAATGCGAATATTAATGACAACGAATTTGACTGATAATTGAATTTTAAGGTTTTTACAATTAGAGGCATAAATAACGACGCTATCCGTATAAGTGTCAATTTAAGATCCAAACAGGTCGTAACTTAAGACCAAAAGTAAACGACTATCAACAATGTATTAGGTATATATTAAGATGCTAATGCTTCATATTTGAAGATAAGTGTGTGCACTGAATAAGTTTGCAACTTACGTAAACAATGCTATCGCACAATACAATGGGCTTTGGGGCCATTCTTGGTCACGTGTGTGACCCAAAACATGACAAATTTTGAAATGGGATGCTTATATTTCAGTAAGTATGAGACTATAATGATTTTTACTTCATATGTGACTTGAATATGTTGTAGTCTTTCAAACTTAACACAAAAGATTTTATAAGGATTACGTAACTCAATGTCAGAGGTCAAATGGCATGGGTCACGTGTGTGACTTCGCACGGAGCGCTTTTTTCATAACTAAATTTCATTTGGAAAATTCTTTAAAATATGAATAGCTATAATGTTCATCTTATTACCAGAGAAGTACTATACATTTGTAAGTACAACAATAGCAATGAATGAGAATTATATCAAACCGTTGTTTTTTATAGTACTTAATTATGTGGCAACGTCTGGTCACGTGTGTGACATTTTGGGGTGGTCACGTGTGTGACATGTACAATATGAATGGAAAAATGGGAATTTTATAATATCGGGTTTAGAAAAGAATGAAAGGTTGAATTTTTACAAAGTTGGTATCAACCTGTACAGGAAAGTGAGAAGAATGAGCTTGCTAATTATCCTTTTGATATCTTGATTATTTTCTGAATTATGATTATTAGAAAAATATTGAAATATGTAAATTTATGCAAATGAGTAAAAAAGTTTCATTTTAAACTTCAAATCATGTATTTCATGAAACTTTACACATGGATCATTCCAAAAATGGAACAAAACTACAGAAAAATAAAACTTCAATTTTTCCGAAAAAGTTTCACTTTTCAAAGAATGGCCCTTTTTACTGGAAGCAATCATATGACATGACACTTAAGTTAAATTGTTGATAGGAAAATACTGTAATAACATCAAACCTGTGTCTATGGCGGTGAGGTTAGGCCTGTGTCCGTTCTCCTCATAGCTGTTCTTGACTACAGCCCCGCCTGGTCCGTTCATGTAGCCCAGGGTCGTGTACGGTAGTCTGTCAGTGCCAGTGCCTCCACTCAACCCTATATTGGTATATCATTTAAGAATTCAGAAAATATTGCTTCCAGTAAAAATATGTCATTAGAAAAAAATGCATCCCCATCCCACAACATGTGTTCATGGGTCTGCATATGAAGACTACATTTGATAGTGATTCTATTGTCTCCAAACGTATGCGTGAATATAATTGGCGCACTTGCAAACGTTTGGCGTATACGGAACCATGAGGCCATAATGGTTCCGTAAGTCGTGGTAATGTATTATATTGTTTATGAATTACACAACCCTTTGCAATATGATGGGCATCTATTTGATATCACACAATGGTACCAAAACATATAATTATGTGTTGTTATTTGCCTCCATGGTGGTCCCCTTAAATCATCTTCCGTTTGGTCCATAAACCTTACCAAGAATAGGATTGCCCCTCACAGGGTATCCAGCGAAGCCCATGGTGTGGGCGTGGTCAGCCGTTACTATGATGAGTGTGTCGTCAGTGCTTGTCAGAGACCTTGCCATGGCAACGGCGTCCGACATAGCGATGGTGTCTCCGAGGGCGTTGAAGGCGTTTCCTCCGTGGTGGGAGTGGTCAATGCGACCAGCTGTATAGAGCGAAATTTATTATGATATGATTATTTGAGATGAAGAAGCGATTACTATTTCATGCGAGATTCTTCTTGTTATAATATAAATGTAGACCCACTAAACTTCTATGACATTTTGACGAATTTCACATATACATAATATAATCATTTTTTACATACACAGTTTAATATCAATTATTATATACTTTTAACCTTAAGAGATTTTTTTTCTCGTTTAAATTTCCAGATTTTCCTATAAAATACTATCTTGGTCACAACTCAGAGCGGCGACCGGCGATTTGTAGCCTGCTCGGTCGCCGCTGGAATTTAGGTATCGCCCAACGATTTTGGAGAAGTCGAGCAGGCTGTAGAGCCCCAGCGATGCCTGGGCGGTGCCGTGTCCATTTCCCGTCGGTCGCTGGTCGATTTTAGGTCAAAACTGGGCGAAATCGGGGAGCTTCTCCGCGCGGCGTCCCGGCAGTGACCGACTGATGCCCCGCCGATCACCGGCCGACCGCCGGGTGATTTCTTAAAAATCAGCCGGTGGCCGGTGGGAGACCGCCCGGGAATCGGTGGGGTCACTGCCGGGACGCCGCGCGGAGAAGCTCCCCGATTTCGCCCAGTTTTGACCTAAAATCGACCGGCGACCGACGGGAAATGGACACGGCACCGCCCAGACACCCATTCCCCACTATTCCATGACAAGTAATAGCCCTCATATAAAGTAACTATATAATAGCCCTTCTTTATACAATAGTCATGCTTCGAACATGTTTAAAGGGATCTAGTATATAACATTATACAAATCCACAAATCTTACTTAGAACTACAGTGGTTCTCACATATCTCGTTTCGTTTTTTTTTCCTCATATAACCAATAGAACGTGGAACAGTTGTCGATTATCCGAACTTCTCTTTCGTTATCAATATATCCATGACGGAAGTGTTCGAATTTGAAATTATCCGTGGGATACTTTAAACTGCGTAGAGAGTTAGTACAATTAGTTAGCAAATATCACTTTGCATTTTCGCTTCATACACGGTCATATAAAATTAATTTACCATGGAATTGTCATACATCACTCAGTGGACAAATCAGTTCACACACAAACAAAAAAATTGTCGACCCTACATGCCAGTTTTGCACCATGTGAACAAAAGAGTTAGTAAATCCCTTTCTGTAGCTGAGTTGGTATAGACCGCGGTCCAGAAATTCGAAGGTCATATGTTCGAATTCCACTTAAATCTGATAATCTATGTACATATTTGCATTACATACGTTACCCTGTTCAAATTTGCTTTACAATATGTAGGATTATAGATAACAGTATATTTGTATAACAAGCTTTTATACTGACCTTCGACAGCGAGGAAGAATCCGTTGGGGTCTTTCTGTAGCATCCTGATGGCCTTCTCGGTCATTGACGCCAGGGAGGGGTCGTTACCCTCATCAGCCTCGCTCGCGTACCTCATGTGACTGTCCTCGAACAGACCTGGGAACAAACAAGCAAATGCACGAATACATAAACAGAAATACGACGAACAAACAAACACACAAACAAGCAAGCTCCGCAAGCATACATCATGTAACTGTCCTCGAACAGTCCTGGGAATGAACTAACAAATGAACAAATACATAAACAAACACACACACATATCGCTGGCATACCTCACACGACTGTCCTCAAATCGACCCGAGAATAAACAAATAAACAAACAAAAACAAACATAATAAACAAACAAACAAGCAAGTAAATGAATAAGCAAATAACCCAACCTCGCTGGCACATCTCATGTACCTGTTTTCGAATCGATCTTAGAGTAAACAAACAAACAGTCAAATCAAAAATAATAAACAATCAAACAAATAAACATACGTGACCAATACACAGATGTATTCAACGTATGATCAAAAATGTTTATATGCACTATTCTAGAAAGAAATCCTTGTAAGATCGAGACACATAAACAAACAGTCAAACGAACATATAAACTTGTCAAACACACACACATGTATTCAACGTATGGCAGTAATTGTTTAGAGGCACAATTCTTCGAACAAATCCTTGTTAACTCGAGACAAACTAACAAACAATCAAACTTGTGAAATACGCAAATGTATCCATCGTACGACCAACATTTATCCGATTGTGCAGTTCCTTGTTAGATTGAGAACACGTCGTGAAACATGGTGAAATTAGGAATATTCGGGACAGTTCGTGAACTCTTTGAACTCTTTGGACTCTTTGGAACGGAAAAGTATGTTTTTCACCGTCCATATCAATTAAGGAATGTTAGCAAAATGTGTGTCGATGACAACAACAAACATCTCAAGATTTGGTGAGCATTCTCTTTGATATTCAGTTTTTGCGTTCACGAGCTTTTATTGTGATTTAATGTTTAGTTGTAGGGCGTCGATCTGTAATTGATACCTATTCACCAGTGGGGACGATCTATTCATTCATCTCCCATGATGAATAGGTATTACGTAACGATCGACGCTCATGGTTGTTTATGGAAAAGCAGGAAGTATTCTTTGATGTATTGATGGCCATACCAAAAAGATAGTCTGTGCTCTGAACGTCGATTGAATCGAACTCGGTTTTGTTCCACACATATCGGGCATTAGGCTTGTTCTCCAGCCACTCGTTGATTAAATTCCTTCCGTCTGTCCTGTGACCCCTATCGCTATCATCTTCCGGGTCAAATTCGCTGGTGGTGTAAAAGTTTCGTCTACCACCACCCAAGATAACCTGCGAAAAGAAAGAGGAACACATCGTTAATTATGTCCTTCTTGTGTGTTTATCTATTTGTACATTATTACGTTTTATCTCTATAAATTACGCATCGGTCCAAAGATTAATGAATGTTGTGGACAAAACAAACAAATTGTGGAACCCTAAAAAGGGCAGATTTAGATTATATAGCACGTAGATATCAATACGTATTAAGATGTGTTGGAGATAATGCATTTTATAATGCAACACTCACTGGGTGAAGGAGTCGTCTGAGGGCGTCGATACGTAGGTTTCTGATTCGAGTCCTACTATATCGTTACTCCAATCCAATTGTACATAGTCGTATTACCTAATGCGTACAAGGTCCAAGTTCTTTTTTTTATTTAGGCATGGTACTCGCACGAAATTCTAACACAAGGTATAGGCAAACAAGTGGGAGATCCTCATACCTCTCAGGTATAGGGATGTCAAAAATTAGATTGTCTAACTTATTTTAATCATTTTCACTATTACTCTGTTTATTCGGAAGAAAGTCATGCCACAATTTCCTAAAATAATCAGCGTGGTGATATATGCACGCGAGATCACTCGCTATATTATTTTCTGAGCACCTTGATATAAGGATGGTCCTCAATGAGCTGCTGGGCGATGTCGCGGCAGGTCCTCTCGGCGACGGGGATGTTGGCATTGGCCTCCCAGTTCCTGCTCGGCGTATGGGCGTAGAGGGCGCCGGGCGTGGCGTGAGTGATGCGAGCGGTGCTGATCATACCAGTGGAGATATCTATAGCACCAAAATAACATTTGATTGAGACATTTAATCGGTTTTCATGAAATGCCGTGTTAATATTCAAAACGAGGCAATATATAATCATATTGTTGTTTTGTGTTGTTGTATGTTTACACAGATCCTGTGCCTTTTATTTTTTAACTAATTAGATGGCACATTATAAGAGATTGGCAACTAGCAAGTATAGGTGAGTCAACAAACAAACAAATATACTAGTAAATTGAAAGTGACGAAGACTTTAAAATATTATTATATCACATTTAAAGCGTCCTGTTGAAGAAAAGGCTACCCCCAATCCATATAATGCAACGTAACATATCAAAGGAATATCACATTTCAACAATAATTCTCACAAATCCATTTCGTGAGCAAAACATAAATATGTGCCCGGCGCAAAATCAAAAGAATGCGGATTTTAAGATAATCATTTTATAATCGATCTCATTACATGATTTGAAATAATACAACCATTTAATATAATTTACCCAAACAACCATGACAACCAAGCGTAATACAACACCGAGAAAAAAATCTTACTTTTATTGTGGAAGGCTTCTACCAGCACGGAGTCGACCTCGTTGCCGAAGGTCGTGGAGCAGTTTCCATACTCTACGTGGTCATCGATGCCGAGCACACCAGACTTGGTCTTAACGCCGGTGAAGAACGCCGTGGCCGTGCCGGCAGAGTCGGGTGTCTGCGCGTCCGTGTTGTATGTCTAGGGTGCAAAATGGGAGGGCGCGAATTTTTCTTGTTACGGCTATAGAGATATAATTAGTGTCGTTGCTAATGGGGGACGATTCGCTTGATAGATTCATCTGCTTGATATCATTACACCGTCATCATCGTCTTCATTATCATCATCATCTTCGCCGTCATCTTCATCTCTGTCATCGTAATTATCATAATCATTATAGTAATCATTACCATCCTTATCATTATCATCATCATCATCATCGGTATTTTCATCATAGTCACCATTACCACCACCGTACCACCATCATCATGATTATCATCATCATCATCATCATCATCATCATCATCATCATCATCATCATCATCATCACCACCATCACCATCATCTTCACAACCATCATCACCATCATCATCATTACCACCACCGTCGTCGTCGTCATCATCATCATCATCATCACCATCATCATCATCATCATCATTATCACCACCACCACCACCACCATCACCTTCATCATCACAGACCTCATAGTTATCTCCTTCGTTAATATCAAGTTATTTCAATCGTGTTATATATAGTCGCCACGGATATAAGAGTACAATTCGCCTCTATTATGTTGGTGTACCTTGATCAAGCCAACATGAGGGAAGGTTTCCCAGGCGAGGTTGTTCTCCTCCCCCGTCTGTCCGTTCAGCTGGCCCTGTCTGATGCGAGCCGCTGACACGGTAGGGATGCTCATCCCATCTCCTAGGAAGAAGATGATGTTCTTAGCCTCCCCGATGTTGAGGGTCTGGAGAGCCAGGGCTTGTTGCAGGGTCTGCCTGGCTTGGTTATTCCAGAAGTCCGCATCTACAGAGAGATCCAAAACGACGGCGAAAAAAAAAACTGATTTGAGTATAGCTCACCCTTTTAATTTAATTCGAGTCCATTATTATAGCCCGGATCTCACCCTCACAGGGTTAACCCGTTCACCGTTAGAATCGTGTGTCTAAAGTAATACATTATATTGATTTTATGGAGATTACACCAATATTTGGTAGTCAATGGGTTAACATCACCACCAGTGGTGTGTAACCATGGAAACGAAGATGGGACCAGGAATGTTTCATTATTTTGCCTCCACCCCGGGCCGGTTATAGATTACTACAAAATAATTTGTGTCATACTTGATTTACAATGTACATGTAATTGAAACCTTTAAAATATACCTTTCTTGAATTCAGTCAAAAAGTCTTCATTAAAACTGAAAGTTTATGATAATTTTAAAGTGTCATGATTTTCTTGTTAGAAAATGCAGAATATAGAAGTAATTTGTTCATTATGAATCTCATACATTATATGTCTCTTCGCTAGGAGACAAGTTTGAGAAAGAACGATTGCCCATTTGAGCTCCCCATGAAGTATATTACATTACATTGCATTACATCACAATTGTGCAACTAACTTGAACATGGTATGCAATTATTGTACATTCTGCGAAGAAGATAATGTGGAAATGAATGTAATTTATCCGAAAAAACATTATAACAAGAAAACATATGAAACCACTTGGAGCCTTTAATTGTAAATGACATGTATTTACGGATGAACCAAAGACAAAGATGTTTTGATTTCTTAAATGAGTTCAGAAAAGTAATTGTTATCATGCCTACCTTGTCCCAGCGTTGTAGTTGCTAGCGTGGCTAGTAGTAAAAATAAATATTTTAAATAATCCATTATTAGTATTTTTTTCTTTTTCTTGCCGCAATCCACGCCAAACTAGTGGTAGCCCGAGTTTGATGAAACTCTAGCGTTCTACTGGATTTGCAATTAAGTGTATTAACTTCTAAATACATCAGTTAGCTAAGAATAGATTGAGTTGGGTCTCTGTTACGGCTTCATCTATATTTGTTTGCCGATAAGAAGACGGCTGATAATTAGGCAAGTGTGCACATTGTGTCGATGTATCTTCTAATGAGATAACAGCGCACAATGGTCCATTAAGTCTCAAAGAGCCGATGTTGTACATCTGTACCATGTGATACGCATGTTATCCATGGAGATGAAACGCATTTGACATTTAAAGGGTTAAGAAATTAAGACTTATGATAGGGGGTTGCTTTTCGCGCCTGTGGTTCCGTAATCATACATATGTTGGTCCTATCAAGGAGGTACTTGGTCCTATTTAAGCATGATAAGTAGCTGGCGCACTTTGGCCGGGTGTGTTCATCACATGCAGCGTCAGTGGCAAGAAATTGGGGTGTATACTATACTGGTACTCCTTGAATGTCACAACAATACAAATGCTAATTTCTATCTATTTTCTTATCTCACGTATCTGTGGCAAAATTAACCCGTCGCGTACGGGAACCTGGTGGGTCCTGCAATAACTCTATACAGGGTGGCCCAAAAAAAACGGAACGGGGCACTTCCCAAAATATATCACCACAATGTTTATGTTCATCGGATAGGGTGTCCTTTCCAATGAAAAACGATACCAAGAACAGTAATTTTGGTCAGGTCGTTTTTGTTTAAGGACGCAGTGAGTGAGACCATGTCAGGTGCCGATTAATGCCAGTTTAACCGCACTCCTTGCCCGTAATACCAGTCAGCGAGCATGCCCATTCTCTCGGCACACGGCTGAGTGCACACTAACAACAGTGCGTGATGCTCAACGCTATGAACGGCGGTTCGTGCGATTCATCAAGCGCTGGCTCAATACAAATTGACAAAAAAGAGAACCTGACATGGTGTCACTCACCATGCTCACAGCGCCCTAAAACAAAAACTACACGACCAAATTGACTGTTCTTGGTATCATTGTTCATTTGAAAAGACACTCTATCCGATGGACATAATACATTTGTTACTATATTTTGGGAAGTGCCCCGTTCCGTTTTGTTTGGGCCACCCTGTATTATATGGGGATTTGAAAAATCTGCTTGGTATAGGGAACAGGTAAACCAATTGCCTACAAGAACCTTTTTTGCCCTGTAGTAACTCTATGGAGATTGCAAATTGTAGTAATGAACAAATTAAAGGGACTTAGTAACATTGTCCAAAGCCTCAAAAGCCGATTGGAATTCTAGCGGTTCCCGCATACCTTGTTGTATTCGTATTAACAAAAAGAAAGCATGGCAAATTATCCACTGGATCAACAAAACCATGTACAAAATGAGTGCAATGAGTAAGTGAATATCACTTGCATTTTTGCTCATTACTCGGCCATGTAACGTCCATTTAACTTTAAATTTTCACACAACACCCAGTCGAAATATCAGATAACAACAACAATATTGTATCAACCACTCATCACCTTTTGCACATGTCAATAAAGTTACTAGATCCCTTTAAGGCAAGGGGGTGCACTTGCCCTCCTATTAACATTACATAACACATGCCCCCTTCTTTTCCTCAACTGTAGTTAACCTGGCGGGACAAAAGAAAGCGCCAACGAGTACACCACCACCGCTGCCACCACGTTCATCACTACCACTACTACCACCATTCTCAAAGCCAACACCACCACTAACAACAGCGATAATAAAACCTACAACAACAACAGCAGCAACAACAACGCTACCACTTCCAACACTATCACCAACACCAGCATCAACGTCACCACCAACACCACCACCTGCACCTATGGTTATATGATCGATCCACAAGAGCATTGAAAGGATTGCATCAACCATGTACTGTTCCCGGTTTGGCGGCTGCAACATTAGAATGGAATTGATAGAGTGTATGGTTTTAAAAATAAAGCCCGAAGTCAACAGGCACTGCGAACCCACTGCGAACCGGCCTATATCAGTAGCCTATCTAAGGGAGGGGGGCACAAGGGCACGTGCCCCCTCCCCCCCCCCCCCCCCCCCTCGAAAATACATTTAAAAAGTACTGTTGAGTATTGGTATTTCCCGAAGTGCCCCCAAATATTTGTTTGCGAGATAATGAAAAACTGACTGTCAAATTTGAAAGAACATACAATTTTGATGACAGAATAAACTTGATTTGATCAAAATCAGTTCAGAAACGGCTGAAATATCCATAAGCATATTTTATTCTAAAGATTCTTCACCGGTTATCATGGGGGATATTTAGACTTTTTAGAGAAAAAAATGTAAAATGCTTAAAGACTACTTGGAAAAAAAATCTGAATAGGTTTTTAAAAAGTCGTTGATGATATCTCTATTGAATCATTACTTTAACAAAACATTAAATGCACAATTTTGTATGATAAATGGCTAAAACCAGTGATTTTTTTAAATAGCGCCCTCTTGAGTTGTAACGGCTCTTTTTGAATGATAACGGGGGTTTTACTTAGTCGTTTGTAATTGTGTATACTTTTCGAGCATGGTGAAATTATAACTATTACTTTGTACCGTAATGGTGCAGTTTTTGGTTACTAAAGTTAAGTTTGACCAATACTCCAACTATCCCTTTACCATAATTACAAAATAAATATGTAAGGGAATGAACCTTGATGTTATCAAGGTACATTTTAGATTACTTTGGTTGAGATAAATTATATTTGTTATATAATTGTATAATATAATGTTCCCCTTTAGGCCCCCTGTATGAAATATATGGCGCAGAAAATATAGGTTCGTCCCATATACTTTATACATACATGTACATGTGTTATATTATATGCATCTCCCAGTTAGCTTTTATGACCAACACCTTTTTGTTGTTAGGGAGATGCAGGTAGCTTTATGTTTTGTCCATAGCATTTACAGAACAAAAGAGCTTCCCCTTTCCCCAAGCTATCACTGGCATTGACGGTGAGCTTGTTGAGGGGGAGACCTCATTCTTTGTTACGTACGCCACCGTAGAAGCAGGGAAGTGGGAGTATTTTCCACTTCCCTGGTAGAAGCAACTTGTGTTCTGAACTTGAAGAAGCTTGTTGGCAACTGTTCCATGGTAAATGTGATTTGGAAGAACTTGTCATTCTGGAGGTGATAGATAATCGGTGTTGATCTTCTGTCCTCTTTTCTTTTGTTATGCGTAAATGTGAATAAAACAAACTTCGGCTATAAACCCAACTAAAGCTGTGTTACCCTTATTTTGTCTTGTGAACTGTGTGTTTAAAAGCATTGCACGTTCCCTTACAAATATAATGAAATAAATAAATATTAATAATTAGATAATTACTTTGCAAAAATAAAATTAACAAACATATCTTTAATTTAAAAAAAGAAATACAGAAAGTGTGCCCTCTTAAAGAAATTCTCCCGTCCCGTCCCAAACAATCGTCCCGACCGCACTACGCCACTGGGTTTCTTGCTGGGTGTGTGATTTTTTCGTGTTTTTTTTGTAGTCGCCTGCTTTGCAGTCAAGCGCCTATCCGATCGTGCCACAACCACCTCAACAATTGACACATCACACATCAATACGCCAAAGTTCAAATCCAATGAACTATATACAGACATAATGACTTCAACAAATATTTGTGCAACGTACCCATCCATAACAATGTTTCAATTGGCATCGATAATTGTCATTGAACAGCCCAAGCGATGGGAGATACTTACAGTTATGTTATCAGCGCTGGCATAAAGTAGTTTTTTTAAAGAGGGGGGGGGGGGGGGGGGGGGGGCTTTGGAGCTGCAATTACCCCTCTAACAATTGTCATTGTTCATAACTATGGTATGAACGATGGTAAATATGCGGAAGTTATAACACATTTCGACCAAAAGTTTGATTGAGTGGAGACTTGTGTGAGAACAATGGGATAATCAATTACCCTCATCAGCAAAAATGTACATAAAATGCCAACATGCTTAACCTAACAATGACGAAGAAGAATGTACGCAGTCGGAGTGGGGAGTACAAATTTTTCGGGTTTTCCCTATATTGTCAAATTTTGCTTTTGTATGTTGCAAATAAATATGACGTAACTGAAAATAATCGTTGTAGTAGCAGTAGTTACTTAGGCGATGTTGTTGTTGTTGTTTAGCTGTATTACTGGTGGTGAGAAAAGACATTGTATTAATATTGCTTTTGCTGTTCTTGCAAAAGTCGGATAAAACTTATAATTATTTATTATTGTATATAAAATGTGTCTACTAAGAACAGATGAATTAAATTAAGTGTGAAATAAATTTCTAGTTAAACCAGTTTATTATTGTATTATCATAGTATTGTATACATCTCCTGCCCTATAGCAGTTGAGCAGTGTACAATTATTGCTTTATACTACCATTATACCATTATATGCAAAATTAATTGTTTATGCTAGAAATATACATATATTTTCCATGAGTGAGTATACCTATAAGGTCTAACATATCTTATATACATGTAACTGATATGATTATTGTTGCTTTGGTGTACATGTTTTGTTCTGTCTACCCTGCCTCATTTCACTATGAAATTTTGTATCCATTTCAGTTGTGACAGTGGACCTGGGTCTCTATGTTTTACTTCTGTTGTTATTCGTTTGAAGTTCAAGGAGTCCCTAAACACAAATCAACAAATGATAAATGATACACCAATTTATTAACATACATGTCTTCATATTTTAATTCGTTCTAACACTAGAACATTAAATAGTTATGTTATTCCACATGCAATAGTTATATAATCACTGCCAAATGAGACCTGATAGAGGCGAGTAGAAATATTTACAAATAAATAACAAAAAGAGGAGAGGGCAAATACGAACAAAGGGAAATCGCTGGTCAAATATTGATTCACCTACTTTTACATTTAGAAAAGTAATTCAAATTTTAAATCTGATGGATATTTGAGAATGATTTAAAAACAATATTACTCGGTTATATTTGCGACAATCATCCGCTTGAGCGTATTCATAATCAAATTATTATGGATTGATAATATATAAACATTGTAATGATATTACAACTCATTCTGTGTAGTAAATCTGGTATAAAATAATTCATATTGATACACTTTTGCGTTGTTATATCCAAGTAATAGATAAGAACTGCAATTTGAGTGGTTTGTTAAATGTTCATCTAGTGTATGCATACATTAACCCATTGCTTACGGGAACTTGCTGGGTCCTGTATTAACTCTATGAGATTTCAAAATCTAGTTTGGAACACGTTAATAAAGTGTAGGAGACGTGGGTCTAAAAGACTGCAGCCCCACCCTCATGAAGGTTTTGAAAAGACAAAATAATATTCGGGCCAAAAGCAACCCTCTATATATGCGGGAGCAAAATCATAATCGTCGGGTCAAAACAATCTGTTTCCAGGCAACATTACATAAAAGTGGCAACAATTTATTTTTCCGATTCCCGGCAGTCAATCTCTTTTATACTTAGTATTTTAGACAAACCATATGATAAATAAGAACAAATGTATCGATGGTTATAGAGCTAGAGTCTTTGGCAACACTGACAACAACAACAACAGAACATACTCATAAACCCCCCTGGTCACCCCCTGACATCTTGGTATATGCCAGGAAATTTTCTTCTTCTGGGATCAATGCACTAGTCCCATATAATAATACAGCTTCGAAGTCATATTTGGTCGTCTAAATTGGCTCTCCATATAACAGGTGTGGACAGACCAGAGAGATGTCCTCTTAGGACCCTCTCTGGACAGATCAATATGCGTTTCATAGTCAGTCCCCTGGCTGCATTCACACATACAATTAGTTTTATGATG
>JBAMJV010000312.1:0-144291 GCA_037951105.1 Echinarachnius parma | reverse complement strand
GGACTGGGGTGTGGTGGGTTTGTATAAAATCCCCACCCCACTAAACATACACCCACACCCACACACCATAGGCACCGGAAGTGAGGGTGGGGGGGGGGGGGGGGGGGGGGGCGGCGGCCCGCACCCTATGCAATATTTGGTACGTACGTGTCAAGCTCTACATTTTTTTACAAATATATTTATATCTCACAAATTATACAAAATAATTTTACATTCACATCTAAATAATACAAATTAACTTTTACATTAATAAAGCATAAACATGCATGCATGAAGGAATCATGAACATTAAAAAGGGAACAATCCCCCCCCCCCCCCCCCTTGGGCTGCCAAGTGAAAATGTGATGTGGAAAACATCACTTGCGGGGATTCATTTTAGGACTATAGGACTATCGAACCTTCGGAATAACGAACCCGATTTTATTTTCGGATCAACGAACCTTCGGAATAACGAACCTTCGGAATAACGAACCCGATTTTATTTTCGGATCAACGAACCTTCGGAATAACGAACCTTCGGAATAACGAACCTTCGGAATAACGAACCCGATTTTATTTTCGGATCAACGAACCTTCGGAATAACGAACCTTCGGAATAACTGAACCTTCGGAATAACGAACCTTCGGAATAACGGACTGTAACCCTTCTATTAACGATACTTGTAAATAAATATAAACTGATATCTTATAAGGTAAAAAACATAGTTATAAGGTTGATATAGAAAAAAATTAAGAATAATTCACAAGTGATAAAATCATGCGTCAAACAATGCGATAAAAAAAAAATCAGTTCTCATTCAATAGACAATACTCACTGGTTGCCGAACTGCTACTATCCCCAGCTCGAACAGGCTGTTGAACTTGTTGAGCTTTTTTCAACTCCCCTGGTAGGTAAAAATATAAAAAATGAACACGCTTTAGAACTATGCATGTATAAAATAAATTAGGTTATCATCATGTTGCCCCACCCCTCTTCCAAAGAGGTTTTTTTTTTTTGTACCTCATATTACAACTTTTACTGTCAGTGTCACCACGTCTAAATGTTAGACTTTTAAAAAAATGGTGTGATTATTACTAGGCCCCATGATGTTACTCACTTACTGTAGTGTTAATATTTATTTTTTAATTTAGGATAGGAACAGGAAGCTCCCATGGCCTTTTGAAAAGCGTACTTAGACAACAATTTGACATGTTGTTTCACTTAAAAGTTTGGCTTTATACTTGTACAATAATAATTTTATTTTCAACTATTTAAGAACTAAGTCATGCATTTTTTTTTTTACTTTTTAGCTTGCAGCCTCGACGTCTTTAATTTCACTCAGAATGAGTCATGTTTTATTATTCAGCTTTATATTATAGTTACTATATGGTTATGACAAATTAATGTCAGAACAATATGTGTATTACGCTTCCTAATCATCATTACAGTGTAATACATGATAAAATAACGAGAATATTAATTTCTTGTATGATATCATATAGATACTGTCCATATTTTGTTTTATATTTTGTCTGATATGAAAGAAACTATATATTATGAACAATATTCTTGTGGAATTAAATGATGTGATAATCTCAACATAAGAGTCTAGCATTCTGCAGACCCTTTATTGTATTTCGTATTTGTACTTGATGTTAAAAAACCAAAATAATGTACATTTTGTTAATTACATTCAAAGTGATTATTTAAGAATGTGTATTTGTTTGTTGTTGTTTTTCTTCTTCTTTGTGGGGGGGGGGGGGGGGGGGGGGTGGGTCGTTAAACGGCAGATAATAAATGGATGTTTAGCACAAAATTCTCATAATTTCCCGAAGAAAATAAGCATCCTGAGGCGTTTTACGCGCGTTTTGCCGCGCACCTGTGGCAGCGCGCATATCAATGACATTCCCATGCAAAACATTCACGCTCGGTAATACAACACACAATTTTGCGTCGGGAAGAGGCTTCTTTTTTGGAAGGGTTTACAAGAGAGTTGATTTGGAGAAAAATTGGTAAATTCATGAAGACATTTTACATCAAATGTGTTAATTTATGAGCTTATGCAGCTGCTCGTATAAGTTCCACTTTGATTTTGCATCTAATGCATCTAATGTTTGTTTTGTGCCGTCAAACTAAAATTATCCGGTAATACTAATAGGACACAGTACCATACCACCCGATCGGGCAACTTGACCCTATAGTATCTATACACACGCAATTAAATCCGCCGTCGATGGGATTCCACAGATGCAAGCATGACCGGCATTGTCGGTTTCCCAAACCTCAGGTTCCAAAACTAATCGTTCATCTTCTTCGTTCTCGAGATCGGTAAGAATTAAAAACCATTTCTTCCTCAAATATATAATCTTCGCTACTGTAGGCCGCCATGATTACTATACAAATAATACACGTTCTAGAGTGCATTGTGTAAATGCATCGCACGCGAGGGCTATGTTAGCTGTGCGGCGCACGAGGCGTGAGCCGAGTGCGTAAGGCACAGCTAACATAGCCCGAGAGTGTGATGAATTTACATGATGCACGATAATAAGTAGTATTATTTGTTTTATAAAACGAACTCAACCACGGAATTGTTTATTTTGCTGGATTATTAAAAACAGACAATTGGTAACCCAGAGTTTACAAAATTCATCAACACTTTATACTGCACTCGCTTCACTGAATTTGACTCTAGCTCATGCAGGATGCAGCTCAGCAGATCAACTGCAGTCAATATGGAATTGCCGATAATTTCTTCTTCTTCTTCTTCTTCTTCCTTGGTAGTGCAGACTTCATGACTGAAGATTACGCACTGCGTGTGGTGCACATACAGTATAGTACAGTGAACGCAAACAAAATAAACAAAACAAAAACAAAAACAGAGACGCGACAGCACAATAAAACACGAACAACGTGGGGGGGGGGGGGGGGGGGGGGGGGTTGGGCGTTTAGATGCAGGCGGCCCTCACTGCGATAGGCGCGATAAACTGAGAATAGGCGCGATAAACTGCGATAGGCGCGATAAACTGCGATAAATAGGCGCGATAAATAGGCGCGATAAATAGGCGCGATAAATAGGCGCGATAAACGGCGCGATAAATTGAGAATTATCAAAGAATTGTATGCATTTCCATTACAAAACTTACCAACATCAAACCACATATCCATATAATGTACGAAACTGCTAAGATTTATTTACTACAGAACAGAGAATTTACAAAACCAAGCATTTCCATCTTTTTTTGTTCACTTTCGCAAGTTTGTCTTCGAGGGGTTTGTCTGTAATCGTTTGTGATCGTTTATGATCTTTTATGATCATTCATGATCGTTTAGAATATGACTTGTGATCGTATCGGAGGATGATCGGGACTTCGATGTTTGTGCTAGTGAAGTCATGCGTTGGCTCACCCTGTGGTGAGATTAAATGTCTTTTTGAAACAAACTCATGGAAACTGTGTTGTCATATATTCGTTATTCCTGTTATAGAATCCATTCCCTTAATTCAGTCTTCGTAGAGCTATGTAAACAAACATTGTGACGTCACAGGGTTGCGCACCTTCGGCACGATGGTTGCGCTGCTATCGGCACGATGGTTGCACAGGTATCGGCACGGTAGTGCAGGTGGTGAAAAGTAATCAATCCCCACGTGATCGGTATTAGCCAATCACGTTACTGAATTTACCGGAGCCGTTTTATAAAAGCCCACAATATATTTCCCGCGCCTATCGTCTGCTACCGCGCATGCGTACTCTCGAACCCCACCGCCCCAGCATGCAGCAGGCTGGCCGATGTCGGAAGAGAATTGATTTACGAGCGATAGTTTCGGTGTCGATCTGGGCTCCCGCTGCGATATCCCGCTGCGAGGCTCTCGCGGTGCATCGAATAGTTTCTTTGTTCTTTATAGAGTTTACGATCCTTCTCCTATGATATCCATGCATAATTAGATGACCAACACTTTACAAAGGGTTGTGGTATTCATAACTAATGCAATTGATCACCGAAACACACGGAACCAACAGGGCCGTAAGCGCCATACGTTTGCGAGTGTGCCAATTCTATACCCGCGTACGTTTGGAGACAAAATAGAAACACGGTAGACGCGTACGTCCTAGACAAAGGACTAGTCTTCGTCTGCAGACCCATGAACAATTACTATAGTATCGTGATGGGTTTTCAAATTATGTCTGGAAACCTATTTTCTAAACTTGTTGGTGGAATGGACTACTAATACTATTACATTTCATTTATGAGAACATTATTTTTGGGTGTTTGATCCAAAAAGCAGTATTGTGAAAGTTAAGGAAATCATCTCTATTTGCCAAACTAATTGATCAACAGGGTTGAAGTAGTATCAAAGAGGGTTTATATGGTAAGATCTGAACCATAACCGCGCCGCTCAGATTTGGAAAAAAGTTCACAAAATGCGCATGCGCACCCGATATAATATGCGAATGTTGGAGGTGAACGACATTTTATTGCTCAAATAGTCAATTTCCAAACATTTTCGGTTAAACTTTTTACATTAAGATATTAGTAATGATATATTCTTTCACATGGTAAGTGATAAAATCGTATATTTCATTTTGCTGTTTTTCTGTGGGGCGTTTCTCAATACTGCTGGCTTTAAGAGAAAATCTTTTGCATAGTTTTACGATGAACTCATTCCATAATTTTACCTTTAGCGATGATAATGGCCAAAACAGTCCAGGAGATCCGAGTAGAGAGCTGCAGTATACAGAGAGAAATGGGAAATGGATTATACATGTAGAAGAGAACAACCAAGTTTGCAGGCCCGTAGCCAGGGGGTGCGTTGGGTGCGCACCCCCCACCCCCCCACCCCCCCAATTCTGGTCTTAGTCCCGGGCCACGATCGGTCTTTGCGACAAACACCCCCTCCCCCGCTTACACAACGCAATCAGTGGTCTTGGTCTCGGCCATGATTGGCGATTTGTGACTCACACACCCCCCATAAACAACTAACCAGTGGTCGCGGTCACGATCCTGTTTTTGTAAATTACGCACCCCCTTGAACAATCCTGATGATTCTGTCGTGGGTATATCGTACGAAATGTACATTTTCTGTCGTGGTTAAATGTACGACTGTCGTGGAAGTGGTCAGAATGGAATTTAGCTTTCACGACTGAAACATTTCTTGGTTATATCGCAGGTCTATCGTACGACACGAAACTTTTGGCATCCACAACATGTCATTTTTCTTACGATTGTCGTACGATGTTATCATGACACAGCAAAGCAAACATTTCGTGGATCTATCGTGGCATAAAATCGGGAAGTGCGAATTTCAAGCCACGACAGATTTGTCGCCCATTTATTCGTACGACTGTCGTGCGACTATCGTACAACATCGCAAAACAAGCCACAAAATCCCCCAAATGTTCATCGTGAACCTGTCGTGGGTCCATTGTGACCAGGGCTTAACGACCGCCGCGCCTATCTCGTTTGTTCTTTTCCATTCAGAAATAAGCGGAGATGACGAAGCGACTCGGATGCATGGGCGTATACGGGCACATTTTTACCAGGGGGGCTGAGGTAATAATAATAATAATAATAATACAGTTACTTATATAGCGCTAAATACATAAGTTTCATAGCGCTTTACACTATTATTACCCCGGTCATAGGATACAATGCAAACCAGCACACATCGTGTGCACCATCTCCACTCCTTGGGGAGCATTCCTTCCAAGCGCTCATGGGCTTAAGCAGATCGTTCACATAAAGGCTTTCACCTCCTACCGGTCCCCATTTATATACCTGGGTAGAGAGCAGCAATAGTGGATAAATTGTCTTGCTGAAGGACAAACGCGGTGGGCAGGGTTCGAACCCGGGATCTCACGATTGGAAAGCGCGCGCTATACTTTTAGAACAAGTATTACAATTTTTAATCATGTTGGTTAAAATTGTAATCAACCACAGATTACTATATGAATCGCTCAATTGTGGGTTAAACTTTAATCAACAGCCTGTTGATTAAAATTTAAACTGTGGTTGATTACAAATTTTAATGGTTTATTGGTTAAAACTATTTGCTCAATGTTGGTTACAGTGGTGTTGATTAAACTTTAACAATATGTTGATTAAAACTTTAACCATGTGTTGGTTATTTATGCTTTGTTCAGGGCTGATTCACATGATGTTGGTTAAACTTACATAGGTCGTTGGTTAAAGTTTTAACCATTGTAGGTTAATTCTGTTTTGATTCGCACGATGTTGGTTAAACTTTCGTGGAGTGTGGGTTACCGTTTTAACCAATGTTTGTTAATTATGTTTTGATTGACACGATGATGGTTACAGTAATGGAGAGTGTCGCGAAGACGCTGAGGTAATGGGGGTTAGGAGGTCTTATCCCCGTGTTTGCAGGTAAGAAATTATTTTTATTTTATTATCATGAATTCTAAGATTGTAAGGAAGAAGTGAAATAACTTATTTTAATTTGAGCAAGAACCTAATAGGTTCTTGCTCAAATTAAAAACGATTTGTAGCTCAACCAGTAACGGATCACCTACCAGAATTGCATGCATGTGAATCAAAACGTGGTTAACCAACCGTGGTCAAAACTGTAATCAACAACCCACGTAACTTTAACCAACATCGTGTCGATCAAAACAAAAGTAACCGACAATGGTTAAAACTGTAACCAACAATCCACTTACGTGGGTTGTTGATGACAGTTTTAACCAATGTTTTAACCAATGTCTTGTTAATACTGCATAAATCGCCTCAAGATAGTGGCTATTATAGCCTATAAGATGCAGGCTTTCGTGCAATCAAGGCTAGGCACTAGATTTCTGCTTTTTCAAGCAGATCCTTAAATGTTAAACTTAAAGCATGTTGATTCACATGCATGCAATTCGGGTAGATGATCCGCCCGTGATCCGTTACTGGTTGAGCTACAGCCTACGGGACACAAATCGTGTTTGATTTGAGCAAGAACTTTATTTCACTTCTTCCTTACAATCCTAGAATTGATGACAATAAAATTACAATAAGTTCTTACCTGCAAACCCCAATTTCCTGAGTGTCTTCGCAACACCCTCCATTTTGTTCCACGCATATGCACGTACGTACTGTACAAGTTCATACAGTGCATGCAAAGCCGTGTATTGTGGCATGTAGTCGTGCGATCGCAAACATTTTAGCATACAAATTATGTTCGCGCGCGATGCGCGCTTCAATTCCGTTGGGTCACGTGACCAGTACTTTAATCAACATCGATTAAACTTTAACCGGGAGGGGGCAATCATTCTGAGGGAATTTTGTTTTTAATCAATGCTTGGTTACAACGTTTGCCAACGACTTGGACATAACCAACAAAGATTAAAAGGAACAGATTTCATCAACACTGTTTTTAACCAACGCAAGATTAAAAGTAAATTTTAATCAACACTACATTTATAACCACCGTTGAGCGTTTTTTAATCAACATTTTTTTAACCCGTAGTTTTTTAATACTTGTTTTAACAGTGTATGTTGCCACACCACATCCACGTATTTTGCCCGAATATTATCTTTCCTATTTTGACTTTTCCCGAATATGATATGAGTTTGCCCGAATCCTGGGTGCCTATTGCCCGAACATGGCCGTTTTTAAAACTCCAGGAGGCTGCGGCAGCCCGAAGCTCCCGCATCCTACCCCTATGCTGGGATTGGATGTAGTTTAGTTTTGGTTTAGAGGGCGCTTCGAGAAATAATTTTGTTGGGAGGTAATGAAAAATTAAGCGTACAATTTGAAAGAGCACACAATTTAAAAAACAGAATCAACTTTGTTGGTTCAGAAACGGTTCAGAAACATCTGAAATATCAATGAATAATTAAAAATCCTGCACATTTTTGGATGATCTCTCTATTGAATGTTTATTTCAACCAAACATCACATTGACATTTTGTTTTGATAAAACAATTGTTGAAACTTGAGGTTTCTGAGCTCCTTTTTGAATGAAAACAGCCCTGTTACTTAATATATATATATTTTACTACCATTCAAGCATCATTGAATTATAGCGACTAGTTTTTTTTATGATAACTTTAAAGTTTTCATTACTAAAATTGTGTTTGACCAAGACTGTACCATCCCTTTAAAAGTAAAAGCAGTAAGTTTAGATAATTTTGATTAATTTGTATTTTTATATTATCATAATCATAGTTCGACACAATTAATAAATTCGCTATACGAGGAGGAGAGGGAGAGGCGATTAGTTTTTGGCGCTGTAACACCTCGTAAAATGATAATAATAATAATCATAATAATCAAATAATCAAAATTACCGATGCGCTACGCTTTCATAGAAATATCCTACCCAAACAGGGATACAAACGTGTACTGCATGAGCTTGTTGCTAACAACATTGTTATTATTATTAACATTTCTTTTATCACTAATTGTACAAAATGGAAAACCTCATTACAATAATTCAAATTGTAATGTTTTGATCCTCCCGCCCTGATAACTCGTAAACGAGTAACTTGTTAAGTGATATTAATTAATTTCGTCCTACGCAGTGGCGTAGGCAAAGTGTTGGGGGGGGGGGGGGGGGGGCAGGGGTAGAGGGGGAATGGGACAGGGTGGTTTCGATTGCGAAACGAACATTATATATGTTTTATTTGAACCACACAAAGTCTTCTTTTTTTGGAAAAATTACTCTATTATAGATATACAAACCAACTTAATAAAACATAAGATTGTTTAAGAATAAAGCATATTGATTAATTGATTCCATTGAAGAATATTTACAAATAAACTTTGTTTATGTAAGTTTTTTTTCAATGTGACATCTTTTTCGTAATAAAACTATGTCTGAAATCATTATTTTAATTCTTCTTCCATTTTCAAAAAGTGATAACTATTCTATTCTAAGTATATCGTTAATAACGCATAATGTAATGACACATCAACTAAATTTCCTTAATCATATCATACTTTTCTTATATATTCACTGGTGTTTAGTTTTGGTTTAGAGGGCGCTTCGAGAAATAATTTTGTTGGGAGGTAATGACAAATTAAGTGTACAATTTGAAAGAGCACACACTTTTAAAAACAGAATCAACTTTGTTGGTTCAGAAACTTTTCAGAAACATCTGAAATATCCATGAATAATTAAAAATGCTGCACATTTTAGGATGATCTCTCTATTGAATGTTTATTTTAACCAAACAACACATTCACATTTTGTTTTAATAAATCAATAGTTGAAACTTGAGGTTTCTGGATGGCGCCCTCATGTGTCAACAGCTCCTTTTTAAATGAAAACAGCCCTGTTACTTAATCATTTATATATTTTACTACCATTCAAGCATCATTGAATTATAGCGACTAGTTTTTAGCTCATCCGGCCCGAAGGGCCCGATGAGCTTATGCCATGGCGTGGCGTCCGTCGTCCGTCCGTCCGTCCGTCCACAGTTTTCAAAATGCTTCTTCTTCGTTATTTTTCAACCGATTTTGATTCTGATTGTTTCATAAGATAGGGCTAGGAGGGGGATTTAAAACTTCTACACAGAATCTTGAAATTCATTATATATGCTAATTTATGCAAATTTATTC
The DNA here is from genome assembly GCA_037951105.1 of Echinarachnius parma. Taxonomy (NCBI): domain Eukaryota; kingdom Metazoa; phylum Echinodermata; class Echinoidea; order Clypeasteroida; family Echinarachniidae; genus Echinarachnius; species Echinarachnius parma. The sequence goes on along the minus strand of JBAMJV010000312.1, from coordinate 134,755 downwards.
GAAATCACAAAAAATGCTTCTTCTCCTTCATTTCTTGACCGATTTTGATTTGGTTTGCTTTATCTGGTAGAGCTAACTTTGGTACACTAAACTTCTACACAGAATTTTGAAATTTTTCTCCATTAATTAATTATGGTAATTTATGCAAATTTATTCCAAAAATCACAAAAAATGCTTCTTCTCCTTCATTTCTCGACCGATTTTGATTTGGTTTGCTTTATCTGGTAGAGCTAACTTTGGTACACTAAACTTCTACACAGAATTTTGAAATTTTTCTCCATTAATTAATTATGGTAATTTTTTAATTATTTATTTATTTATTTATTTATTTATTTATTATTTTTTTTTTTTTATTATTTATTTATTTATTTATTTATTTAAAAAAATTTTTTTAAACATTTTTATTTATTTTTTTATTTATTTTTTTATTAATTAATTAATTAATTTATTTATTTATTTATTTTTTTCCTCATGTCCCTTCTGGGGCGTCAAATTTATAATTTTTTAAAAATTAATTTTTATGTCCTTCCAGGGCATCACATTTTTATTTTTTGACCAGTTGAAAAGTGTACCACATGAAATTAGCGATATTTGATGTTGCGAGATGCCGGATGAGCGCTACGTCATTGACGTTCTGGTTAGCTCATCCGGCCCGAAGGGCCCGATGAGCTTATGCCATGGTGTTGCGTCCGTCGTCCGTCCTTCCGTCCGTCCGTCCGTCCTTCCGTCCATCCGTCCGTCCGTCCGTCCACAGTTTTCAAAATGCTTCTTCTTCGTTATTTTTCAACCGATTTTGATTCTGATTGTTTCATAAGATAGGGCTAGGAGGGGGATTTAAAACTTCTACACAGAATCGTGAAATTCATTATCTATGCTAATTTATGCAAATTTATTCGAAATCACAAAAAATGCTTCTTCTCCTTCATTTCCTGACCGATTTTGATTTGGATTGCTTTATCTGGTAGAGCTAACTTTGGTACACTAAACTTCTACACAGAATTTCGAATTTTTTCTCCATTAATTAATTATGGTAATTTATGCAAATTTATTCAAAAAATCACAAAAAATGCTTCTTCTCCTTCATTTCTCGACCGATTTTGATTTGGTTTGCTTTATCTGGTAGAGCTAACTTTGGTACACTAAACTTCTACACAGAATTTTGAAATTTTTCTCCATTAATTAATTATGGTAATGTATGCAAATATATTCAAAAAATCACAAAAAATGCTTCTTCTCCTTCATTTCTCAACCGATTTTGATTTGGTTTGCTTTATCTGGTAGAGCTAACTTTGGTACACTAAACTTCTACACAGAATTTTGAAATTTTTCTCCATGAATTAATTATGGTAATTTATGCAAATTTATTCCAAAAATCACCAAAAATGCTTCTTCTCCTTCATTTCTCGACCGATTTTGATTTGGTTTGCTTTATCTGGTAGAGCTAACTTTGGTACACTAAACTTGTACACAGAATTTTGACATTTTTCTCTATTAATTAATTATGGTAATTTATGCAAATTTATTCCCAAAATCACAAAAAATGCTTCTTCTCCTTCATTTCTCGACCGATTTTGATTTGGTTTGCTTTATCTGGTAGAGCTAACTTTGGTACACTAAACTTCTACACAGAATTTTGAAATTTTTCTCCATTAATTAATTATGGTAATTTTTTATTTATTTATATATTTATTTGTTATTTTTAATTTATTAATTTATTTATTTTTATTTATTATTTATTTTTTTTCCCATGTCCCTTCCAGGGCATCAAATTTTTATTTTTTGACCAGTTGAAAAGTGTACCACATGAAATTTGCGATATTTGATGTTGCGAGATGCCGGATGAGCGCTACGTCATTGACGTTCTGGTTTATGATAACTTTCAAGTTTTCATTACTAAAATTGTGTTTGAATAAAACTGTCCCATCCCTTTTAAAGTAAAAGGCAGTAAGTTTAGATAATTTTGATTAATTTGTATTTTTATATTATTATATTTATAGTTCGACACAATGAAGTTATTCACTATACGAGGAGGAGAGGGAGAGGCGATTAGTTTTTGGCGCTGTAACACCTCGTAAAATGATAATAATAATAATCATAATAGCTAATTCCTATAGAACACATTTGACAAACTGCTGAAAATTACCGATGCGCTACGCTTTCATAGAAATATCCTACCCAAACAGGGATACAAACGTGTACTGCATGAGCTTGTTCCTAACGACATTGTTAAATTATTAACATTATTTTCTTTTATCACTTTCAAGTTTTCATTACTAAAATTGTGTTTGAATAAAACTGTCCCATCCCTTTTAAAGTAAAAGGCAGTAAGTTTAGATAATTTTGATTAATTTGTATTTTTATATTATTATATTTATAGTTCGACACAATGAAGTTATTCACTATACGAGGAGGAGAGGGAGAGGCGATTCGTTTTTTGGCGCTGTAACACCTCGTAAAATGATAATAATAATAATAATCATAATAGCTAATTCCTATAGAACACATTTGACAAACTGCTGAAAATTACCGATGCGCTACGCTTTCATAGAAATATCCTACCCAAACAGGGATACAAACGTGTACTGCATGAGCTTGTTCCTAACGACATTGTTAAATTATTAACATTATTTTCTTTTATCACTAATTGCACACAATGGAAAACCTCATTACAATATTATAAATTGTAATGTTTTGATCTCCCGCCCTGATGGAACTCGTAAACGAATAACTTGTGAAATGGTATTAATCAATAATTTCGTCCAGTGCAGTGGCGTAGGCAAAGAGTTGGGGGGGGGGGGGGGGGGCAGGGGTAGAGGGGGAATGGGGCAGGGTGGGAGGGGGAATGGGGCAGGGTGGTTTCGATTGCGAAACGAACATTATATATGATTTATTTGAACCACACAAAGTCTTCTTTTTTTTGAAAAAAAACACTACAATAGATATACAAACAACTTAATAAAATATTAGATTGTTTAAAAATAAAGCATATTAATTATTTGATTCATTGAAGAATATTTACAAATAAACTTTATTTATGTTAGTTTTTCTCAATGTGATATCTTTTTCGTAATCAAACTATGTATGACATAATTTCATTTTCTTTAATTCTTCTTCCATTTTCACAAATTATAACTATTATATAAGTATATCGTTAATAAAGCATAATGTAATGACAAATCAACTAAATTTCCTTTCTTAAAATCATATCATACTTTCCTTAATTGACCATATGTATATATTATGTGACTGGCTCTGTCACTTTGGGTAATTCATCGGGAATATCAAAATTGAGATTTGTAGTATTTTTAATTCTCTAGGATTTCAGCTTTAAAATGATATATAACTTAATACATATAAGTTTCTTGAAGGCCAGAAAAACGCAATTTAATAATGTGGATCAGAGCCCCGCTATTTGTCATACAAGGGAGAAGATCGCTTCTAAAGTTTTGCATCCATTCAGAAAAGCATTCTCACACATCGAGCGAAAAGTTGAACCGTTCGCTTTCACCGTTCCGCTTTTCGTGATCGATCAGACAACAAAATAATGCATGCGCAATTATACTGTTATACTGTAAACCTAGCTGGCGGACCGCGATATTTTTTCTTCTTCAGATTTCAGACTTTAGTGAAAACTCTGCATGATGGGGCGTAGACAACGGGGGGGATGAGGGGGATGCACCCCCCCCCCCCCCCACCTCACAAGGTGGGGGGGGGGGGGATATGTACAATCATCCCCCCCCAGGTTTTAGGGAAGGATATATTTTGTTTATGTGTATCTGTATACGAGTGGGAAAGAAAACATTAGTTGTATGAGCTAAGACTTGTTAATTCTAACGTTAAAAAAGTAATTTATAAATCCACTTTCAATTTTCGCTGCGCGCTTCGCGCGCGAACAGACTATCTCAGTTTGTTGTGTAACTTGCGTATGGTCTGGGGTGAGTATTTTTTTTTCTGTATACCGGGCCACGTAGTTCCAGTGTAGGCTGGCATTGCTCTGGCTGCCTGTGACGTGCACCAAATTGCACCATTTCAAGTATATATATATAAATGCAAAATCTTCTCCGTGGGAGGGAGGTACCCCCTCCCAAACCCTCCCTAGTTGGCTCTGCCCCAGCCCTCGTTAGCTTCGCCCCTCGGGACTCATTCACGCTAAATATAAATACAATATTTGTGTTTGTGTTGGGGTGCATATTTATTAGTGTGTCAATTATTTGTTTTCTTCGTGAAAATATATAAAAAATGTCTGGTCGATCAAATCATAACACGCTCTCCCAGATACAGTCAATGTTAAGCCCGAATTTCCTATCTAGGTAAGCACCAAATTGCACAATTTCAAGTCCAAAAATGCAAAAGCTCCCCACACCCCCCCCCCGCTCAGTCACTTCGCTCCTTGCAATGTCTCACTCTCACATCTGGCTCAAAGTTGGCAGCACTGTGAGTGTGGTTGGGTATGAGCCCTTACACACACAAAATCGTGAGCCCCCATAGGTTTTGCCCCCCCCCCCCCCACCAATCCAAAACTGCTTCCGGCCCACCTGGTCACGAACATCTTAACATCTAACCCCTCCCCCCCCCCCCCCCCCCCCCCCCCCCCCACTGAGAGGACTTTCAAGCAATTGTACTGGTCTCGAAATACTTCGGCAGGTGGTCTCGGCCGCGAAAAAATTGGTCTTGGTCCGGTGAACGGCAAATCATCCCCCCCCCCCCAGGTGTAAGAACCTGTCTACGCCACTGGCATGATACATTTACTAAATGAACCTCTATACTCACCATGTATTATGGCAAAAGAAAAGAAGAGTCATAAGAGAGGATTCACAGCGTGACCAATAGGCCACGTAAACCGCTGATGGTCAGTATGGTCTCATTGTAATTATAAGTAATCTTTCACTAAAATTCAAAAGAATACACTTTTCGGTAATTATAATTTAAAAAAAGAAGTCTTCTAATGTGCCAATTCCACCCTTTTCAAGGTGCTCAGGGCGCAATTAACTATTAATTGTCTGCATATCCTTATCTTGATAATCATTCCCGGTAGATTCATTTTCATTATATTTCTAAAAGATACTATTTTCGGCAATAAAACTGCTTATCATTATTTTTAATATGAAATTTTTGTTTACAACTGGTTAGAAAATGAGTACGGCTGCTCAAGAATGTATGAATATTCATTAGCAGCAGTATTACTTGCTCAATTAACTTGCAACTTTTTAACTAACAAATATTTTGTATGTGAGAAAAGGGTATAACTTGCTGAATGCTACATTTAAAATCAAGCTCTTGTCATGCCCTAGACAGGAATAAACATGACTACTGGGTATCTGAATTTTTTTTTTTTTTTGCTGGCCCAGTCGGGCCACCAAATATTTTGTTTACTGGCCCGACGGCAATTCTTAGTGGCCCCGGGCCATCGGGCCTATGCTAATTTCGAGCATTGAATTGCATTAACATTTCCGTTTTTATTTGCATTTTTTTTTAAGTGGGAAAAACTTGAAAAAAAAAAATAACACTCAAGGAAAAACGTTATTTAATCCCATTGCATGTTTCATTAGAACGCAACGCTGCCCCGTAAGCTTGAGCCAATCAGATTGCTTGTTTTATCGTTGCGCTAAAAGTGCATTATTATAGTTATCATAATTATTATAAACGTTACCGAGATTTGCAACATTGTCATCGTCATCATCGTCTTCTCCATGATCGTTTTTGTCGGCATCAATATATTAATAAACCATAATGATCATCACAATCACGTTAATCAGATGCGCGGTGCCGTTTTGTGAACACTTTTACCGGTGTCATGCAATGTACATAAACTTATAATTGCATCCCAAAATGTCGAAATCATATTGGCTTGATTATAGACTACCCCCTAAATGCGAAGTCTCACCCCTCACACTCCTGGCCCTTTTGTATTAGCGTCTTTTCGCACGGCGACGGGAGTGCGGCTACGGGGGATTTAAATCAGCTGTGACCGTCCCCGTACTCTGGCTACCGTCGCGATCTATTTGCAGTTTCGCAGTGAAGAATACGCGGAACGTCTCCTTGCTCGAGTGACCAAGCGCGCTGATTGGCTGACCCCACTGACCTCTGGCTGACCCATTGAAGTAAGGGCTTACCAGACCGCTCCGTAGTAGCTGTACACACACTACGCTATTTCGGCCAACTACCGTCGTAGGTTTGGACGATACGCGGAAATTTTAGCTCTGAGTGCGACCCCCCCGCTAAGATTAGCGTTGTAGTCGCACTCCCGTCGCCGTGCGAAAATACGCTATTAACGAATCCTGCTACACCACAACTGCACACGGCGAAAAATGTATGTAGATTAGGTCCTCACAAGTGCAGTGGCAGAGCATTATTTCAGCACCGGTCTTACAATCTGGAAGTCTCAGATTCGATTGCGGGGAATGCCCACCATCCTATTGTTAGATATTAGTTTAAAACTTTATATAATACAAACAGTGACTTTTCCAAGTCATTCGAATGTTTGGGGGCAGTCATATATTTCTCCCTCACTTCCGGTACGAATGCCATGACAAAATCATTTAATTATTTTTAATTCATTTAGCAACTTTCAGCAAAATAGGTGAAACATTATATAAATACAAAACATCTATTCAATAAAATATTATACAACGCATGAATATATCGTACATGTGCTAATTTTGTTAGAATTGTATCAACAAAAATAATGAAATATCCGTTTTAAACATTTTTAAAAATTTGTTGATGTTAGTGTGAAAGATAATTATTCGTTTACAGTGTATTAAGAGAGTCGCAGTGGGTTTCACAATGATCTGCTGGCTTGATGCCGAGACATTACAAAGAAAGATGAATATTACCATAAATTATGTAAATATGGGATAGAAAAAATAGTTAAACAAAGAAGGGTGCAAAAACATATAATGAAAGTACAGGTTTGTACGCACAAGCCTTTGAAAACAATTTAAAACAATTAACACATTTCTTATTCAATTGATCATGCCAGTTATACGCATGCATTTGGATACAATGATAATTATAATTAGTCCACGGTTTACGATTAGGTAGCCATTACCATAATTACCCGAACTGCGGCGGTCTGCTTTGTATTGTGTGAAAATGAAATGGAATAGAAACAGAGGCAAACTCCTCAACTTAGATAATTGGATATTTAGCGGTCTGACTATTTATCTGATACATTAATTTCCGCTGCTCGCATTAATTCATAAATCATTCAAAAAGATCATAATTTTAACCAACTAAAAAGACTCGTTACTTATATCAACATAATACAGGCATCGCGTGTTCATGTTGATAATACGGAATAAAGTGTAATTTTGTGTAATAGAGTAAATTGGAAATCTTTTTGAAAGTAACAGTGATATTAGTTTAAAACTTTATATAATACAAGCAGTGACGTATCCAAGTCATTCGAATGTTTGGGGGCAGTCATATATTTCTCCCTCACTTCCGATACGAATGCCATGACACAATAATTTAATTCATTTAGCAACTTTCAACAAAAGAGGTGAAACATTATATAAATACAAAACATCTATTCAATATAATATAATACAACGCATAAATATATCGTACATGTGCTAATTTGCATTAGAATTGTGTAAACAAAAATAATGAAATATCCGTTTTAAAAATTAAATTTTTTTGTTGTTGATGTTAGTGTGAAAGATAATTATTCAACATAATAGTTTACAGTGTATTAAGAGAGTCGCAGTGGGTTTCACAATGATCTGCTGGCTTGATGCCAAGACATTACAAAGAACGATGAATATTACCCTAAATTATGTAAATATGGAATTAAAAAAATAGTTTAAAGGGATAGTTGAGTTTTGGTATAGAGGGCGCTACACAAAACCATTTTTTTGTGAGATAATGAAAAACTGAGTGTCAAATTCGAAAGAGCATACAATTTTAATGACAGAATAAACTTTATTTGATCAAAAACGGTTCAGAAATGGCTGAAATATCCATAAATATAGCCATTTGTAATAAATGTGGGGCCCCACATTTATTAGACAATTTTGAATCAGCCGTTAAAATGTTTTAAAAATGCTTCCTCTTTTAACAAATTTTACAAAAAAAGTTTTTTTTAGATAGTTGTTGATTATCTCTCTATCTAATCACTATTTCAACACAATATTTTATTTAAAATGGTTGAAACCGATGAGTGTTAATAAAGCGCCCTCTTGAGTTTAACGGCTCTTTTTGAATAATAACAGGCTTTTTACTTAGTCATTTGTAATGTTTTATTATTTTCGAGCATGGTGCAGTTATAATTATTAGTTTGTACTGTAATGGTGGAGGTTTTTGCTTACTAAAATTCAGTTTGACCAAAACTGTACTCTCTTTTATAGGCAAACTCCTCAATTTAGATAATTGGATATTTAGCGGTCTGTCTATTTAATTGATACATTAATTTCCGCTGCTCGCAAAAACTCATAAATCATTCAAAAAGATCATAATTTCAACCAACTAAAAAGACTCGTTACTTAATCACCATAAAACAGGCATCGCGTGTTCATGTTGATAATACGGAATTATTCAAAAAGATCATAATTTCAACCAACTAAAAAGACTCGTTACTTAATCACCATAAAACAGGCATCGCGTGTTCATGTTGATAATACGGAATAAAGTGTAATTTTGAAGAGAGTCGCAGTGGGTTTCACAATGATCTGCTGGCTTGATGCCAAGACATTACAAAGAAAGATGAATATTACCCTAAATTATGTAAATATGGGATAGAAAAAATAGTTAAACAAAGAAGGGTGCAAAAACAAATAATGAAAGTACAGGTTTGTACGCACAAGCCTTTGAAAACAATTTAAAAACAATTAACAAATTTCTTATTGAATTGATCATGCAAGTTGTACGCATGCATTTGTATACAATGATAAGTATAAGTCCACGGTTTAACCTTTGCGATTAGGAAGCCATTACCATTATTACCAGAACTGTGGCGGTCTGCTTTGTATCATGTGAAAATGGAATAGAATAGAAACAGAGGCAAACTCCTCAACTAAGATAGTTGGATATTTAGCGGTCTGTCTATTTATCTGATACATTAATTTCCGCTGCTCGCATTAATTCATAATTCATTCAAAAAGATCATAATTTCAACCAACTAAAAAGACTCGTTACTTATATCAGCATAATACAGGCATCGCGTGGTCATGTTGATAATACGTATATTATATATTATTATATTATTATATTATATATTTAAAATGTAATATTTTGACGAATTGATTAGACAAAATATATATACCGCCGCTGTACCACTGCATGTACAGCTAGACAAAGAAAACGCAGTTTGATACAGTAGGATATGGTAGGCTGCACACTGTGCTATGATGTGCGAGTAATACGTTGGTTATTACTGTCCAGCGCGATTCAATGCGGTACTTTACAGTAGGCCGCAAACGCTTCGCGGAATTCAACGTACGGACAATTATAGAACTCAATGATAATTATAAGTCCACGGTTTATGATTAGGCAGCCATTACCATAATTACCCGAACGGCGGCGGTCTGCTTTGTATCGTGTGAAAATGAAATGGAATAGAAACAGAGGCAATCTCCTCAACTTAGATAATTTGATATTTAGCGGTCTGTATATTTATCTGATACATTAATTTCCGCTGCTCGCATTAATTCATAAATCATTCAAAAAGATCATAATTTTAACCAACTAAAAAGACTCGTTACTTATATCAACATAATACAGGCATCGCGTGTTCATGTTGATAATACGGAATAAAGTGTAATTTTGTATAATAGAGTAAATTGGAAATCTTTTTGAAAGTAACAGTGATATTAGTTTAAAACTTTATATGATACAAACAGTGACGTATCCAAGTCATTCGAATGTTTGGGGGCAGTCATATATTTCTCCCTCACTTCCGGTACGAATGCCATGACACAATAATTTAATTAAAGGTATGGTGAAATCCCGGCTTTGATTCAGGTTTATAGCTTTAAATATGTGCCTATATTGATATACCACACTCCCTTTTTCAAAGAAATCCTTAAGTTGGGCAAGAAAGGTAAATTTCATGCAACTTTTTTGCTTGTTTACGCATCGGCGTTCCATACTGCTAACAAAGTAATTTACAGCGGAGCGGGAATGTGCGCACGTGCAACCCGGATCCTGACATCACAAGCAGACCGCAACACGGAAGAATGTGCATGGTTTACATGCAGAGCCTATGATTTGCTTGTAAAACAAACTCGTTTTTGCTTGTAAATTGAGGCTTAACTGAAAATTCCTAAGAAATGAATTATAGCAGCTTGCAGCAACACATCCGAGTGTAGATCGTCCATGATATCAACTTCAACAAATGTTTGCAAATATTGAAAACAATCGAAATAAAATAATAACATCTCTGTCAACGTCAGTATTGCACCGAGCTATACTGCGATTGCCTGCATGTGACGTCACAAAGATGACGTCATTTTTCTTCGCCCGGACTCAATTTTTTTACGGGGATTACTAAAGTGAATTTAAAAGTTGATTTTTTTAAATATTTTACTGGGTTTTCCGACGCGGAAAGTATGTTTTTATTAGTAATCTTCATGACAATCTACCTTAGATACAGTAAAACACAATTTTTAGGTAGTTTTCTTGTCATCCAACCTTTAAACAAAGAAGGGTGCAAAAACAAATAATAAAAGTACAGGTTTGTACGCACAAGCCTTTGAAAACAATTTAAAAACAATTAACAAATTTCTTATTCAATTGATAATGCCAGTTGTACGCATGCATTTGTATACAATGATAAGTATAAGTCCACGGTTTAACCTTTGCGATTAGGCAGCCATTACCATTATTACCAGAACTGCGGCGGTCTGCTTTGTATCATGTGAAAATGGAATAGAATAGAAACAGAGGCAAACTCCTCAACCAAGATAGTTGGATATTTAGCGGTCTGTCTATTTATCTGATACATTAATTTCCGCTGCTCGCATTAATTCATAAATCATTCAAAAAGTTCATAATTTCAACCAACTAAAAAGACTCGTTACTTATATCAGCATAATACAGGCATCGCGTGGTCATGTTGATAATACGTATATTATACATTATTATATTATTATATTATATATTTAAAATGTAATATTTTGACGAATTGATTAGACACAATATATATACCGCCGCTGTACCACTGCATGTACAGCTATACAAAGAAAACGCAGTTTTATACAGTAGGATATGGTAGGCTGCACACTGTGCTATGATGTGCGAGTAATACGTTGGTTATTACTGTCCAGCGCGATTCAATGCGGTACTTTACAGTAGGCCGCAAACGCTTCGCGGAATTCAACGTACGGACAATTATAGAACTCTATTCAGGTCAGTTTGACCAATCACTGTACAGTGCTTTCCTCTCGCCGCGCCGCGGTCGCATCACACATAGCTAGTGGCGTTCGTTTCACGTTCGATCATGAACAGCCAGCGCGGATAAACCGAGTTTCTGGTCGAAACCGAAATGAAGGTTGCCTAGAAAAATCATTATTTACGGTAATCATTAAGAATTAGGACATTACATTTTCAGAGAATGTAGATGAAACATGTAAGTATCGAATTCCGTAAAGTTGAAATTTTTCAGCAAAAGACAATTTTTAATGATTTTGAGACTCTATGTACTAAAGACCCAGTTGAGTTCTGGTAAAGAGAGTACAGTTTTGGTCAAACTTAAATTTAGTAAGCAAAACCTGCACCATTACATTACAAACTTATAGTTATAACTCCACCATGCTCGAAAGGAATACAACATTACAAATGACTAAGTAAAAAGCCTGCTGTCATTCAAAAAGAGCCGTTACAACTCAAGAGGGTGCTCTCTAAACCCTCATCGGTTTCAACCATTTAAAATAAAATATTGTGCATGTGATGTTTTGTTGAAATAGTGATTAAATAGAGAGATAATCAACAACCATATAAAAACCTCTTTTGTAAATTTTTGAAAAGAAGAAGCATTTTAAAAACATTTTTACGGCTGGTTCAAAATTATCGAATAATTGTGGGGCCCCACATTTATTCCAAATGGTTATGTTTATGGATATTTCAGCCAATTCTGAACCGATTTTGATCAAATAAAGTTTATTCTGTCATTAAAATTTTATGCTCTTTCAAATTTGACACAGTTTTTCATTATCTCACAAAAAAAATATTTTGCGTAGCTCCCTCTATACCAACTATCCCTTTTTTGTATGCCTCCGCCAACGAAGTGGCCGGAGGCATTATGTTTTTGGGTTGTCCGTCCGTCCGTCCGTCCGTCCCGTTTTCGTTCTCGCAATATCTCAAGAACCAGTGGACGAATCAATTTCAAACTTGGTATGAGTGTACATATTGGGGTGACAATGATCTGATTAGATTTTAGGGGTCATGAGGTCAAAGGTCAAGGTCACAGGACTCAATATATATGCAAAAATGCCTTGTTATCGCGATATCTCAAGAACTGGTTGACGGATCAAATTCAAACTTAGTATTAGTGTAGATATTGGGGTGGCAATGATCTGATAAGATTTTGGGGTTAATGAGGTCAAAGGTCAAGGTCACAGGACTCAATGTATGCGCAAAAATGCCTTGTTCTTGCGATATCTCAAGAACCGGTTGACAGATCAATTTCAAACTTGGTATGAGTGTACATATCGGGGTGCCACTGATCTGATTAGATTTGGGGGGTCATGAGGTCGAAGGTCAAGGTCACATGACTCAATATGTATGCGAAAATGGCTTGTAATGGCAAAATTTCAAGAACTGAATGTCAGATTTCAATCAAACTCGGTACCTGAATGTATCATAAAGAGTCAACATAGCCATAAAATGTTGGGGTCATGAAGTTGAGGTCAACGTCACGGGACTCATTATACATGCAAAAAAGCTTGTAATGCCAAAATCTCAAAAACTAAATGTCAGATTTCAATCAAACTTGGTACCTGAATGTTTTTTAGGGAGCCATCAAAGATTGGGGTCATATGGTCAAGGTCACAGGACTCAAAATATATGAAAAATATTTTTAAAAAATAAATCAGTGCATGTTAATTTGGGCTTGATATAAAAATCGCGTGATAGCGGAGGCATAATTTTCGATTGCGCGCAATCGAAGATCCATCTAGTTTTCTTTTTTTTTTAAGGCAGATTTATTTCTGCATTTATTAACAAAATCAAAATAAAATATACAAAGAACATTTTTACATACCCAATAATAAAACAATGAAATGGGAATAGTTATATAATCATATAAATTAATGTGACAATAATGTATGTATATTATTACAACAAATAAACAAATGCAGCAGACCATCCATCATAAGCAGGGAGCTTGAGTGGATGGTGGCCTGGGAGGAGGGGGGGGGGGGGGGAGCTACATGGTGCCAAAAATGTATTGTATGACAATTACTAACTCGTCACCTAAATGAGTAATCCAATTTATAAAAAAAACAAATATAAATACAAATAAAATAAAATAAATTAAAAGCGTGTTGAGCGGGTCAACAGTGCAAGTGCAAACGTATGTTTATTCTATATTGTATAAAGTAAAAAGGGTGCATGTATATTGTACGTGCTGGTGCGGGTGGAAAACACACGTTTTTCTCTATAATGTCGCGCCATAACAATTACTAATATTAAACAATGTACCAATGACAATTAATTATACTATTTATCAAATTTCATAAATAAAATGAAATACTCATTCTTTAATACTCATTCTCTGAGACTGGGTCTCATATTCACTGGTGTGATCAAAATATACATGAAATTAAAATTATTGTTTTAATGAATAATGTTGTATGTGTAATTTTAATTCGTATACGTTATTTTCAATTTACTAACAATTACTATGCAGAAGAATTATTTCTGTCCCAAACTGGACCGCAATTAAGTCTTCAACTGTCTGCAAAGTTTGCATTTTAATTAATCTTGATTTTATCTTAGGAGATTAGTATGTTCCAAAATATATTCATTTTCATTGATGGTGTCAGACACATTTGACAACAGTCTAACATAGAAAAAAAAATGTTTTCTTTAAAGGGATCTGTAGTTACTTTGTGCAAAAAGTGATGAATGGTTGATATATTTTGTATATTTTGTATATTGTTGTGATCTGATATGTCCACTGAGTAATGTGTGAAGATTTCACGTTAAATTGATGTTATATGGCCGAGTAATAAGCGAAAATGCAAATTGATATTCACTATTCATTGCACTGACTTTCTACACGGTTATGACTGCCATTGGATAGTTAAATTCCGAACACTTCAATCCTAAATATCTTTTTAACGCAAGGGAAATTCGAAAAACCGAAACCTCTCCCATGTTTCTATTTGTAATACAAATACAACAAGGTATGAGAGAACCGCTAGAGTTCCTAGTAAGTTTTGAGGAATTGGACAATTTTAGAAGATCCTTTAAAGCACTTACAACATGACAATGGCTTACATGTAGTTAGATTTTCGGTTACAGTCCGTTATTCCGAAGGTTCGTTATTCCGAAGGTTCGGTTATTCCGAAGGTTCGTTATTCCGAAGGTTCGTTATTCCGAAGGTTCGCTATTCCGAATATAAATTCGGGTTCGTTATTCCGAAGGTTCGTTAGTCCTAAAATAAAATCGGGTTCGTTATTACGAAGGTTCGTAATTCCGAAGGTTCGTTAATCCGAAAATAAAATCGAGTTCGTTATTCCGAAGGTTCGTTATTCCGAAGGTTTGTTATTCCGAAGGTTCATTAATCCGAAAATAAAATCGGGTTCATTATTTCGAAGGTTCGTTATTACGAAGGTTCGTTAGTCCGAAAATGAAATAAATACGACGTAGAAAAGAATTTGATTTCAATTAAAGGGAAAGATGAGTTTTGGTAAAGAGAGTAAAGAGAGTCAAACTGAATTTTAGTAACCAAAACTGACACCATTACATTACAAACTAATAGTTATAACTCCACCATGCTCGAAAGGAATACAAAATTACAAATGACTAAGTAAAAAGCCTGTTATCATTAAAAAAGAGCCGTTAAAATTTAGAAGGGCGCTCTCTAAAGACTCATCGTTTTCAACCATTATACATAAAATATTGTGCATGTTATGTTTTGTTGAAATAGTGATTACATAGAGAATTATCAACAACTACCGTATTTAAAAACCGTATTTAAAAACCAGTCATGTTGGGAGAGACAATCGGGTTCTATGGACCTTCTTGTTCTACATAGTGGCTTGTTCTTGCATGGTGGCATAGCCAGGATTCCTGACAGTTGGGACGGAGTTGTGGGGTAAAAGATCACCCCCGACCCCCGACAACTCGACGGCAACCCAGCTCCCGCTATTTCATTTTCGGATTACCGAACCATATTTCATTTTCGGACTAACGAACATTCGGAATAACGACCTTCGGAATAACAAACCCGATTTTATTTTCGGATTAACGAACCTTCGGAATAACGAACCTACGGAATAACGAATCTTCGTAATAACGAACCTTGGGAATAACGAACCCGATTTTATTTTAGGACTAACGATCCTTCGGAATAACGAACCCGATTTTATTTTAGGAATAGCGAACCTTCGGAATAGCGAACCTTCGGAATAACGAACCCTCGGAATAACGAACCTTCGGAATAACGAACCTTCGGAATAATGCAACAAATTTTCGGATTAACGAACCCTATTTCATTTACGGATTAACGAACCCTCAGGTATACGAAATTTGCGTTTTCGGAATAACGAACCTTCGGAATAACGAAGCGCACCCAGATTTTCATATAATAAATCCTCTACAAATATAATGCCTGATTCTATCCAGTAAAAGAAAAAAACGTTTCATCATTATATCTTATGTGTGTATTCAACCACAATATTCTTTTCTTATTTCTTCACTATTCAAAGGGAGTATGCTTTAAGAATAAAATATCCTGTTTATACCAAACCTAGTACACTCTCACAATATAACTCGGGTTACTTTATAATTGTAGTGACAGAACATAACATGATAGTTGGGGTTACATCGTCAATTTAAAACAACTTTCACTCCAAAAATATTTTGTAACCAATATTCAAAGAACAATTTTCCTTTTTCCTTTTATAACAACAAATTTACTAAACCATTTCAATTTTACAACATTCAAATACATTGAAGATCTTTCATATTTAGCCCCGACCCCCCCCCCCCCCCCCCTTGATATGACATGTATTACATTTGATCTTTTAATAATGTGATGACATTTTTTATAAGTACCGGTAATACTATTTTTTGGAATCTCTTTTTATTGAAATTACAAATCCTGGTATATTTTAGAATATAATGGTCGGCGTTATTTATCGGCCTCCTATGTTCTGATGTAAAAGATTTTTTAACGTATGTATCTTACCTGTCTCGAAGCCCCTCTTTTGATAATAAGGATGGTTTTTATAATGGGGGATTTTAATATAAATTTATTGAAACATTATAATATCTCATATGAATTTTTGGAGACATTTTTGTCATTTAATGTCTAAGACCACTCGTGTTTCTAATCATTCGGCTTTCTTAATTATGATAGTTTTTATAATAATTCCTCATCCCGACACTTATATCATTATTTATGATATATTTATCATTATCCTGTTATAACACACTATACTACAGAGTGTTTACAAAAAAGCGGAACCCAACTTCCACCAGCAATATCTTATGTATTAAACATAGTTATGTTTATTGCAATATAACATCGCAAAGATAATTTATTATTCTTTCATTTGATACCATATTTGTAATAATTGAGCTTGTAGTTATTGAATTGCAAGCATTTTAAACGAGCAATGTTAAAATTGCTTTGCGCACAATATTTAGATCTATTCATCAACACGGTGTGATGGTCATTCATGGAAACCTCTCCTTGTGTTCTTTTGTCTTGTAATCCTTTTGTTCCGTGAATAATTTAACATGGAGATA
Organism: Echinarachnius parma; assembly: GCA_037951105.1. Taxonomy (NCBI): domain Eukaryota; kingdom Metazoa; phylum Echinodermata; class Echinoidea; order Clypeasteroida; family Echinarachniidae; genus Echinarachnius; species Echinarachnius parma. The sequence goes on along the minus strand of JBAMJV010000312.1, from coordinate 117,835 downwards.
CTTTTTAAATCAGTTCCTTGCCTGATCATGCAACTGACCACTTAACACGAGCACAAACCTGTGTGGACAGACATGGGGGTCATGTGGAAGGACCTTGGGGATAATTATGGACCCTCAAATCTTCAAAAAGTTGAATAAAATGTAAAACTATTAATCAAGAAACATCATGAAATGTCACTTGAATTTGTCTACTGTTTCATTCTTTACACTGCATTTAACAATTACTTTCTACTCTTGTGCGCAAAGTACTTTTTACATAACCTTTTTAAAATATGTTTTATTCAATCATGCATGACTTAATTAACCTTTGATATGACATATTGCAATAAATATAATTATGTTTATGTAATAAAATATTGCGGGTGGAAGTTGGGTTCCGCTTTTTTTTTTATAAACACCCTGTATATCCCAATCGGTTAATAATAATGTTCCTCGTCCATCAAGACGTAACATTACTCACGAGAATGTAGCCTGTCATGGTGTAAGCCTCGAAAGTACTGATTGGTCTTGTGTTTATAATTTAAATGAGGTTAATTCTTCAAATGATACGTGTTTAGATATTTTGAATATTTTAAATTATACACATTTATGCCAAAGGTTAATAATTAAAAAAATATAAAAAAATTCCCCTTAGCTCCATTGGATTTCTAAATCCTTATAACGATCAATTAACCCCTTGCATACGGAAAACTGGTGGCCTACGTACAAAGTCTATGGGGGGATTCAGAATTTCGAAGGGAACCGGTTAATAGAAAAAATAAATTTTATTATAAATATAAATTGAAAGGTACTGAGCATTCAAAAATAAGATACGCTTCTTATAAAAAAATACTTTAATACAAATAATTCGTATGGAAAAAAAGTAAATATTTTGGTAATCGTTTTGAATTATATAAGCATGATATGCAAAATACTTGTAAGATTATCATGCGGGCAATTCATCATTACGTTTCACCCAAGTTAGAAAATATCCGCTTCTCAGGCCTGAGGAGAGGTTGAGAGATTCGTGCCTCTAGTAGAATTTTATCACCGTTTACACCGTTCTTATCGGTTTACTTCGTGTAACCGGAGGAGATTATCTCTATAATACCACTAGGTCTCGGGGGGCAGTTAACAGGGCATGGAATGTTGACGAAAGCTATTAAAATGGTTGAGTTGATTTCCACCGTGGTGGAGATCACAGCTAACTTAGTGAAACGTAATGATTGATTTACTAATAAATCCGACATAACTGAAATTAAATGTGAAAATTAAATAATTGATGATCCTGGGGATATAGCTAATATTTTTAATTCATACTTTGCTTCTATTGGTGATAATCTTGTTTGTGATATTATTCCAACCGATAAACACTTTTTATTAATTTTTTGGGCCACGCAATCAAAATACTATTTGTTTTAATTCCTACACACAAGTATGAAATAATGGACATTGTTTATAAATTTAATAATACGAAAAGCTCTGGTTGTGATGGTATAAATACTTTTTTATTTTTTTTTTATTTTAAAGGGCATAATTAATTTTATATTAGAGCCCTTGGTTCATATCTTAATATGTCTATATATCAAGTGGTCGAATCCTAAATATTATGAACATTGCTAAAGGTATTCCTTTATTTAAAAGGGGGGATAAATTAGATATAAATAATTATCGACCCATTTCTTTATTGTCTTCCATTTCTAAAATATTCATGATATTGGAGAAACTAGTTTATATTCGGACTGTTTCTTTTTTGAAAAATAATAATATATTTTCTAATTTTCAGTTTGGTTTTAGAGAAAAACATAGCACAGCCCATGCTTTATTGTCTTTTATTGAAAAGTAGCTCATGCTATTAATAGATCCTCTCACATGGTTGGTTAGTCAGCAGCACAGTGTTCTATGAAACATAATAAAAGTTTTAATGATCCCACTTCATATAAAATGTTGATGCCCATTGGAAATGTGTCGCCAAATCTACTGAAACATACGTTACTGTTATTCTACTAAATAAAAGGATATGCTTAGATGCTGACATCTGTACAGTTATCTTATTTTTTCTAATGATGAGAACATGGCATACAAGTAAAAACATGTTTGAAAGTCAAGATACAAAAGAAGTGTGACTGGGAACATAAGAAAGAGACGGGATAAAAAGGTAGATTTAAGAGGTGTAACATACGTTACCATGAATTTGAAATATAGGTAACCACTATAATATAAATTATTATTCTGGAGTTGAGGCCAATGAAGTAGATTGATATTACGCGAAAATGAAAATTAAGTTCAACTAAATGTTGCTTATTCAACCGATCGAAGGCCATGGTGTAACTTACGTGATGTAACATACGTTACCATGCGTAAACAAATGTGTGTATGATATACTTAATAACTATCTAAATTGGTAGCAAACTTGTTTACGCCATCTGTATGTGGTTCAGGGTGAGCTTAGCATATACCATTTTCAAGGCCACAATGGTATTCAAACAACACTAATGTAACTTACGTTACCAATTTGAAACATACGTTACGGCCAAATCACATATCTTTGGATATCGTTAACGGACGCCCGACTAGATGCGATGTTCAGAAATATGTTTCAATGGTTTTATATACACTTTGTTGTTTAAAGGGGGAGTTTAGTTTTGGTAAGGCTGAACTTTAGTAGCCAAAACCTGCACAGTAACATTATAAAATAATAGTTATAACTCCACAATGCTAGAAAGGTATACAAAATTACAAACGACTTTTTTAAAAGGCATTGGTTTCAACCATTTTTCATACAAAATTATACATGTGATGTTTTTTATTGATATAATGATTAAATAGCGAGATCATCAACAACTATTTAAAAAACGCTTTTGAAAATTTTGAAAAAGTGCAAGCATTTTAAATCTAATTATTTGGGCCCCAAATAATTATAAGATCAGATATATTTATTGATATTTCAGCCGTTTCTGGGTCGATTTTGACCAAATAAAGTTTATTCTGCCATTAAAATTGCATGTTCTCTCAAATTCGACACTCAGTTTTTCATTACCTCACAACAAAATTGTGATGTGCAGCGCCCTCTCTACCAAAACTAAACTACCCCTTTAATTTCACATGATTGTAACCTTCAGTTACCAACTTTGAAACTAACTAGCTATCATGTGAAATGTTGATGCTAACGTATGTTACACCTTTTTATCAAAATGAAGCACACAATTCTTGCACATTAACATTTGGTGCCAATTTTCTCGGAGTATTTACTACCGAGTATGTCCTTTAGATTGGCATTAAAATCAAACGTTTGGCAAGAACTTTATTTTTTGAAATTCTCTGACTGTTCAATTGTGCCGAGATAGTGGTTTTGTGAACCAGACTAGTTTGTGCGCATTGCATAACACTGAGCCAGTATCTATGACGCACAGTGCGCGAGGTGTTCGCAGGATGGCACCACGCATCTGGTTGACGAATCTGAACAACATTTATCGTATGGGGTATATGGCCAACAATCATCAGTCATAGATATTGCCCTAGTAGCCATGTGACATACGTATGAAGCCTTTACAGGTATACACTCACACAAAATCACGGTCTATTGCAAAACATCTTGTTCAAATGTAGGATTTTATTGTTGATTTATGTACTAAAAAGAAAAACAAATAAAACCAAAATTCTTCTAGTAGTAGTAGTAGTAGTAGTAGAAGTATTATTATTATTATTATTAGTATTATTATTATTATTATTATTAGTAGTAGTAGTAGTAGTAGTAGTAGTAGTAGTAGTAGTAGTAGTAGTAGTAGTAGCTGTAGTAGTAGTAGTAGTAGTAGTAGTAGTAGTAGTAGTAGTAGTAGTAGTAGTAGTAGTAGTAGTAGTAGTAGTAGTATTAGTAGTAGTAGTAGTAGTTGTAGTAGTTTTAGTAATAGTAGTAGTCGAAGTTGTTTTGTCGTAACTGAAGCAAATGATAACAGTCATAAATTACACTTACCCACATGGTGAATACTCTCAGCGGCTTATGTCGATTGTCGGCGTTTTCTTTCCCAAAGTGCTTCAAAAATACTTCAAATTAAATGATAAATGCTATTCACAATAAAGTAGAGTTTCGCTATGGTGTTCCAATCATGATTCATGCAGATGCAACAACTAATACGCGTTGAGTACTGATTTGAATAACAGCTGGAGAAAACGGGAATGAACCTATTCTAAACTAATGCTGAAATCTGGTCCGGTATTCAATTTATTTGCATAAAGTTAGCTCATACTCTCTAAATGTAAAAGAGTTAAACACACTCAAAAGTGAGTGAAATTCCGCTCTCTCGAAGAGTTATAGGTACAGTCCCACTAATAAGAGATGTATTAGTATCTGACGACGATGTTGACGAAATCTTGAAAACGATTTGCACTATGAGAGAGAGAAACGCTCGTTATAAATAAGCGAAGTCCAGTTTGGCGGGATGTCGAGCACTATGCTTTTTTTTTTCGGGGCGTGCTCGAGGCTTCTCATTGGCTGGCTGCCTCACGTGGTTCGTCGCACGAGTGTTAAAAAGTTACTCTTTAAAGGGATCTAGTAACTTTGTTGACATGTGCACAAATTGATGAATGGTTGAGACAATGTGTATTGTTGTGATCTGATATGTCCACTGAGAAATGTCGGATGTTATATGGCCGAATAATGAGCGAAAATACAAAGTGATATTCAGTAACTCGTTGTACTGACTTTGTACACGGTTATGACTATCCAGTGGATAGCTAAAAATCCGAACTCTTCAATCGCAAATATCTTTTTAACAAAAGGGAAATTTGAAAAGCTGAAACCTGTCCCAATTCTTCTTTTGTTAATACCGATACAACAATGTATGAGAAAACCGCCAGAGTTCCAAGTAAGTTTTGAGGATTTGGATAATGTTAATAAGTGGATCCAGATTTCACCCCGTCAGAGAGTGTCACATGCCTGACGACGGGATATCGTAATCATGGTAATTCTCACTCAATTTAGAGAAAAGGCTTGCGCACTCGGAATATCGAGTGAAAATATCACCCCTCTGAATTAAGAGAGTATGGTTCAGTAAGCAAATTGCTAAGTCAGTTTTCTTAATTTAAGCAAAATTGCGTAAATTATGTTTAAAAAGGACATGACGTGTATAGGAAAGCTATCATACTGGTTGAAGAACAAACTTGAGAACGGCGGTGTTGGAGTCATACTTCTATGAGTGGAGCATGGAGTGGGCGGTACAAAATTTCTGACGTCACTCAAGCAAGGAGACGTTCCCGTATTCTTCACTGCGAAACTGCAATTAGATCGGGACGCTAGCCAGAGTACGGGTACGGTCACATCCGTCGGCTTTCCCCGTACTCAGCGCTTCCGTAGTATTTGCGATTTTGGGCAAATGAACATCGTGGTCACCGAACCTTATCTATGATAGTACAAGCTAATTGGGTAAATCGCTCTTTTTAGAACGAATATATATGTAATGAAAGTACAGAGTACCTATTGCAGAAATGTTATTGCGTGAATATAATATGGGTGAAGCAATTACTTTGAAATTATTAAAAACATAAATTAATATTAACAAGACAGAACACCGCGCTTAGAGATGATTATCAATCATATTAGGCGCTATATCAATCGAAACATTATTATGAACACAGAACACCGCGCTATATGGTCAATGCTCTACTCCTATCATCATTATAAACTCTATACAGGGTGGCCCAAAACAAAACCGGAACGGGGCACTTCCCAAAATAAAGTAACAAAATAATTATGTCTATCGGTTAGGGTATCTTTTCCAATGAAAAACGATACGAAGAACAGTAATTTTGGTCGTGTAGTTTTTGTTTTAGGGCGCTCTGAGTGACACCTAGCCTATCTAATAGGCATCGTGCTGTCTGGCAGGTTCTACCGGCAGTGTACTAACCGCGATATGCCTAGTTTGAGCGTGCAGCGCGAAGCCTATCACCAGTGATGAACGTGAAAAGTTTTTATTTTCTTTATTTGCCTTGATTTACATTGATTCTTCGTAGCATTTCTACGAACCCCCCGCAAAGCTATTTCATGAATATTTATGTGACATGGACCAAAATAGGCCAATGAGCGATGATGCTGTAACGTCATACGAACTCTGCAGTGCATGCAGTGGTACGGTCAGAGAACTCGTGCAGTTACACACAGTCACACACAATCTCACACAGCATAGTGCGCCATGCGCGCTATGCGACGTCTCTCTCTTCCTCTCTCTCTCTCTCTCTCACACAATTTATCTCTGACTACGGGAACTGGTTGGTCTGAGTGCAAAGTTTATGGCGATTTCAGAATCATGAAGGGAATGGGTTAAAGTTTAGGCCATAAATTGCGGTCGGTACAAGCGACTCTGTTACTTCACGTCATACATACAATAAACATACGTATATGAATAATGATGAGTAAATGACTGATGATAGGCGGATGCGCTCCGCGCATCGGGTTCCAGATCACCGGTTTTTCGTCTCCATAACGCGATTAGTACTTGCCAGAAAGCTCAGACGCATATCGGATAGGCTAAGTGACACCATGTCAGGCTCCAATTTTTGTCAATTTTTACCAAGTCAGTGCCTGATAAATCGCACTTACTGCCCGTCATAGAACTGAACAACGAGCAATACGCGCGCTATTGTTAGTGTGCATTCAGCTGTGTGCCGAGAGAATGGGCATGGTTGTTCGATGATATGACGGATAGTAAGTGCGATTTATCAGGCACTGACTTGGTAAAAATGGGAACCTGACATGGTGTCACTCAGAGCGCCTTAAAACAAAACCTACACGACCAAATTACTGTTCTTGGTATCGTTTTTAATTGGAAAAGATACCCTATCCGATGGACATAATCATTTTGTTACTATATTTTGAGAAGTTCCCCTTCCGTTTTTTGGGGCCACCTTGTATAGGTGGAGGACCAAAGTTGAAAAAAAGTGACTTCAGGTTTAAAATATTGGTGCAAATGGGAGTGGGGATTAATTATCTCATGCTTTCTTTTACTAGTAAAATAATTATTGTGTGTAGTCGTGCATTTACTTCTTTTTGCTCCCTATTTATGATGTAGGTGAGGCAGTTAGCTCAGTTGGGAGCGTGTCCGGCTCAGACGCTCGGGATCCTAGGTTCGAACCCAACCATCGGACAATGCGTCTTTTTATCACGCAATACAACTCTCGTTGTGTGTTATCGGCCTCCCCCGTGCATCCTATGCAGGAAAAGGCTTCACGGAAAACCCTCCGTCCCTCGGATAGGACGATAGATGGAGGTCCCGTGTATGAGACAGTCACACGATCATGCTCGCTAAGAACCTAGTCTACTTCTGGAAAAGAGTAGGGTGTTAACCTGCAGATCACAACCAGAATAACTGCTATAATATTCAGAATATTAAAAAAGAAGAAGAAGAAGAAGAAGAAGAAGAAGAAGAAGAAGAAGAAGAAGAAGAAGAAGAAGAAGAAGAAGAAGAAGAAGAAGAAGAAGAAGAAGAAGAAGAAGAAGAAGAAGAAGAAGAAGAAGAAGAAGAAGAGAAGAAGAAGAAGAAGAAGAAGAAGAAGAAGAAGAAGAAGAAGAAGAAGAAGAAGAAGAAGAAGAAGAAGAAGAAGAAGAAGAAGAAGAAGAAGAAGAAGAAGAAGAAGAAGAAGAAGATGGAACCATAGGGGCGTGAAGCCCAAGGTTGGTAATTTCGAAATAAAGAGGGTCAGCATGAGCCAATAAACTAACTTTTATTTTTCTACCCATAATTATGAAGGGTAGCAGCGAGATAAAGAGAAGCGAATAAGTTAAAGGGATCTATAGTAACATTGTCCAAATCCACACATCGCGGTTTCAGTTTTTCGAATTTCCCTTCCGTTAAAAAGATATTTACAATTGAAGTGTTCAGGTTTTTAATTATCCACCTGGAAAGTTATAACTGTGTAAAAAACTGTGTAACAAAAAAAACTGTGTAAAAAAAAAAATCCCACACATCAGCGGTTTCAGTTATTCGAATTTCCCTTCCGTTAAAAAGATATTTACAATTGAAGTGTTCAGGTTTTTAATTATCCACTGGAAAGTTATAACTGTAAAAAGTCAGTGCAAAGAGCTTGTGGATATCATTTTACATGTTCGCGCATTACTCGGCCATAGGCCTATAACCTCCATTAAACGTGAAGTTTTCACACATTTCTCACAGTGTTAAACATTTTATCAACCATTCACCAATGTGAATCATCTCTGTCGTCAGGCAGATAATCACGCATAAATATTTATGAATAATATATTAAGAGGTTACTTGTGAAACAGAGTCTTGGGAGCTGATCGCCAGCCAAGAGAGAAACGGGCCCGTTTCGCTCGGCTTCAGTCAGTTCTTTTCGCATCGAAAGGCGAATAGACTTGTGTTGGAGGCGCAGGCGTCGGCCGCGGGGCTCGGGGTCTAGACAGCGACCGTAGGGAGACTTTGAGTGAGGACACAACGTGTGGACAACAGTATGAACACACTGTGCATACAATGTTAAATTGGAGCGTTTAAACAGTGTGAACACCCACTCACACTGTGAACCTCTATGCTGTGAACACACTGTGAGCGCACTGTCACAACAGTGTGAAATTGACAATTGTAAAAGACAATTGTACCAACGGGCAACTTATCTTCATTCGTACTCACAAGTCTGGCATTGCAGACCTACATCCCAGGGCAAGCAGGAACAGGTGTAGCCGTTGATCCCATCATTACAGGTGCCCCCGTTGGGCGCACACTCGTCGATATCTGTCACAATGAAATTATTCGTCATTGTTTTATTGACAATATCTATGGTTTAATTTGAACAAACAGTTATGATTCATTACTGCGCACATGTCAACATAATATAGTTACAAGAAGATGTTGAAAACTTCTACCATAAAAGTGTTGGTTCAATTGAACAAATGCACACACACACACACACACACACACACACACACACACACACACACACACACACACACACACACACACACACACACACACACACGCACACGCACACGCACACGCACACGCACACGCACACGCACACACACACACGCACACGCACACGCACACGCACACACACGCACACGCGCACATACACACACACGCACACGCACACGCACACGCACACACGCACAAACACACACACACACACACACACGTACACACACACACCCATACACACACACACACACACACACACACACACACACACACACACACACACTCACGCACCCTTAGCGACGTGAATCTCACTCGGTCCTATTCAATCAGACCAATTAATTTATTGTACTACATGAACACCTCAATAATTGCAAGAAAATCGCGTGGTTGTTACATACTGGTCAATTTTTATTTTTCCATCAAGATTTTTAAAAGTCTAGGTCTCTTTGAAATTACTGTGAACATATTGCATAACCTGGCAATGTTTCATTCATAATAGATAATATACTTGCATTGTGTGTGCAATTAATGAAACAAAAGAAGATGTTGTGACTGGAAATGCAGCACATGGCTAAACATCCTTGTCAGTACAAGGATTTTGTTTTAAAAATTACTATGGTAGTTTTGAACAGAAGTAATTTATTTATTCTTCAAGTATGTCCTCGCAGAATACACAATTTGTCCTTTGCCCCCCCCCCCCCCCCCCCCCCCCCCCATCCCCCCAGCATGCCAGTGGCGTAGCATGGTTGGATATTTTGGGGGGAACACATTATCTTTTTCTTTATGTTTTTTTTTTTGGGGGGGGGGGGGGGGGCTGGCGGGAGCACGTGCCCCCTAGGCCCCCTTTTAGTAATGCCATGTTAAATCGCCCCATCTTAACTTTGGATACAACATCTATGTTAGCTGTAATAGCTGTAACTTTTTCAATGTCTCCTAATCATCATCTGATACAATGACACTGGCGATGTCACGTTTATCAGCGTCATCGCTGAACTATGCGGACCTCCTCCTCCTCCTAGAATCTGAACCTGATCCTGAGTCTGATCCAGAATCGGATCCTGATCCAGAGCTGGAATCAGAGTCGGACGAGTCGGATGAGTCTTCTTCTTCTACAACTTCTTCGACTTCTTCAACCACCTCGACCTCTTCAACAATGACGACTTCTTCGGAGGAAAGGGGGCGTTCAGGGCATTTCCAGAAATGATAGCTGAAGCATTTACAGATGCGGCAGTGGTTGCTTCAATGCTGTCATAGTCGCTATCACTATCACTGGAATCGCTCTCGCTCGATTCACTTTCGCTAGAATCAGATCCAGAACCAGAGTCAGATGAGTCGGAACCTGAGCCTGATCCGGAGCTGGAATCAGAGTCAGAAGAGTCGGATGAATCTTCTTCTTCTTCAACCACCTCAACCTCTTCAACAATGACGACTTCTTCAGGAGGAAATGGGGCGTTCAGGGCATTTCCAGAAAGAACAGCAGAAGCATTTACAGAAGCAGCAGTGGTTGCTTCAACACTGTCTGAATCGCTATCACTATCACTGGAATCACTCTCGCTTGATTCACTTTCGCTAGAATCAGATCCAGAACCAGAGTCAGATGAGTCGGAACCTGAGCCTGATCCGGAGCTGGAATCAGAGTCAGAAGAGTCGGATGAATCTTCTTCTTCTTCAACCACCTCGACCTCTTCAACGATGACGACTTGTTCAGGAGGAAAGGGAGCGTTTAGGGCATTTCCAGAAAGAACAGCAGAAGCATCTAAAGAAGCGGCAGTGGTTGCTTCCACGCTGTCCGAGTCGCTATCACTATCACTGGAATCGCTCTCGCTCGATTCACTTTCGCTTGATTTGCTTTCGCTTTCGTCCGAATCGCTCGAATTGCTCCCAGATCTTCTCCTCCTTGAATCTGATCCAGATCCTGAGCCTGATCCAGAACCTGATCCAGAGCTGGAATCGGAATCGGAGCTGGAGTCGGACGAGTCTGACGAGTCTTCGACTTCTTCAACCACCTCGACTTCTTCAACAATGACGACTTCTTCGGGAGGAAAGGGGGCGTTCAGGGCATTTCCAGAAAGGATAGCTGAAGCATTTACAGATGCGGTAGTGGTTGCTTCAATGCTGTCAGAGTCGCTATCACTATCACTGGAATTGCTCTCGCTTGATTCACTTTCGCTTGAATCAGATCCAGAACCAGAGTCAGATGAGTCGGAACCTGAGCCTGATCCAGAGCTGGAATCAGAGTCAGAAGAGTCGGATGAGTCTTCTTCTTCTACAACTTCTTCGACTTCTTCAACCACTTCCACCTCTTCCACAATGACGACTTCTTCGGGAGGAAAGGGGGCGTTCAAGGCATTTCCAGAAAGAACAGCAGAAGCATTTACAGAAGCAGCAGTGGTTGCTTCAACACTGTCTGAATCGCTATCACTATCACTGGAATCACTCTCGCTTGATTCACTTTCACTAGAATCAGATCCAGATCCGGAGTCAGATGAGTCGGAACCTGATGAATCGGAGTCAGATGAGTCGGAACCTGATGAATCGGAGTCCTCTTCTACTTCCACCTCTTCGACCACTTCGACCTCTTCAACGATGACGACTTCGGGAGGAAAGGGGGCGTTCAGCGCATTTCCGGAGAGAGCAGCGGAATCATTCACAGAAGCGGCAGTGGTTGCTTCCACGCTGTCCGAGTCGCTATCGCTTTCACTGGAATCGCTCTCGCTCGATTCACTTTCGCTTGATTCGCTCTCGCTTTTGCTTTCGCTTGAATCGCTCGAATCGCTGTCAGACCTTCGTCTCCTCGAGTCGGAATCGCTGTCGCTCTCACTGCTGACCGAGGGGAGTTGGGTGCCTTCCTCGCTGCTCAGACTATCGCTGTCGGACCTCCTCTCCCGGCTCCTCGGGACGCTCCGGCCGGTGGTTGGCGGGAGCAGGGCGAACAGGCAGGCGGCGCCCACTACCAGCAAAGCGACTAATGTTGTTTTCCTCATGTTGGTTCAAAGCTGGAGGGGGTAAACGTGATACTCAAATTATATTCACAAGTCAGATCATACAGTGAATACCTTTTACTTTATTCTAAAACAAACCAAAATAAAGGATAGTAAAGTCTGAAGTTTATTATATGTTTTGGTACCGTTTTGTGATATCAAATAGATACCCAACATTTTGCAAAGGGTTGTGTAATGCATAAACAAAGCAATTAATTTCCACCATTTACGGAACCACTACTATTTCCTGGTTCCGTACGGGCCAAACATTTGCGAGTGCGCCAATGCTATTCACGCGTACGTTTGGAGACAATAGAATCCCGGACGATACGTTCGCTCTGGACAAAGTAGTCTTCGTACATGCAGACCCGTGAACGCATGCTTTAGAATGGTGATGCGTTTTCCAATTATATTTCTTTTTTTATGGAAACATATTGTTGTGAACTTGTTGATGGAATGGAATACTAAAGATGTTAGCTTTCATTTATAAGAATATTATTTTTGGGTGGTGGTACCCATTAAACAAGACGATAACGTATCATTACCTTTAGGGTAATAGCGAAATATTACGGCCGAATTTAACATTGCATAAGTTGAACAACTTGTTTTGTATTAGTCCGAAAAGTCAGCCAATGTTTCTGGGGTTCTTTGACGATTTGTTTTGTTCTCACCCGTTCTCTAACGCGATGGGGTAGATAATATGACGTCATAACATTAAAGGACCCCCCTTAACGAGATGGATTTTTCTGCCTAGTTTTGTATAAGATTATCTTTAATTATATGGATCTAAAAAAGATTGATTATGGTAAAAGACGGATGCCAGATAGTCCATATAAAAAAAAAAAAAAAATGTGTTTATCCCCGCTTCAAAATACAAAAGTCAAAGAAAAAACTCTAACATAACTGCATTCTTCAACATCGATATGATTTACGTGGTTACATCATTCTGTCCTGAAATCATGTATTTTGTTAAAGAAAGCATAATACAGAGTACTTGCAAATGTTCCAGCTATTTGAACTGCAGGTGTTGAAAAATTCTTTGTCACTTTACAGTATTAATAACGAAATAAGTACTTCACTGAATCTATACATATAATTTAAGCAGAAGATAGCTGAACAATTTGAAACTTGTGATTTTGTCGCATACTGTAATTCAAACTCGAATGTGTAAAATATAAATAATGATAACTCTAAAGCAGTATTATAAGTGAAGTGGTAACCGTGATGCAATCACTGATGGAATTGCAATATAATAAATAAAAAAACACGATAATTATGATTAAAAAGAGAAAGATACATGTACAATGAATATCACTTACTTTATGAATCTGGGTGACTCCGGAGTATGCTATCTCTGGCTAAGTTGAGGAAAATATCTGTGATAAATGGCCCGCCAATTCTGAGTGAAACTTTCTCTCTAAATCGAATGCTTTTATAGGATTTTCCCACCATATCAGTGTTTGATTTTTCTCTAGAAGGTGTTAAGATTTTGTTTGCATACGTGGGCATTTTGTTTTGTCCAAATACGTCGCAATACTTTAATTATGTTTACATAGATATATCCATTGTACACATACCTTTACGTCTAACTTGTCGATCGGAATAACTAATTAAAAAAGGTGAGGAAAACCCGGTGATTTTTAACAGGATGTTGAAGATGAACATATCAATTAAATGATTGCAAAATCAAGTCGGATACAATAATGTTATAGACAATTTGATATTACAATGATACCAAAAAACTAGGGTATGTGGCACGTGACCTCAACAAATTTATTTTAACAATTAATTAAAATGTGGATACGATACATAATTATGCATACCATAATAAATAATACATTTTGATGAGACAATGTAGCAAAATATATCATTTAACTTGTGGGCGTCACCGTCAGTGGCACACCACAGCTACGGGGTGTGTGGGGGGGGGGGGGGGGGGGGTGTGGGGGCACATACCCCCAATAATGTATAACAATTATAACATAAGGGAACATCTGTGTAAACATAAAGAAATACACAAGGAGTGCCCCTAAACATTCATGTGTGGCCCTCCCCTAATCAGTTGGATCACACTACGTCATCGCACCACCGGCCATTATGGTACATGACTGTATTTCATCATTTTTATTGATCGTTAAAGGTACTGTTGAGTATTGGTATTTCCCGAAATGCCCCCCGATATTTTTTTTGTGAGATAATGAAAAACTGACTCCATGTCAGATTTGAAAGAACATACAATTTTAATGACAGAATAAACTTTATTTGATCAAAATCGGTTCAGAAACGGCTGAAATATCCATAAGTATATTTGTATTCAAATGTTTCTCACCGGCAATCACTGGGGGATATTTTAGACTTTTTAGAAAAATTTTTAAAAATGCTTAAAGGGAAAGTTGAGTTTTGGTAGAGAGGGCGCTAGACTACTTAATTGGTTTGTGAGGTAATGAAAAACTGAGTGTAAAATTTGAAAGAGCATAATATTTAAACAATAAAATCATCTTTGTTTGATCAAAATCGGTTCAGAAACGGCTGAAATATCCATAAATATAACAATTTGTAATAAACCCGGGGCCCCGGGTTTATTAGAGAATTTTGAGCCAGCCGTTAAAAATTCAAAAAATGCTTCCTCTTTTCAAAAAAGTTACAAAATAGGTATTTAAATAGTTGTTGGTTATTTCTCTATCTAATCACTATTTCAACAAAGCATCACATGCACAATATTTTATTCAAAATGGTTGAAACCGATGAGTGTTTAGAGAGCGCCCTCTTTTTTAATGATAACATGATCTTTACTACGTCATTTGTAATTTTGTGTTCCTTTCTAGTTATAACTATTAGTTTGTAATGTAATGATGCAGGTTTTGGTTACTAAAATTCAGTTTCACTAAAACTGTACTCTCCTTACCAGAACTCAACTATCCCTTTAAAGACCAATTGGAAAAAAATCTGAATAGGTTTTTTAAAAAGTCGTTGATGATATCTCTATTGAATCATTATTTTAACAAAACATTAAATGCACAATTTTGTATGAAAAATGGCTAAAAACCAGTGTTTTTTTAAATAGCGCCCTCTTGACTTGTAACGGCTCTTTTTGAATGATAACAGGGGATTTACTTAGTCGTTTGTAATTGTGTATACTTTTCGAGCATGGTGAAATTATAACTATTACTTTGTACCGTGATGGTGCAGGTTTTGGTTACTAAAGTTAAGTTTGACCAATACTCAACTATCCCTTTAATATAAACAATAAATACCTGAGTGATGCCATTCAGTATGATGAAATTCATCACGTCTTTGTTTAAAGCATCTGTCGCTATTATACGAAGTCAAATACATGCAATGAATGAGTAAATGGACAAACAGGCTACATAAACACTATACTCATCACAACGACCTCAAACAAATTAATTACATGTACGTGCATTCCTTATAATAATTATGTTGATGAATTTATATAATTTCAATTCAGGTAGGCCTATTTAATTACTTTCTGTCTGTGTTATTTGCAGCTGTTATGCAAAATATTACAAATATTAATTTTGTCCGTTACTTTCAAAGCAAATATTAGTTTTCAAAGCAAATAGCACTACTCCGTGAATGTAGGTTAGACAGCATTTCGTTAAAGCAGAAAGCAAATATTAATGGAAAGTATCAATAATTTAAGCAATAACGTGATAACAATTAATATCAAAATGTCACGTACGATCGAACAATAAAAACGCTACACAATGAACATTGCAGATTTGAACTAAAACTATCATTATTTAGCTATACCTAACTCAATACAAATCATTTTTTAAAAGACAAAAACAAGTTTCGATCAGCTGTCTTTAATTGTTATAGAAAGCTTTCTCCCCCGAAATATCGACTATGATGGTGAAATCGGGAAAATATTTGACTTTCTCGTACTTTGTATGCCTGAAAAGAATTTTCCCTTTTAGGGGAATATAAAATAAACTTTGCAACATCGAATGTTGGAGATTGAACATTTGTAATTTAATATCCATGGAAGACGCATGCGCACAATATTAATGTCAAGGGCTAGCCTTAGACCTACATTATTTCAGAATGTATTCCTTCCAAATCAAAGTGATTCTGAAATTAACAATAAATACATGATCATCAACAATAATATTTATTCAAGCTAATTTCATTTTTTTTTCTGGAAGCATTTCACGATGCCTCTCTCTATAATCCCGCCCCCCCCCCCCCCCCTACTCAGGTGGCCATCTGTACCGCATGCGCGTTTCCGATTTTTTGGGAAAAGGGGTATATTTTAGGGGCTCAGTTCGGGAAAAAAAATCCCGAAAAATCGTTGAAATAGGTTTTTTTAAAGCATTTTTCCCCCGAAATATTTTTAATTAGGGGTAGTTTTCAAATCTTTCCCGAACAATCCTGAAATAGGGTCCCGAATAGGGTTAGTTTCAAACCCCCGAAAAATCTTCCTTGTGATACCTGTGATAAACCTGTGATAGGGTGGGTAATTTTGCTGGCTTCCCTTCCAAAAGCCCGTGATAAATCCTAACCCATTTCCATCCTTAAAGGGGGTATCTCTAAGAATCTGGAACAAGCATAATGTGTATGGTTGACCGCCTGAGTGGGGGGCCGGGTCTATAATAATGTCCTCATTATTATTTTGAGACAGGTATACTCTTCCCTGTGTCTCATCGCAGCAGCTATATAATGTAGGCCGGGGTACGGAAGGGGGGGGGGGGGGTGCACTAGAGTTATATTTTAATGTTATACCAGCATTTTTTGTACAAATTTATGAATCATTCCATGAAAGTGATAACAATAATGGAGGTTCTCGAGCTTTAAAAAGGTAATAAACCCCACCCCTGCAAGATCGACCCTACTCACCCGGCTAGCTAGCCTCCCCGATATGCGCCCGGGGGCGGGCCCGCCACGCCCACCTGTTTCGATTATTCACTCCAGCTCCGATCCTGACGTTACGTGGTAACTGCGTAATCTCAACAACGTTCAAAAACTGAGTCGATATCGAGCAAAACTGCGAAACTATTAAAGTGAGTTGTCCTTCTGATCTATTTTAACAAGTTATATGGGAACAACACGCGTGAGATTGTTGTTTAATTTAGAGTGTGCTTGTGACATGGAGTAGTGAAAATTATTCCTTATCATAGTTTTAGGCCTATCCCAGTCCCATTCGTTCAATTTTATGTCAGTGAAAGAAATGTAAGGTTCACTGTTCAGTTTAACTCAAGTGAACGCTACCGCGGAGCGGTAGCGTTCAAGGTCGGGCTCATAGTGCCCCCGAATTTATGCGCTAATGTGCACAATAAGTGTGCTTAAAATTATAGATATGATACGGTACTTACCACCGTGTAGATGATACATATGTTATGCAACTATGCCTGGGGTGGATCAGAATGATGATTTTTTCGCTCCATTCCGCATCAAAATGAGTGATTTATGCACCTCCTCGACTTCTATCTGTGTTGTATCGCGACTTAGGAACGAGCGATGATCAGGCGAACGCGCGGGTACGGTCTCCATTCATGTACCGCGCCCGCCGAAAATCTGACTCGCGCGTTTAGTGGTCGTACGGTAATCGATCGTTCAGAAGTCGCGATACAACACAGATAGAAGTCGATGATGTGCATAAATCACTCATTTTGATGCAGAATGGAGCGAAAAATCATCATTCTGATCCACCCCATAGTTGCATAACATATGTATCATCTACACTACCGTATCATATCTATAATTTTAAGCACACTTATTGTGCACATTAGCGCATAAATTCGGGGGCACTATGAGCCCGACCTTGAACGCTACCGCTCCGCGGTAGCGTTCACTTGAGTTATGTTCAGTTGTGAATTACGTATGCACGCTCAGCTAACTGTGAATTGTAGCACTAACATGCTACATAGTAACATATTTTAAAGGAAATATATCTAAATAGGGTATATGACTATGTTTAGAACACACAACACTACATTGTAATGCTGCGCTATACGGGAACAATGTGGGACAGTACAAAAAAAGTTTGTCAAAATTTCACACAAAATTCTTATCTTAAATTCAACAAAATCAATCATGACTGGCCCTAAAAATGATACAAGTATTATATGAACTTACCAAAATGGTCCAAATTATTCTTCAAATGTCGAAAAAAATGGAAAATCTGCAGTTTTGGAAAATAAAAAGTCTGAGAAAATCCCAGTCGTGATCCCTCTCGAAAGTGTTGCTGCTATCTGGATGACTGTCATGTATTTCCCGCAAGCTTCCCACACCACACGTGTTACCGTATCCGAATTCTGACACGGCGTATCCGAATTCTGATACGGCGTATCCGAAATCGGATACGGCGGGCATGCTTGCAGATCGCGAGTTGGCTTGTTTTTTTAAAGCATTTTTCCCCCGAAATATTTTTAATTAGGGGTAGTTTTCAAATCTTTCCCGAACAATCCTGAAATAGGGTCCCGAATAGGGTTAGTTTCAAACCCCCGAAAATCTTCCTTGTGATACCTGTGATAAACCTGTGATAGGGTGGGTAATTTTGCTGGCTTCCCTTCAAAAGCCCGTGATAAATCCTAACCCATTTCCATCCTTAAAGGGGGTATCTCTAAGAATCTGGAACAAGCATAATGTGTATGGTTGACCGCCTGAGTGGGGGCCGGGTCTATAATAATGTCCTCATTATTATTTTGAGACAGGTATACTCTTCCCTGTGTCTCATCGCAGCAGCTATATAATGTAGGCCGGGGTACGGAAGGGGGGGGGGGGGGGGGGGGTGCACTAGAGTTATATTTTAATGTTATACCAGCATTTTTTTGTACAAATTATGAATCATTCCATGAAAGTGATAACAATAATGGAGGTTCTCGAGCTTTAAAAAGGTAATAAACCCCACCCCTGCAAGATCGACCCTACTCACCCGGCTAGCTAGCCTCCCGATATGCGCCCGGGGGCGGGCCCGCCACGCCCACCTGTTTCGATTATTCACTCCAGCTCCGATCCTGACGTTACGTGGTAACTGCGTAATCTCAACAACGTTCAAAACTGAGTCGATATCGAGCAAAACTGCGAAACTATTAAAGTGAGTTGTCCTTCTGATCTATTTTAACAAGTTATATGGGAACAACACGCGTGAGATTGTTGTTTAATTTAGAGTAATTTAGCTTGTGACATGGAGTAGTGAAAATTATTCCTTATCATAGTTTTTAGGCCTATCCCAGTCCCATTCGTTCAATTTTATGTTGTCAAAATTTCACACATAATTCTTATCTTAAATTCAACAAAAATCAATCATGACTGGCCCTAAAAATGATACAAGTATTATATGAACTTACCAAAATGGTCCAAATTATTCTTCAAATGTCGAAAAAAATGGAAAATCTGCAGTTTTGGAAAATAAAAAGTCTGAGAAAATCCCAGTCGTGATCCCTCTCGAAAGTGTTGCTGCTATCTGGATGACTGTCATGTATTTCCCGCAAGCTTCCCACACCACACGTGTTACCGTATCCGAATTCTGACACGGCGTATCCGAATTCTGATACGGCGTATCCGAAATCGGATTGTTGTTTAATTTAGAGTGTGCTTGTGACATGGAGTAGTGAAAATTATTCCTTATCATAGTTTTAGGCCTATCCCAGTCCCATTCGTTCAATTTTATGTCAGTGAAAGAAATGTAAGGTTCACTGTTCAGTTTAACTCAAGTGAACGCTACCGCGGAGCGGTAGCGTTCAAGGTCGGGCTCATAGTGCCCCCGAATTTATGCGCTAATGTGCACAATAAGTGTGCTTAAAATTATAGATATGATACGGTACTTACCACCGTGTAGATGATACATATGTTATGCAACTATGCCTGGGGTGGATCAGAATGATGATTTTTCGCTCCATTCCGCATCAAAATGAGTGATTTATGCACCTCCTCGACTTCTATCTGTGTTGTATCGCGACTTAGGAACGAGCGATGATCAGGCGAACGCGCGGGTACGGTCTCCATTCATGTACCGCGCCCGCCGAAAATCTGACTCGCGCGTTTAGTGGTCGTACGGTAATCGATCGTTCAGAAGTCGCGATACAACACAGATAGAAGTCGATGATGTGCATAAATCACTCATTTTGATGCAGAATGGAGCGAAAAATCATCATTCTGATCCACCCCATAGTTGCATAACATATGTATCATCTACACGGTGGTAAGTACCGTATCATATCTATAATTTTAAGCACACTTATTGTGCACATTAGCGCATAAATTCGGGGGCACTATGAGCCCGACCTTGAACGCTACCGCTCCGCGGTAGCGTTCACTTGAGTTATGTTCAGTTGTGAATTACGTATGCACGCTCAGCTAACTGTGAATTGTAGCACTAACATGCTACATAGTAACATATTTTAAAGGAAATATATCTAAATAGGGTATATGACTATGTTTAGAACACACAACACTACATTGTAATGCTGCGCTATACGGGAACAATGTGGGACAGTACAAAAAAAGTTTGTCAAAATTTCACACAAAATTCTTATCTTAAATTCAACAAAATCAATCATGACTGGCCCTAAAAATGATACAAGTATTATATGAACTTACCAAAATGGTCCAAATTATTCTTCAAATGTCGAAAAAAATGGAAAATCTGCAGTTTTGGAAAATAAAAAGTCTGAGAAAATCCCAGTCGTGATCCCTCTCGAAAGTGTTGCTGCTATCTGGATGACTGTCATGTATTTCCCGCAAGCTTCCCACACCACACGTGTTACCGTATCCGAATTCTGACACGGCGTATCCGAATTCTGATACGGCGTATCCGAAATCGGATACGGCGGGCATGCTTGCAGATCGCGAGTTGGCTTGTTTTGGACAATAATAAGCGGCCTCCGCATGTTGCGGGCGGGCTTTCTTTGTTTACGATGGGACATCGAGCAGGAAGAGAAAGAAATGGAACTTTTATGACGATTTTTGTAAGTATGACTTATCATTTTGAAAATGAAATTTTGTACAATAAATCATAAAATCAGCTTCAATCTAGGTATGCAATTTTTTACTTTAGATATGCTGTTCTTTTCTCTCTGTTTGTAGTTCAAATTGTGTCCCGTAGATTTGTACCACTGTGAGCAGTAAATGGTCCTATCAGGACCATTTACAATACATTGTAGATTTAGAACAGTGCTTAGTCTGATGATCATATTCTTTAGAACAAACGCAGAATGATTATAAAATTACAATTTACATATATACGTTTTGAAGTTTGGGACACCAATAACGATGGCAACATAAACAAAATAAGGGATTATAAAGTTCTGGTTTAGAGGGCGCTTGAACAATATTTGTTGCAAGGTAAGAAAAGAAAACAGTGTAGACAAAACAACGTTCATCAGGGCTGTCGACCCTTCCGCATTTGGCGGGAGTCTCACGCCACCACGCTCATTCTCCCGGTTTATGAAAAAACCTCCCGGCAGACGTGTAAAATGAAAATCTCCCGCACCAAAATAAAAACGAACTATCAAACGCGTTTGTTTCCATTTTGGTTCGACTGGTCCTGGTCTCGGTCTCAAAGATGTCGAAAGTACTCGGTCTTGGCTTTGAAAATTTTCTATACGGACCCTCCCCTCCCCGCATACAGGATTCTCAAACAATGGTCTCGGTCTCGGCCTCGAAAAATTTGAAGGTACTTGGTCTCGGCTTCGAAAATTTTCTACGGACACCCCCCCACTGAGCAACTTTTGGAGGGCAGGTGAGAGAAAATAAAAATCTCCCTCCAAGCAGTTCCCCAAAGTTGACAGCCCTGCGTTTATACTTTATTCGATCAAAATCAATTCAGGACTCTTCAATATCCACAAATATACGATAGTAATTCTAATCGTCATTCTAAAAGTCACGGGCGTTGACTTTTATTTGCAATATCACTAATACGAATCTAATGTTGATAAATCCCAAATTTCTGACCAAGCGGCGAGCGGTTGCTAAGGTTGCAAACCTACCAAAAGCCTGAGTCAAAGCCAAGGACAAGTTGTTTAGATGATTATTATAACAAAAGTATGTGACATCGGTCACTTCACTACTTCGGTACTCTTTACCAAAATTCAATTATTGGCAAGGGGTTAGTATATAATGCTGTAGTCACGAGTCTGGACTCGAGACTGCTTTTGATACCGTATTTGTCGGTGTATTAACCGCTCCGGTGTATTAACCGCACCCCTAAAAAAAAAAAAAAAAAAAAAAAAAAAGGTGCATTTAATATGGTCGTGTATTAACCGCACCCCCCTTTTTTTTTTTTTTTTTTTTGAAAAAAGGTGCGGGTAATACACCGACAAATACGGTAGTCTTGTGACTCAGCTCGGAATACTGGTTAAACAGTATCGAAAACAATTATTCGTCGAATCAGCTCGATTTCGCGTGCAAACGAACACATTTTGCTCTACAATATCTACTTTGCTCATTTCCAGATTTCATCGAGCAAGGAAAAAAAAATAGAATCTGAGAAAAAAATGTTGACCCTCAACAATATACCCCCACACGGGCGTAGCGACTTACGTAATACCTATTCAACTGGGGAGGATGAATGAATAGATCATCCCCCCCAGTTGAATGTGTATCAATGACATGTCTACGCCCGTGTACCCCCACAATGTAAAAAAAATGGTAATATATATGCTATTTCACTGGCAGAGATGCCAACTAGTACGTTTTTGTCGTATTTAGTATGTTTTGTTGATGAAAATACGGCATTACGTTTTCTTAGCAACAAATATGTTTTTTGAAGAAAAAAAAAAGAAAAAAAAGAAGAAAAAATCGGTATTTTAAATATAACAAAGAAACAAAACAAACTCATAAAACGCTGTTTGATCTACTGAGCCAACTTGTAACCAAAACAATATTTTTGTTGCACAAAATTTTTTTACCTCGAGGTTGGCCGCTCATTAACTGTTAATGAAAGAGCAAACATTTTACTTGCCCGTTCTTACCAGTAAAACATTTTCCTGACATTTTACGGGCCCGGGGCCAATGGGTCAGTGGTAGTGTCGAGTTTTTCGAGAAAATCTGATTTTTTAGGATATTCAGTCTGTTTTTTTTGTGTCAAGAGGTTGGCATCTCTGCATTGGGGACTCAGAAATTGTGTAAATAAAAAAAAAAAGTGTTTAATTATCCAATTTGCCCATGTCGATATCATGCACAGGGATTATTTGGCATGTTGTAATATTGAATGGCAAATATATAATTGATGTCCACGTGTGCACTGCTAGCTGCTACAGCCTACAGGCTATGACAACACTCACAAGTAATGTAAAAATCCTCAGGGTTATTGTTATCTGTCGGCGTGGCATAGTCGGGACTGCACTGATTGGGGGGGGGGGGGGGGCACGCAAACTATTGGGGGGGGGGGGGCACAATCTATGTATTTCTTTATCTTTGAAAAGAATTTGTTTGCATGGTTTTTGTAAAATTATTGGTGGGGGATTGGGGGGGGGGGGGGGGGGGGGGGGGGGCTACCGGGAACATGCACCATGCCTCCCTCCACCCCTGTTACTCCACTTGACTGTTATCTGCACTATCTTTGTTTCTGTGTACCTATGATTGTGTGCAAATAGCAGGGCTGGACTGGATTGCACACACTACATGATGTATGCACATCTCCAGGTTTTAGCACAAATGCTTAACCCAGAAGTTTGTACATTAACTGGTGCAAGTAAGTATTACATTACTAATTATCTCTATTTGGAGGCAAAGGGTTATAGATCTGAGGACTAGAGTGGCTATTTAAAACCAGATATGGGCCATATATATCTGTCATGCTTGTCCACTTGAGATGTTTTGTTTGTGTGTGCAAATTATGTCAGCTGTGACCCTCCTCAGCTTCACCCCTGGACTATGCACGGGGGCTGTACAGCTTGTGGTGTAATGTGACTATAATGCTTTAGTGTAGTTACTTTGTAAAAGAAATTTGTTTCTATTTGTTGCAAAGGTCTTTATTGATTAAACAAAGTCTTTGAATTTACAAGGAAGGTAATTCACCTAGCTGGTACTTGTGTTCCATAAGAAAAAGGTAAGAATTAACTTGAGAGGCATTTATTTAACATTTGAGCAAGATTGGTCAAGAAATAAAACTAAGTTGTTAATGGTTATGACCGGACGCTAGCGGTATAGAACAATGGTACCACGTAGTGTGCGGTGTCATGTGTAACATACAAAGTATTTTACACATGACAGAACAGGTATGTCCCCCCCCCCCCCCCCCCCCCAGTTGAAAGGGTATCAATGACATGTCTACGCACATGTACCCCCACAATGTAAAACAAATGGTAATATATGCTATTTCATTGGCAGAGATGCCAACTAGTACATTTTTGTCGTATTTAGTACGTTTTGTTGATGAAAATACAGCAGTACGTTTTATTAGCAACAAATGTATTTTTTTTTAAGAAAAAAAGAAAAAAAGAAAGAAAAAAAATGTGTATTTTAAATATATCACAAAGAAACAAAAAAAACTCATAAAACTCTGTGTGATCTACTGAACCAACTTTTATATAACCAAAACATATAAAGTATTTTTGTTGCACAAATTGGGTTTGCAAAAAAAATATGATTTTTTTACCTTGAGTTTGGCCGCTCAATAACTGTTAATGAAAGAGCAAACATTTTACTTGCCGTTCTTACCAGTATAACATTTTCCTGACATTTTATGGGCCCGTGGCCAACAGGTCAGTGGTAGTGTCGAGTTTTCGTGAAAATCTGATTTTTCTCTCCAAAATCTGATTTTTTTAAAGGATATTCAGTCTATTTTTTGTGGCAAGAGGTTGGCATCTCTGCATTGGGGACTCAGAAATTGTGTAAATAAAAAAAAAAAGTTTTTTATTATCCAATTTGCCCATGCACAGGGATTATTTGGCATGTTGTAATATTGAATTGCAAATATATAATTGATGTCCACGTGTGCACTGCTAGCTGCTACAGCCTACAGGCTATGACAACACTCACAAGTAATGTAAAAATCCTCAGGGTTATTGTTATCTGTCGGCGTGGCATAGTCGGACTGCACTGATTGGGGGTGGGCACGCAAACTATTGGGGGGGGGGGCACAATCTATGTATTTCTTTATCTTTGAAAAGAATTTGTTTGCATGGTTTTTGTAAAATTATTGGTGGGGGATTGGGGGGGGGGGGGGGGGGGGCTACCGGGAACATGCACCATGCCTCCCTCCACCCCTGTTACTCCACTTGACTGTTATCTGCACTATCTTTGTTTCTGTGTACCTATGATTGTGTGCAAATAGCAGGGCTGGACTGGATTGCACACACTACACATGTATGCACATCTCCAGGTTTTAGCACATAGTATACTTACTAACCCAGAAGTTTGTACATTAAAGGACAATGAAATCCAGACAAATTGTTGTATGCACTATAAGACACTAAATATAATGAATAGTCTCTGAAAATTTGAGCACAATTGGTCAAGAAATAAGCAAACTATGGCTCTTTGAAAAGAGCCATGTATTTCTTTGAGTGACTCAAATTGGCAACGCACTCTGGCAAAGTTGTGGACAACTCCCCATACATTTTGTACACAAAATTTCAGTTTTGTTAAATTTTCTGAAAATTTATGTTTACCCTCCGTTCGAGTTCAACATATATTTTGTAGAATGCTTTTATACATAACATATTATGAGTTGGGGGAATGGAAAAATGGGACTATGAAGAAAACTGTAAAAATGGGAACATTTGTGTACAAAACATATGGGGAGTTGTCCACACACTTATCAGTGTGCGTTGCCAATTTGAGTTCCCCATAGGAATACATAGACATCTTCAAAGAGCCGCAGTTTTCTTGTTTCTTACCCGATTATGCTCTAACTTTCAGAGATTGTTCTTCTTAATCTCTTCAAGACTATGAAAGCAACATTTTGCTTGGGTTTCATTGCCCTTTAACTGTGCAAGTACATGTATACCGTAGTATTACATTACTAATTATCTCTATTTGAGGCAAAGGGTTATAGATCTGAGGACTAGAGTGGCTATTTAAAACCAGATATGGGCCATATATATCTGTCATGCTTGTCCACTTGAGATGTTTTGTTTGTGTGTGCAAATTATGTCAGCTGTGACCCTCCTCAGCCAGTTCACCCCTGGACTATGCACGGGGGCTGTACAGCTTGTGGTGTAATGTGACTATAATGCTTTAGTGTAGTTACTTTGTAAAAGAAATTTGTTTCTATTTGTTGCAAAGGTCTTTATTGATTAAACAAAGTCTTTGAATTTACAAGGAAGGTAATTCACCTAGCTGGTACTTGTGTTCCATAAGAAAAAGGTAAGAATTAACTTGAGAGGCAATTTATTTAACATTTGAGCAAGATTGGTCAAGAAATAAAACTAAGTTGTTAATGGTTATGACCGGACGCTAGCGGTATAGAACAATGGTACCACGTAGTGTGCGGTGTCATGTGTAACATACAAAGTATTTTACACATGACAGAACAGGTATGTCCCCCCCCCCCCCCCCCCCCAGTTGAAAGGGTATCAATGACATGTCTACGCACATGTACCCCCACAATGTAAAACAAATGGTAATATACCGTAGAACACCATCGTCAAGCACCCCCAAGCACCTATATGCATCTTGCTTTTAAAGAGCGCCCGCTCTCTGTCCAAACAGGAAACTTTAATCAAGAATGCAAACAATGGTGAGGAATATTCATGAGGATAATAATGGAGGTAAATCTCATGGAAACGTCTTTAAAAGCAAGATGCGTATAGGTGCTTGGGGGTGCTTGACGATGGTGTTCTACGGTATGCTATTTCATTGGCAGAGATGCCAACTAGTACATTTTTGTCGTATTTAGTACGTTTTGTTGATGAAAATACAGCAGTACGTTTTATTAGCAACAAAT
Organism: Echinarachnius parma; assembly: GCA_037951105.1. Lineage (NCBI taxonomy): Eukaryota > Metazoa > Echinodermata > Echinoidea > Clypeasteroida > Echinarachniidae > Echinarachnius > Echinarachnius parma. The sequence continues at coordinate 91,097 of JBAMJV010000312.1, read as the reverse complement.
GTATTTTTTTTAAAGAAAAAAAGAAAAAAAGAAAGAAAAAAAATGTGTATTTTAAATATATCACAAAGAAACAAAAAAAACTCATAAAACTCTGTGTGATCTACTGAACCAACTTTTATATAACCAAAACATATAAAGTATTTTTGTTGCACAAATTGGGTTTGCAAAAAAAAAAAGATTTTTTTTACCTTGAGTTTGGCCGCTCATTAACTGTTAATGAAAGAGCAAACATTTTACTTGCCCGTTCTTACCAGTATAACATTTTCCTGACATTTTATGGGCCCGTGGCCAACAGGTCAGTGGTAGTGTCGAGTTTTCGTGAAAATCTGATTTTTCTCTCCAAAATCTGATTTTTTTAAAGGATATTCAGTCTATTTTTTGTGGCAAGAGGTTGGCATCTCTGCATTGGGGACTCAGAAATTGTGTAAATAAAAAAAATAAGTTTTTCATTATCCAACTTGCCCATCATGCACAGGGATTAATAGGCATGTTGTAATATTGAATGGCAAATATATATTGATGTCCACGTGTGCACTGCTAGCTGAAATACAGCGCTACTCTCACAAGTAGTGTAAAAATCCTCGGGGGTTTTATTTGTTGCCGTGGCATAGTCGGACTGAACTGATCGGGGGCATGAAAACTATTGGGTGGGTGGGGGGGCCGGGGGGGGGGGGGGGGGCACAATCTATGTATTTCTTTATCTTTGAAAAGAATTTGTTTGCATGGTTTTTGTAAAATTATTGGTGGGGGATTGGGGGGGGGGGGGGGGGGGCTACCGGGAACATGCACCATGCCTCCCTCCACCCCCATTACTCCACTAAGGGGGGGGGGGGGGCACCAGGGCATGCAACCTCACCCCCCTTACTCCACTTGACTGTTATCTGCACTATCTTTGTTTCTGTGTACCTATGATTGTGTGCAAATAGCAGGGCTGGACTGGATTGCACACACTACATGTATGCACATCTCCAGGTTTTAGCACATGCACTTACTAACCCAGAAGTTTGTACATTAACTGGTGCAAGTAAGTATTACATTACTAATTATCTCTATTTGAGGCAAAGGGTTATAGATCTGAGGACTAGAGTGGCTATTTAAAACCAGATATGGGCCATATATATCTGTCATGCTTGTCCACTTGAGATGTTTTTTGTTTGTGTTTGCAAATTATGTCAGCTGTGACCCTCCTCAGCCAGTTCACCCCTGGACTATGCACGGGGGCTGTACAGGTTGTGGTGTAATGTGACTATATTGACTTTGTCAAAGAAATATTCCTTTTGTTGGCAAGGTCTATATTGAATAAACAAAGTCTTTGAATTTAAAAGGAAGGTTTACCTAGCTGGACAATAGTTACTGGTACTCGTGTTCCATTAGAAAAGGTAAGAATTAGCTTGAGAGGCATTTATTTGACATCTGAGCAAGATTGGTAAGGAAATAAAACTAAGTTATTACTGTTTGAAGTTCTTCATGTTAGCATGTGGAACAGTTTGGAAAAGGTTAACCCGTTGCTTACGGGAACCGGGTGTGTTATGTACAAAGTCTATGGGGATTTCAGAACGGGTAAACTGGAGGTCAACTGTTGCAACATTTGTCTCAAGTTATGAATGCTTCTGTGTTGGGGTTGTGATTATTTTTAGATTTTAATTTTTCCAGATACATCTGATCTACAAGTGGTTCTAAATACCAGCAATAATATAAAAATAGAGAAACTGATCTGGGCCATTTTTGAGCCTCTATATTTGTTTGCATTTTTCTGGACTCTATTCCTTGCCTTTCAATAAAACTTGATAGCACTTTTGTGATTATTTTGTTTTTTTCTCCAGAAAAATTCCACCAAGTCTACAAACCTCCCAGTGCCAGAAAGATGGAGAACCCCATCTGGTCCATACTTGAGCTTTTCTGGACGCTGTTCCTGGTCCTCTACTACAACTTCATCGGATTCCTGAAGAACATAACTCCAGAGTTCCTGTTGCCTAAGAAGGATGTCAGCAAGGAGATAGTGCTGATTACCGGCGGCGGTTCTGGTATCGGGCGTCTGATGAGTCTGGAGTTTGCAAAGTTGGGGTCCACCGTTGTGGTGTGGGACATCAACGGAGCCGCAGCCCAGGAGGTTGTCAAGGAAATCAGGTACAATAGGATGGATGGATGGATGGATGGATGGATGGATGGATGGATGGAAAGATAGATTATAAAGATTATAAAGATGGATATATAGTTGGATAGATAGACAGATATATCTATGATTTATAGATAAGATGAATAAATGGATATACCTAGATAGGTAGATAATATAGATGAAAAGGAAGAGTGATATATAGATAGCAAATAGATAGGTAGAATGATAGATAGATGAATGCATGGATAGATAGATAGATGGAAAGAGAGAAATGATAGTAGGATTGACGTGTGATGAGTCTGGAATTTGCCAAGCTGGGGTCCACCGTTGGGCCATTCTTGGTCAAGTGTGTGACCCAAAATATGAAAATTTTTGAAATAGAATGCTAATATTTCAGTAAGTATAGGAGGTATGATGATGTGAACTTCATATATGACTTGCATATGTTGAAGTCTTTCAAGTGTAACACAAAGGATTTTATTAGGATTACGTTACCCAAGGACAGAGGTCAAATGGCATCGGTCACTTGTGTGACTTTGCACGGGAGCATTTTTGAAGAAACTTTTTAAAACTCAATTTCACTTTGAAAATCCTGTGAGATATGAATAGCTCAAATGTTCATATTAGTATCAGACAACAGATATATATCTGTAAGTAAGAAAATGGTACAAAAAATAAATAAACTCAAACATTTGTTTTTTAATGTATGTTATTGTACATGGGAATGTCTGGGTCACGTGTGTGACATACTGTACAATGTGAATGGAAATGGGAATTTTACAAATATTAGGTTTAGATAGTAACATGAAGTTCAATTGTCACAAAATTGGTATCAACATGTACAGGAGAGTAAGAGGAATGAGCTAGCTTGATTATTTTTGGAGTTATGATTTTTTTTAAATATTGAATTATGCAAATTTATGCAAATGAGTAATGCATTTTCAATATTTAGTATAAAAAATATATTTTATAAAACCTTAGATATTGATCTTTCCAATAATGGAATAAAACAACAGAAAAAACAAACTTTATTTTTTCCAAAAAAGTTTCACTTTTCAAAGAATGGCCCCGTTGTGGTGTGGGACATCAACGGAGCCACAGCCCAGGAGGTTGTCAAGGAAATCATGTACAGTAAGATGATGGATGGATGGATTGATAAAAAGATAGATAGATACTGTAAATAAATATATAAATAGATAGGTAGATAGATTATAAAGATTATAAAGAATGATATATAGTTAGATAGATAGACAGATAGATGGAAAGAAAGAATGATATATAGATAAACAGATATATCTAAATGTAGAATGATTTATAGATAGATGAATAAATGGATATACCTAGATAGGTAGATAGAAAGATAGATGATAAGGAAGAGTGATATATACAGTAGATAGACAGATAGATAGGTAGAATGATAGATAGATGAATGCATGGATAGATAGATAGATAGATGGAAAGAGAGAAATGATAGAAAGATTGACGTCTGATGAGTCTGGAATTTGCAAAGCTGGGATCCACCATTGTGGTGTGGGACATCAACGGAGCCGCTGCCCAGGAGGTTGTCAAGGAAATCAGGTACAATAGGATGGATGGATGGATAGATGGATAGATAAAAAGATAGATAGATATAGATACTGTAAATAAATATATAAATAGATAGATAAATAGATTATAAATATTATAAAGAAAGATATATAGTTGGATAGATAGAAAGATAGATGGAAAGAAAGAATGATAGATGTATAGATAAAGTATATACATAAATAAATGGATAGACAGAAAGAAATACAAGACAGATAGATAGATAGATAGATAGATAGATAGACATAAAATATAGATTGCTGCAGCTCAGGAATTTTTCAAGGAAGTTGGGTATGATACGCGCATTAATTTTATGGGTTCATTATTTTAGACCTGCCCGATATTGAAAGAAATATTAACGATCAAGATATTATATATTTTGTTGGTCTTGTCCATTGTCTGTGAGCATTATGTGAGATACATCTAGATAGATATAACTAACTATGCACTTTATATGTTTTAACTTCCACAAATTCATCCACAGCGCACTAGGAGGCAAGGCGTTCTGCTATGTCGTGGATTGCTGCGATAACGAAGCCGTCTACAAGGCTGGTGACAAGGTCCGAGAGGATGTAGGTCATGTGACCATCCTGATCAACAACGCTGGCATCGTATCGGGCAAGAAACTCCTGGAGTGTCCCGATCAGCTCATCAAGAAGACCATGGATGTCAACATCAATGCACACTTCTGGGTAAGGAATCATCTTATCATGGATATAGTTAATAATAATAATAGGTTTGATTTAGATAGTGCCATGGTCACAAAGTAACCATTGCCAGACTGGCCAGGCAACTCCAGTGATATTACTACTACTACAACAAATTTATGAAATTAAATCAAATCATTATCTATAGTATACTGTCCAATCTATTTTTATCTTACCAAATCATTGACTACTCTGTCAGTATAATTTCTTCTCCAAACTCATAGTCATAGACACTGAATGCAATTATTCTGTTAACCCCTTTGACTACGGGAACCGGGTTGGGTTGTGTACAAAATCTATGGAGAATTTCTGAATCTCGAAGGGAACGGGTTAAATATTGTCATAAAGATTGTCATGCATGGGGACGCTACACCCCGCTAGCTTAGTTCCTTGCTAAGTGTATTTTTGATGTGCAGTTTATTGAGCAACAAACAGTTTTCCTAGTCCCCAACTAGGGTCAACTGGGTACGCCTTAGATACCCACTAAGTAAATCTTCGTTAGCAACTAAAATATCTTGTGAATAATTCTTAGCCATGTCATCCAAAAAAGACTTAAAGCAAGTAACTAAGCTAGCAGGCTTTCATGAATATGGGCCCTGGTTTCCATTTTGAACTAAGCTAGTTTGTGTGCACTGCATAATACTGAGCCAGTGTATGTTACGCAGTGGGCAACCTGTTCGCAAGATGGCACCCCTCATCTAAACTACAAATCCGACTTACATTAATATTTTGTAATCTTTTCTACCTCACATCCTTGAGGAGAACCACAGTCACATAAAAATGGTTGCCAGCTCGGTTGATTGGAATAGTCTACTCCTACATAAAGTGAAATGAAATGAAATCAGATAAAATCAGATCGGATAATAAATTACAGTCAAAATGAATCGTAGCTTACCAAATCATCTCCATAAATCCATAACAAACCAATATATAGAGTCATATACTGAAAGTATGATATTTGTTTCTAAACCTACAGACGCTGAAAGCCTTCCTACCTCACATCCTCGCGGAGAATCACGGTCACATAGTAACTGTCGCCAGCCTGGCCGGGCAGCTCGGCGTGAGCGGACTCGTCGACTACTGCGCCAGCAAGTTTGCGGCGGTCGGTCTTGATGACTCCCTCTACCATGAGTTGTGTTACAGTGGCAAGACGGGGGTCCACTGTACCGTGGTGAACCCCTTCTATATCAACACGGGCATGTTTGAAGGGGTCAAGTCAAAGTAAGTCGGATTAAAGGGGACCACCAGGCAAAGAACTACACATTATTATATGTTTTGGTACCGTGTTGTGATATCAAATAGATACCCAACATTTTGCAAAGGGTAGTGTAATTCATAAACAAAGCAATTAATTTCCACCACTTACGGAACCACTGCTATTTCCTGGTTCCATACGGGCCAACCATTTGCGAGGGCGCCAATGCTATTCACGCGCACGTTTTTAAAAACAATAGATTCCCGGGCGATTCGTTCACTCTGCACACGTGGCAATTCACCGCACACATAGCAGTCTGCGTAATTCAGACCGCATGAACGCATGCTTTAGAATGGTGATGCGTTTCCAATTATATATTTGTTTTCTGGAAACATATTTTTGTGAACTTGTTGATGGAATGGAATACTAAAGATGTTACCTTTATTTAATGAGAATATTATTTTTGGGTGGTGGTACCCTTTAAAGACAAATTACCCTGATTGTACATTTATCAAAATATGAGTCTTGGTAATTTGGTATGGTATTGTTAGACAATATTTACAGTCAAACAGTGAGAAGACAGGCATCCACTGTACCGTGGTTGAGACCCCCTTTTCTATCAACACAGGGATGTTTGAGGGTGTCAGGTCAAAGTAAGTCATAATAAAAAACAGATAATCATTCTCTAAATAGTGTATAATTCTGCACGTATATTTCAACCTCAAAATCGTTGTACAAACAATATCAAACAATACAAAACTATATGAATAAAAGTGACCTAAATCCATTTGAGAATTGAAACATCTTTTCAAACAAATCTTTTCTTTCCACCAGACGGCAACTGTTGATTTCCGTCATGGAGCCTGAGTATGTGGTAGAGAGGATCATGTTGGCGATCCGCACAAACCAGCGAATGCTTATCTTGCCTCGGAGCCTCTACTTCTTTCCTGGATTAAAAGGGTAAGTTTACATTTTAAAGGGATTTAGTAACATTGTCCAAATCCTCAAAATCCAATTGGAATTCTAGCGGTTCTCTCCTACCTTGTTGTATTCGTATTAACAATAAAAGCATGGGACAGGTTTCGGTTTTTCAAAATTTCCCTTCGTTAAAAAGATATTTACGATTGAAGTGTTCAGATGTTAAATTATCCACTTGACCGTCAAAACCGTGTACAAAGTTAATGCAGAGAGTTAGTGAATATCACTTTGCATTTTTGCTCATTACTCGGCCATATAATATCCATTTAACTTGAAATTTTCACACAACACCCAGTGGACATATCAGATAACAATAATATACAATGTATCAACCACTCATCACTTTTTGCACTGTATGTCAACAAAGTTACTAGATCCCTTTAATAATTATCTCTAGAAACAAATATTTGCTTTAATTGCAATCAAGAAAAGTCATGTTGGCAATCCGCACCAAATCTATACTTCTTTCCTGGAATAAAAGGATAAAGTACACATTATTATCCTAATTGCTTTCTAAGTGATAGTTGAAAATGTAGGGCCTGCTAAGTTACACTAAAAATAAATCAAGCTGGCCATACGCACAGATGGCCTTATGTTTTTTTTATTAAAAAAAAATTTAATTAAAGGGATAGTTGAGTATTGGTCAAACTTAACTTTAGTAACCAAAACCTGCACGATTACGATACAAACTAATAGTTATAACTTCACCATGCTCGAAAAGTATACACAATTACAAACGACAAAGTAAAACCCCTGTTATCATTCAAAAAGAGCCGTTACAACTCGAAGTGTCAAATTAACTCGGCGCGAAGCACTAGCGTTGTAGGTCCTAATACGGGACTGTATAGTGCAGTGTGCGGTAATACGGGACTGTAGTGCAGTCACTGTGTGCGGTAATACTATACAGTAGTACGTGTATATTATGTATCGCAACCATAGAAGTATGACTCCAACACTGCCGTTGACGCAACTCGCAAGCCCCATTCGCATTCGTTCGCCTTTCGTTCACAGTCGCGCTAACACACAGAGAGACTGGTCCATGAGGCGCATATATCACTGATTTTTTGCGGAATGGAAGGACAAATCATAATCTTAATCCACCCGGTAGTTGGATCACATATTGGAGAGTAAATTGCTGGTAAGTACCGTATCATATGTATAGTTTTAAGCACAATTAGCGTGCACACACATATTTGGTTTCAGTTTTTTATTAGGAGAACATAGAACGCTAGTGCCTCGCACTAGCGGTTCTAAAAAGTGATACCCGGGCGTCAACCACTTTTATATGATATTTTGAAAGCAAATTTCACAACAATTAGAGCATTTGAATGGAAATTATTATTATTTCCCATGTTTTTTTCGATGATCTTTCATATGGAATTGAAATCAACCAAATCCGTTACAATCGATGTTGGGGGGGCACTTTGGAAATTACCAAAACTCAACTTGGCCTTTAACACTCTATATGTATTCATAAGTTGTACATTTTTTGTTTTCTTAAAAATAAGCTAGACCTTCTTCAGTGCTTTACACTTAAATTTTCAAGCCACTGCTAATTAATGTTGAGCCTTGCCTACCCCTTAAAATTAAGTTATCATTAACAAATGAATTGAAGCTTTCATTGTTTGTTTAAATACAATTCTTCTGCAAGTACTTAAAGTGATCCCTGTATTAGTGTCTAACTCCACGAAAATTGCTTGGAGCTTCCTCGTTTCTCTTCTGCCGTGTTGTTTAGCTTATGGTAAGAGAAGAATAAAATAGGGTTCGATTTTTTCAAATGTCCCTTTAGTATGAAGATAATTATCATTGAAAATCATTATTTCAAAAGCGTTAGCTAACGCTTTTGATAAAAAGTACAATTGTCCTAGCTGAACACGTCCGCTCGCGTGGGAAATACTCCCGACCCACTGAACTTTGAGCCGAGTGCGCTCAAATTCCATGAATTCCTTACCGTCTGTATGTATGTATACACGGGTGCGGATATCGTCAAGATCAAACGGATGAGTCTTACTGCGACAAATCCACGGCAGGCCATCAGTATTTGGTGATAAAATATGAACTCAATATTCGTCCTTTTCACTAGGTAAACAGCGTTCGTTTTCTTTCAAACTTTCACAAATCTTTCAATTGTATTTTACAAAGATATTGATATAGGATTGAAGTCTCAAATGTCATTTTGTGCAATATCTGACACTTTACCTGGATCACTTTAACATACTTTACATACTAAATCTTTGATATTTTTGTATAATTTTGTCCCCCCCTTGTTTATTTAAATCCACTAAGTAATTCTTTTCCCTTTTCCTTTCTTTCGTTCCCAACAGTTTGTGGCATCCAAAGGCCATTCAAGCCATGTACGACTACAACGGCATCCAAGATATGATGTTGACATTCAGAGGAAGAGAAAAGCAGGAATAAGTGAATTATCACCAACTACAGTGAAACCGCTTTATAACAAGCTCTGTTAAAAAGAGATACTTGACATAGCCAGGTAATTTCACAGGTCCGGGCTTTATGTATTGTATTATTGTTAATTTAATCTCTGATAAAACAAGAAATCTGATATATAAGAAGATTAATTTAATGGGCCCAAGATGTTAGTTATAATGAGGTTTCACTGTAGTATTAAAGGGATATAGTAACATTGTCCAAATCCTCAAAATCCAATGGGAATTCTAGCAGTTCCCTCATACCTTGTTTTATTCATATTTACTATAAAAGCATGGCACAGGTTTTCGTTTTTTCAAATTTCCTTTTCATTCAAAAGATATTTACGATTTGAAGTGTTCGGATATGAAATTATCTACAGGACCTTTTCAGCAGTGTACAAAGTAAGTGCAATGAGTAAGTGAATATCACTTTGCATTTTTCGCTCATTTGTCGACCAAATAACATCCAATTAACTTGAAATTTTCACACATTACTTTCTGGACATATAAGATCACACCAATGCACGTTTTATAAACCACGCATCACTTTTTGCACTTGATTGCAGACTTCAGAGAATTATTATAAACTTCTCAGGAAAGCAAAACATAACTGTTGTGAAGGATCATTTATTAAGATACAAAATTAGTTACATAAGAGATAATTATGACTAACACATGCATCCAAGGGGGAGAGAAGAGCAGGAATATTAAGTGTATCACCAACTTTAACAAAATTCTGGTGTTCACTTTTCGGCCACAGAGACTTTATTCATTATGTTAGTTCGGAATGATCATATATTGTCATCACAAAACATAACTTGAAATTGGGTTACAAAATTCCACCCCCACATGACGTAATTTTATCGCTTGCTGAAAACCGCTTCTGAGGGCCTGACGAGCGGTGCGAGTTTTCCGCTCTCAAGCCTGCATCCAGGAGATTTTTTATCAGTGTTGACACTTTCTTATCACTTGCCCCTCTCTCTGTGATAGCACTGGGCCTCGGGGGGCAGTAAACACAGCTGGGATTGTTGACAGTAGTGACAAAACTGTCAGAAACTGATAAGAATGTGACCGAGATGATTACCACGATGGTGGAAATCAAACTAACGACAGAATCACCTAATGAAAACGTGATGTTTGCTATGAAATAATGTGAATAAGAGGAATCATGAGCAAAAGTCTGGGAAAAAACGGTAGAGGAGTAAACAAATTTATGAAAAGTTGATCTTTGCCCTGATTGTGGGTAGTGCTGAGTCAAACCGGATATTTTGATATCCAGATATGAGCCGAGTAATATCGGATTTATTTGAAATGTAAAAAACAAACAATAAAAAACCACATTGATTTTTTAAAAGTTTTTTTTTACATTTCGGATAAATCAGATTTTAATATTTAATTTTTTTGTATACCCGTATCCGAGAATTCGAATTCGGTATCCGACCTTCACGGACGGATATCGAATGGCTATCTGTTTGGACTCGGCACTAATTGTGGGTATCGTTTGCGTTTGGTTTTGATCGTGACGTCACTTGCGAGCTGAAGCCATTTTGACTTGGACTTTTTTTTTTTACTTGTATATTATTACAAAAGGCAAGTTTTCTTTGCAACGAAACAATTGTATGAGGTTTCAAAGTAGTTGGCCCACAGATTTTCCTCTATGAATTCGTGAAAACGATGAGAGAGAAATTTATTTTTAGCAACAAAAATGAGAAATTAATCTATTTTCGTGTACAAAAGCTATGGAGAATTGCTCGTCAATGATGTTGCAATTGGCGGCAATTTTGAAATGGTTGCTCTTAGCTACCTGATGTTCAAATAGGTATAACTCTCGTGTTTCTTGTCCGATTTTGATAAAATTATGCCTCTCATCTTCTTTATTCTGTTCGAAAATGGCGTAATCTGGCGTGGTGGTATGACCACAACAGCATCCACGATGATAATAATGTCTTTTAGAGGGAAAAGCAGGAATCATCAACTTTAATTATAATTCTTGTTATTGGCTTTAGACCTCAGAGAATTTATCATATACTTCTATTGAGCCCAGAAGAATATCTGTTGCGCAAGATCATTTATCGTTATCACAAATCATAATTTTAAAATAGTTGTGAGAAATAAGTTATATATTAAATTGGTAAGTACATGTATGGGGATGGTGTGGCACGATCGGATGGACGCTAGACTTCAAATCTAGAGGTCGTGGGTTCAAACCCGATTGATGTCCCATCATTTATGTCCTTCAGCAAGACATTTAATCCATATTGCTGCTCTCTACCCAGGAGTATAAATGGGTACCTGGTTGGGTGTTAATTAGCATGCGCGCTATATATATCATAATATGGCTGCCATTAGCTAGTATGCTCCCCGGGGAGTTGAGATGGTGCGCAAGATAATTGTGCGGGTTTGAACTGTACCAGTAACAACCAGGGTAATAATACAAGCGCATAGAGACGTGCTTCTGCAATGTGATATGCGCTATATAAGAACTGTTTATTATTATTATTATTACTATTTATAACTTCACTGGCATCGAATATATGATATATTGTTATTCTGGGCATTTGAAAAACAGGAATAAGTGTCTTACCCATTTTTAGAATAGTTCTTGTTATCGCCTTTAGGCCTCACAGAAATGACTAAATACTTCTCATGAGAGCAAAAATGTCTGTTGTGAAAGATCATTTAATATTGTCATAAAAGGGTAATTTGAGAATGGAGATACAAGATAGGTTACATATTAACATGGTATGACTACAACAACATTCAAGATAAGATGATGATAATGTTGTCTGCAGATCAGGATCAAAGTAAAGTAGGAATAAGTGTCTTATTACTAGGGCTGTAGTCAAGTCCACAAGTTCAGAGTCAGATCATTATGTGCAAATTGAAATGGTTTATATACTTATTTCTGACCCTATACAAAAAACTTCAGGAAAATATTCATTTGAAAACTTTTTATGTGCAGTGTAAATAAAGAAATATTTGTTATTTGTACTTAAAATGGCCAGTGGAAGATTTCAAAATAAGACAAAAACATCCATGTGGTATGTTTTTACTTGATATCGGTAACATTTTGAAAACAAAACGGCAACGTTACTCAGTTTACAATATACCATTTACATTTACATTTTCATATTTAGCCAATTATTATCATATTACATTTATTTTTGTTTCTCTTGGAACTTTCAATATTTAGCAATTCCATTTACATGTGTTATGCAACTTCTTAATTCATATATTGTCTATATGCAAATTTGATATAAATATGGTGTATGGTAATGTCAGACACATTTGTTGTTGTTATATTGTACGGTTTAATATCATTATGATTAGTGGTCACCTGTCTACAGCAGCCAACCTGTCACTATGGCAACAGAAAATAATAATAATAATAATAATAATATGAACATTTATATAGCGCAGCACCTCTTTGTAACAAGCTTTGTTATTATGACGTACCTGATATATATATTCTCATCAGTGGCTCAACTTGCGCCCGGCCTAAAAAGACAAAGACTATGGGTAACCAGTTAAACCATTTTGCACCTGCAGACCTATTATGTTGTCGCTATTGGTCCCCGGAGATATTTGAATTGTTTTCTTTCATAAATCCCTTGAGTTCTGATTACAGGCATCGTGACAATGGGCCCTTTAGAATTCAATCATAGTAAAGTCAGTCATCAGCCAAATTGCGTCCTAGATTATCCTGGACATTGTATTGCTGGTGACCGGTTATACTATGACTGAATTTCAAAGGGCCCATTGTCCTGATACCTATAACTTATATTATAAGCAGAACTCATGGGATTGAATGGATAATGAAAGGAAACAATTAGAATATCTCCGGGGACCAATAGCGACAATACAATAGGTCTGCAGGTGCAAAATGGTTTAACTGGTTACCCGTAGTCTGTCTTTTTGAGCCGGACGCAAGTTGAGCCACTGATGAGAATTCAGGCCAATGGGTCCCCGGTGCTCGTTATAATGAGGTTTCACTGTACTACAGTAAGACATGTTCTAGCAACAACCTTTATAAAAAAGACCACACAATTCTCATAAAGACTGATTTTACCTCTCCCTTTGTAGGATTAATTTGGTTGCTTACAGTTAATTTAAATAATAATGTGCTTACTGAAAATGAATTAGTCTAATGATAAAATAGTGTAAATGTGCAATATGATAATTTAGCATTGCAGAAAATTCGAAAACATGTTTCTGGTAAATCTGAACTCATGGTGATTTATTAGCAAAGTGGATTTATAGGAGAAATTTCCTAACCCAAAATCTACTTTTTGTTATGTTTGCTATACACACAAACAATATTTTATGCCAAGTTTGTTTGTGCACAAACCCTGTGAGCTGCGAGAGTTAACAAAAAGAGGCGGAGCATATTTGTTTGAGTTTGGCGTCACATTTAGGTGCAATCAATTCAAAATTGAATGGCAACCTCCAGTGTAGTAGGCGATGAATGGGATTAGACCGTACAGCGTACAGCGAGTGACTTTGGTTGATACTTCTCCATTTCTCAGAGGGCAAATGTTGGAAGTATTTAAATGCATGAAATTCTGCTTTAATGTGTAGAGAACATAATCAAAAGTAAATTGAAGATGGGGAAACCTCTCTTTTAAAGCTTTGATAAATTTACTGATATTTGCTTTTTATATATTACACTGATGGTCATTTAGTACAACACAGGGTACAATATATTTTTCTACGGCGTTCATCGATTCCTAATTTTTGTCTTAGTAGGGAATTAACTTTAAAAAAAATGTAATTGTTTGAATTTAACGTTCATTAGTTCCAAATTTGTGTCTTAAAGTAGGGAATGTAATTTGTACATTTGTGAACATGTAATTTGAATTTTCCCTCTAAAATGACATTTTTTTATACACTTTCATTTTAACCCACTACTGTACTTTTAATACATTCATTCCGAGTTGACTGATACAACTACTTCATATATTTCCATATCTTTTTTAATCATGTTTTTATTGAAATTATTTGTAATAAAATTGATTTTACAATTAATTATTTTTGTTTGCAGCTCGTTCTGTTGTGTTTACATCAACATAAACCATAACATTTCATTTCAAACAAAGGGTTTCAGTGGGTGATTTCAAGTGTGGTGTTTGGGGTTGGTGTTAGTGCCTATTAAACACTCACACCGGCCTTACGCACCATATTTGAGATGACTTCGTGTTAGGATGTTATACAGTGACATTGGGGGATTTCAAATATGGCGCCTAAGGCCGGTGTTAGTGTTTAATCAACACTAACACCATGCAACCCCCAGCACCATACCTGAAATCACTCAGTGTAGTTTGCCATGGAGTTTCTTTGCTTCTTCACATTTAGGAATGTTTTTATTCTGATTCTTACATACAGTACTTAGAAAAGCTATTTTTCCTTCAATATCTGAGGGAGTTTTATACATATCACACAGCGTCATAGTACAGTTTGCCCACAACTCTATCAATATAAGACTATGCAAACTAAAATAGCTTGTGATGATGTTTGTATTTTTTGTGTACATGTGCATGTTTTTGTGTTTGTATGTGTGTGTTTATATTTGTGTTGGTATGTGTTTTATGTACAGTGTCTTATTTGGGGTTCCAAAACCTGGTTTTAAGTCAATATATCCCATAACGGGTGACATCATTATTGTGAATTTAGCTTGGGCCAGAAATAAGATAATTTAAAAGGGATATGTCGTTCTTGATCCGTCGTGTTTTCTTTAAATTATCGATGGGGGTGTTTCACAAAGAATTTAAGTTGAGCATAAATTTAGGTCAGACTTAAGCCCGGCGCAGACAGAGCCGACTCGACCCGATCCGACTGGTTTTCAGCCTGATTAACTCAGTATGTGTTGCCTCAGGACCCCGGTTTTGCCAGTCAAGAGCCAGTCGGAGGTCATTCGAGGCCGGTTTAACATGTTGGATCGGCTCCGACTGAGCGAAACTGCCTCTAGCCTGGCTGAAAATCAGTCGGATCGGGTCGAGTCGGCTCTGTCTGCGCCGGGCCTTATATGGAAAACTATTTGTAGCCTTGGAACGAACAAATATTCAAGAGCAATAATTCAT
Source organism: Echinarachnius parma (assembly GCA_037951105.1). Taxonomy (NCBI): domain Eukaryota; kingdom Metazoa; phylum Echinodermata; class Echinoidea; order Clypeasteroida; family Echinarachniidae; genus Echinarachnius; species Echinarachnius parma. Next base: position 76,011 of record JBAMJV010000312.1, on the reverse strand, counting down.
ACATTTGAGACTTTTAACGAGTTTCACATCAATAATACCAAGTCTCCTTAATAATATATAGGCCTACTAGTTATGCTTTTAAACATAATTGCATGTTGTATTCAATTTCACATAGCAAATAATGGCTTTTCATAATTTTAAGTCCAACTTCGGATCTGTGTGACCTCCCTTGAAATTAGAGTAATAACAGATCACTCGTTAATTTCAATAGGATATCGTTTTGACCCGAAATATGAGCTAGGCATTTAATGATTATAGCCTATATATCTTATTTTTGATGTCTTATTCAATCTGTAGAACATAGATTTGACCTGAAATTAGAGAATATATATTTTTAAATTCTTGATTCTCGTGTCCAACTCCAAAGGATATAGTTTGACCTGAAATAATGACTTAAAGGATATTTATACATGTACAATCTATATCATATTCCTGCTTTCTTCTTAGTTGTTTCCGTAGCTAGGACGAACAAACTTATTTGACCTTTGATCTAAATCACAATCGGCCCTGTATTGGTCGTACGACAACAAGAAAATAGTCATACGATCGTAGCCTAAATCAACATCGCATTGATTTATCCCGGTTATCAATTATCTCACGTGATATTGTGGACAGAAGGAAGGAACTTTGACCTGCTCGTAGCCTTGTCGTATTCCATTATCTATTATGTGAAGAGCTTAATTCCAAAAGGCGCTAAATCCACATTTTCAACGTTGAAGAAAGCAGGTTTCTTTGTCCAACTTTGTTCACAATATGTCTATGGGAATAATCATGAAAATTGAACGTTCCATATTTTGATTTTGATTGTGTAATTTGTCCTAAAATTTGGATTTCTAGATATCTACGTATGTTATTAATGTACTTTTTTTTTATGGAAAGTGGTTTTAGCGCCATCTGGAACTAAGCTCTTCATATCGTCTTTTTCTTTTCCCATGCAGTAGGCAGGAATATCATTGATCCATATATCTGAGGTGGCCATCAAAAGTTCGTGTACCTATGTTTCAGTCCCATTCATTGATACAGTCTTCTGTGCTGTAAAATATTGCTATCGGAGATGAGTATAGTTATCTGTATTTTAAGTGGATATAGTGATTCATTCATCCGTCTACTACACTCACGCGATTAGTGATCAGACTACCATTGATTAATTTTGGGTGAACTCGACAGATTATTAAGATAATGTAACAATTTGGACTATATACTGGAAAGTGTGTTTCCTCATATTTCGACACTATATGCACCAGTATAGAGCAGCTAGTATTATTACTCGATCTTACACATTCAGAAGAGGATATTTGATATACTTGTTGCCAACATAAAGGGGATTTTTACATGGGAACCATCAAAAACAGTTAGTCCGGTTGAGAATATTTAAACAATTTGAGGTTATTTTAACCAAAGCGTACTTTCAATCAAAACTGCACCATCTCTATAATAGATTATTACTGCGTTGAACAAAAATGGCCCTGGTAGCGACTGCATTCGAACTCATGTGGGCACTTGCGGAGGTGTACATCTACAACGTCATAGCGCTCATCAAGTTCTTCGTGCCAGCATTCATGTGGCCTCACAAGGATGTCCACAGGGACATTGTGTTGATCACCGGGGGCGGATCGGGAATCGGACGTCTGATGAGCCTGGAGTTTGGGAAGCTGGGATCCACCGTCATCATCTGGGACATCGACGGAGTGGCGGCGCAATCGGTTGTCAAGGAAGTGAGGTATATATATATGTATATATAAATATATGCTATTTTGTTTATTGATATCCTTTTAAGAAAATATACAAATGGTATTTTGATTGGTAAAAGACAGTGGCGTAGACAGGTTCTTACACCTGGGGGGGATGATTTGCCGTTCACCAGACCAATACCAATTTGTTCGCGCCCGAGACCGCCTGCCAAATTTGTTCAAGACCAAGGAAATTGCTTGAAAGTCATCTCAGTGGGGGTGGGGGGGGGGGGGGGGGGGGGGGTTAGATATTAAGATGGTCGTGACCAGGCGGGTCGGAAGCAGTTTTGGATTGGGGGCAAAACCTATGGGGACTCACGATTTGTGTGTGTAGGAGCTCATTCCCCACCACACTCACAGTGCTGCCAACTTTGAGCCAGATGTGAGAGCGAGACATTGCAAGGAGCGAAGCGACCAAGCCCGAGGGAGCGAAGTGACTGAGCGGGGGAAGGGGGTGGAAGGGGGTGTCCCCCATCCCACGGTAGGGAGCTTTTGCATTTTTGGACTTGACATTGTGCAATCTGGTGCTTACCTAAAAAGGAATTTCGGGCTTAACATTGACTGTATCTGGGAAAGCGTGTTATGATTTGATCGACCAGAAATGTTAAATATATTTTCAAGAAGAAAACAAATAATTCACGCACTAATATAATATGCTCCCCAACACAGGGAGCGAAGTGACTGAGCGGGGGGGGGGGGGGAGCGGGGGGGGGGGGGGGGTGGGTAGGGGGTGTCCCCCCTCCCACGGTAGGGAGCTTTTGCATTTTTGGACTTGACATTGTGCAATCTGGTGCTTACATAAAAAGGAAATTCGGGCTTAACATTGACTGTATCTGGGAAAGCGTGTTATGATTTGATCGACCAGAAATGTTAAATATATTTTCAAGAAGAAAACAAATAATTCACGCACTAATATAATATGCTCCCCAACACAGGGAGCGAAGTGACTGAGCGGGGGGGGGGGGGGGGGAAGGGGGTGTCCCCCCTCCCACGGTAGGGAGCTTTTGCATTTTTGGACTTGAAATTGTGCAATCTGGTGGTTACCTAGATAGGAATTATTCGGGCTTAACATTGACTGTATCTGGGAAAGCGTGTTATGATTTGATCGACCAGAAATTTTAAATATATTTTCATGAAGAAAACAAATAATTGACACACTAATACATAATATGCACCCCAACACACACACAAATATTGTATTTATATTCAGCGTCATTCACAGTTCCAACATCACCATATGCCACATAAACACATATGTGATAACAAATTAAGTATACATTTATCATATTAGTGATTGCGATCATGATAGTGATATAATATATTACTTGACGGAAAAGATAAATACATCTATAAAAGTGTTCGCCACTATTGTTAAGTATGATTCTTTTATCGATACAATCATGAATTATATAATACATGTTTATGCTTTGTATAGTAAGGGTGCATGAAAATGATTATTATTGTAGATTAAATTGTTTGCCTATATTTTATTAGGCATTTAGCGGTTGCAGTACCGATTTGATGAAAACGTAGTACAGTGTTCCCACTTATACTCATATACCAGCCCTTTATTAGATTAGTAATAACATTCAAATTATATATGAAGATATTTGCCTATACATTGTAAGACTTTATATACATAAGTGAGGTATGGATTTAATGACAATATACCAGTTAGAAAAACAACATGGGTTTTTTTATAATTCCTTAATCATATTATTGTAGAATAAGTTGTATACCTTTATTTTCTTGGGCCTGATACAGTAGTATACCGTATAGATTAACTAAGTATACTGATCTTGTTTAAACAACAATACGTACATGACCTAGACATTCGTTAAAGAATAGTATTCAGTTATTTGTAGATACCTTAATCAAATTATTTTTAGATGAAGTGTATGCCTACATTTTCTATAAATATATATTTGCTATAATTTCTATATTTTCAAGTTGTTCCTGGTAATGTTTCTAATTTTGTTGTCACAAAAAAAAAATGGTTTTGGTATTTCTTCTCGAGTTTGAGATGATATATTCCAGATGCTAATACAATTTGTATTTAAAATTTATAAATAGCGTTGTTTATCATAGTGGACATTTTATGATTTTTAAGGTTGATTAAATGCATGAGTAGTTTAATCATGCAATTAGCCGAAGATGTGATAATCATGAGATACTCACACCCATGTTTAGAAGGTTAGTTTAATTTCTAATAACAATAATACATCATATAGTTGTATTATCATATTGAATCGCATAGCGGACTCCATATTCTTGATATGTAGCTGTATAATCTGCAATACCATTACGCTGATTTAGTAACGAAAATTTAATTCAAAGGTACGGTAACGTTTAATTGGAGGGCAACTAAAGATATATTCTCATCATAGAAATGTGTTATTTGCCTTTTTAGAGTTGGAGGCTCTTGACAAAGAATACCTGTGTAGTAAAGAAATACTCCCCAATTTTGTCACGGTACATGGTTATCATGAATTGGTACTAACCTCAATTGAAAACTGACCCACAATAATTGTATTCTTACGGAGTAATAAAAGCCTGAATTATGTATTCAAATCGAAAATAATAATCTGAACTCTCGACTGAAATCGTTTAGCGTCATACACAGTTCCAACATCACCATATGCTACATTACGTATGATCCAACAACATAGCCTATTGCCAAGAATGAGTCCCGAGGGGCGAAGCTACCGAGGGCTGGGGCAGAGCCAAATAGGGAGGGTTTGGGAGGGGGTATCCCCCTCCCACGGAGAAGATTATGCATTTTTATATGTACTTGAAATTATGCAATTTGGTGCATGTCACACAAGCAGCCAGAGCAATGCCAGCCTACACTGGAACTACGTGGCCCGGTATACAGACAAAAAATACTCACCCCAGACCATACGCAAGTTACACAACAAACTGAGATAATCTGTTCGCGCGCGAAGCGCGCAGCGAAAATTGAAAGTGGGGCCGTTCTTGGTCACGTGTGTGACCCAAAACATGACAAATTTTGAAATGGGATGCTTATATTTCATACAGTATGAGACTATAATGATTTTTACTTCATATGTGACTTGAATATGTTGTAGTCTTTCAAACTTAACACAAAAGATTTTATAAGGATTACGTAACTCAATGTCAGAGGTCAAATGGCATGGGTCACGTGTGTGACTTCGCACGGAGCGCTTTTTTCATAACTAAATTTCATTTGGAAAATTCTTTAAAATATGAATAGCTATAATGTTCATCTTATTACCAGAGAAGTACTATACATTTGTAAGTACAACAATAGCAATGAATGAGAATTATATCAAACCGTTGTTTTTTATATTACTTAATTATGTGGCAACGTCTGGTCACGTGTGTGACATTTTGGGGTGGTCACGTGTGTGACATGTACAATATGAATGGAAAAATGGGAATTTTATAATATCGGGTTTAGTAAAGAATGAAAGGTTGAATTTTTACAAAGTTGGTATCAACCTGTACAGGAAAGTGAGAAGAATGAGCTTGCTAATTATCCTTTTGATATCTTGATTATTTTCTGAATTATGATTATTAGAAAAATATTGAAATATGTAAATTTATGCAAATGAGTAACAAAGTTTCATTTTAAACTTCAAATCATGTATTTCATGAAACTTTACACATGGATCATTCCAAAAATGGAACAAAACTACAGAAAAATAAAACTTCAATTTTTCCGAAAAAGTTTCACTTTTCAAAGAATGGCCCAGTGGATGATTGTATACATTACTTTTTGAACGTTAGAATTAACAAGTCTTAGCTCATACAACTAATGTTTTCTTTCCCACTCGTATACAGATACACAACAAAAAGATATATCCTTCCCTAAAACCTGGGGGGGATGATTGTACATGTCATCCCCCCACCTTGTGAGGTGGGGGGATGCACACCCCTCATCCCCCCGTTGTCTACGCCCCTGGTAATAGAACAATACATTCTTGAAGATGGAATGCGCCCCTGTATAATTACGTCCAGAAAAGAAGATAAACTTGATAAAGACGCTGTATCATTCGTATATTTGTCATTAATTCTAATATAATATTTTGTATTGACAAGAGTCGACATGAATACCGTATAATAATCTTGATGACTTATTTGAGTTTATTTAAAAATAATATACCTATAATCTGTAGCAAGGGCGTCGATTTCTTCTCGCCATTGGGGGGGATGATTCGTCATTTTGACCATCTCTGGCGAGGGAGCGAAGCGACAACCCAGCAGCGTGTCCGAGTTTTTATGGCTGAGGGTTGGGGGGGGGGGGGGGGGGGGGGCAAAGCTTTTGAATTCAGCTGTTTAGAAATTGGAAGATTATTAAGTGCACATTGCAAGCATCATGTTATGAGCTGGGCTTTGTCCAATATGAACTTTAGCCTGATAGAAACATATATTGCAAGCATTCTGATGGAACCCTGAATAGCATCAGTCATGGGATACCCACATTGGGAAGCTTATTGGGGGTCCAGGGGGGCGGAGCCCCCGGAAGCTTTGGGATTTGTAATATCCAGGTATAACGATGTTGTCTATATGTAAATATAGAGTAAACTATTCTTTAGTTAATTGGCTTTTGAATTAGCTGTATAGAGATTGGAAGATTATTAAGTGCACATTGCAAGCATCCTGTTATGATGAGGGCACTGTCCAAGTATGGAGCCGGATAGATAAATACTGTCGATTGCAATCATCCTGATGGAACCCTGAATAGAATAAGTCAAGGGATACCCACATTGGAAAGATTATTGGGGGTCCAGGGGGCGGAGCCCCCGGAAGCTTTGGGATTTGTAATATCCAGAAATACAATTAACTATTGAATAGTTTTAGTGAGCGAAGCGCAAACGCACAGTGGGTCAGGATCGCCTGAAAGTTTGCCAAGAGAGAAGTCCTGAATAAAACTATTTAATGAGTACAGGGCTGGTAGTGGGGGTTCCAGGGGCGCAGCCCCGGAAGATTTTGGATTTGGGCAGTTTAGCATTATCAAAAAGTGGTTTAAAGAAGACAATAGTCACAACTTCCATTCATGAGAGGGGGCAATGCTCCTTAATTTTAATGTTATTATATATTTTTGAACCCAAAATATAGGGGGGGGGGTGATATTACAGGCCATCCCTCCACCTGAAATATTGGGGGGGGGGGGGGGGGATATATCCCCCCATCCCCCCCGTGATCGAGATATTGGCGGGCAGTATATTAGCTTATCTGTTACTGCGCCATGTGTATATCATATTGAAATGCATTATATTACATACGATATTCTGATATGATATATATATATATGTATATAAAATAATTGCATAGAATAATCATAAATGATTGAAAAGGAAGAATAGTAGGCGCAGCTTAATAAGCAATGTTCCTCCCAAAGTAACCAAAGCTGTATGTATTAGTTCACTTTTCGCTTGTATATATATATTTTATATACAAAACATAATACAGGCAGACTTCAACATTAATACACAATTTCGGTAGTATACAGTATTTTTTGTTTAAGCATGCAACCTGAACTGATGAAGGTGTGTTTTGCTTTTACTAAGGGCCCTTGGAGGTAAGGCGTACAGCCACGTGGTGGACTGCTGCAAGAGTGAAGAAATCTACAAATTTGCTGACAAAATCAGGGAGGATATAGGTCACGTGACCATCTTGGTGAACAACGCTGGCGTCGTTACCGGGAAGAAGTTCCTAGAATGCCCCGATCGGCTCATTAGAAAGACTATGGACGTCAACATCAATGCACACTTCTGGGTAAGAGATCATGGAAGACGTCTAATTTATTAGCCACGGTAATCATGTATCAGTATAATAGGATATGTTCCAGAGGCGTCGATCCTGGGGGGGGGGGGGGGGGGGGGGGGAGGCAGGGGGCTTTTGGCTCTCTCATCGGTGACTCTGGAAAATGTTGCCCCCCAATCGCAAAAACGGATCGACGCCTCTGATATGTACTATGGCTTGGAGTAATATTTCTTGGATGAACATCCTAGAAGGTAGACTGCTTCCTTGGTGACACCTTTGTCACAGTCGGTCATTGTGCTGAAGACATTAAAAGTGTTCAATGGGGAAGTTTAAGGCCCATACTTTTTGTTCCTAATTGTATCATGTTGTATCATCAGTCTAAAAGCAAACTACTCTTGACCTTTATCATTTGCATCGACCTTTCAGACCCTAAAAGCTTTCCTCCCGCATATGGTGGAAAGGAACCACGGTCACATCGTCACTGTTTCTAGCCTGGCTGGCTTCGCCGGGGGTACTGGGGTAGTGGACTACAGCGCCAGCAAGTTCGCGGCTGTGGGGCTGGACGACGCACTGTATCACGAGTTGATTTACACCGGGAAGACCGGCGTCAAATGCACGCTGGTGTGCCCCTTCTTCATCAACACGGGCATGTTTGAAGGTGTGAGGCTACGGTGAGTATATTTACACTTCGTTTTGGATATAATAATAATAATAACTGTTATGAATTGGATTTTGATTCGGATTCCGATATAGGATAGAGGGGTCGAGACCGGGGGGGGGGGGGGGTACTCCCCCAAATGTTGGGTTTTGGCAATTAAACACTCCGGGTAAACACTCTCATGATGTGGTTTAAAGAAGACTATTGTATCAACTTTCACGTAATGAATGATAGGGGAAAATGACCAAACAATTTAATGCTATTTAATGTTTTCAACCCCAAATATGGCGGGGGGGGGGGGGGGGGGGGGGGTCACTCTCAACATGACTGGCTACACACCCGCGTCCAAAAATAGCGTCGATATGGTATCAGTTTCAGCTTTACGGCATCGTCAACGTTTTCCTTTAAAAAGAGTGGTTTTCAGCACTCATAAAAAAACACACACAAAAAGATTACTTTTTCAGGTGCAATTTTACGCCATTAAGGGTAAGTTTGAAAGCTATTTAGGGGTGTAAACTTACGACGGTGCGATACGCCATTTAGGGTCCATTTCAGAGTTTGATTGACACGAGTGGGTTAGGGTTATGAGAGTGACCCCCCAGGCGAATACCATGATACAGTGATGCACAATACAGTCCGATCTACAGTAGATGTAGAACAACTGGCGACATCTAATGCAGGATAGCGATGTCTTGATTAGGTCTCGGGGTGTTGCAGGCCCTTTATATATATGTGGCTTTTTGTTCTTTTTTCAGAGGTTTTATGTCCTTCTACAATGTTATCCGTCATTCGAATGCACTCCAATTAAAGGGACTTAGTAACATTGTCCAAATCCTCAAAATAAAATTTGAATTCTAGTGGTTCCCTCATACCTTGTTGTATTCGTATTACCAATACAATCATGGGACAGGTTTCGGTTTTTCAAATTTCCCTTTCGTTACAAAGATATGTACGATCGAAGTATTCAGATAAGAAAAACTCCGGTAGAGTTTTTCTTACTGTGTACAAAGTGAGTGCAGTGAGTTAGTGACTATCACTTTGCATTTTCGCTCATTACTTGGCCATTCAATCAATGTCCATTTGACTTGAAATTTTCACACAATACCCTGTGGACATGAGATAACAACAATATACAGTGCATCAACCATTTATCACTTTTTGCACATCAAAATTACTAGATCCCTTTAAGCTGTTCAGGAATCGCATCTAATGCAGTTCTCCATAATTATTATCTCACTTATTGATAAATGTACTTTAAGTGTAAAAAAGAAAAGAATGGTAATTAGTGTCTTAACATTGTCGTCGAGTTTCACGATGAAGGGATCATATCACCAATCTGCACCAAGTGGCGCTAAAGAATTTAACGGGGAGCGAAACGCTGGCATTTTCGCTTACTGTTACTGATAAGTGCATAATTCCCGTCACTCTAGTCTTATAGTATCACTAATACTCGAAATATTCAATATTTTCGAAACCACTTTTATCTGTTTTGACTGAACACTTGATGCTGACATGTTTTTTCAACTGTTCCATATGGAATTTCCCTCTAACCTTGCACTGACAAAAGCAGGTTAAGTAATTAATCGGTTACATTACCCGCTTTTGTTAGTGCACGCTCAGATACGCTCAGATGACGTTTCATGCGGTATACCGTTGGAAAACATGGCATCCTCCAGTGGTATGTCTAATCAGTCTATCAGTACTATAAACAGCACGCGGAAATTCCAGCGTTTCGTTTCACTTTAAAGATGCTTCTTTTACATCCCCCTTTTTGCATTCTTTTTTCACAACATGACAATCGATGATAGCATATGAATTCCTACACAGAAAATCCATCTCGTTCTGGAGGGGTCCGTACTATCCCATCCATCGAGGGAATAATATAGTATAAAATGATAATGAAACAATACACAGTCTCAGTGGAACTAACCCTCGGAATATAGATTGATTTGTCGGTCTAATGAATTCCGTGCCATCCATCTACAAACGAAACATGCTGCATACAGTAGAAAAGTAAATCGATCTTTGAAATGATATAATTCTATGCGTATCATTGTCTTTCCGCTTTGCTTATAGTCGGAACCATTTCCTTGACATCTTGGAACCAGACTACGTTGTCCAGGAGATAATGACGGGCATCCGTACCAACAAACACGTCGTCGTCATCCCAAGATTCATGAGCATCTTTCCAGCGATTAAAAAGTAAGTATTTGATTTCTCTAATAAGACATATGGGTATAACGATGTACAGATACATTAGAGTTTCCATTGCAGATCACTAAGAGACCAAGTATTGATCTTTCCAGCGATTAAAAAGTAATTTCGTGGTCCATTGTTTACTTGTATACATCATTAACAGATGTGTCATGTAAAGTTAAAGGGAACCAACACCCAAAATAATATTCTTATAAATGAAAGATAATAGTTTAAAGGGAGAATTGAGTTTTGGTATAGAGGGCGCTACACAAAATATTTTTTGGTGAGATAATGAAAAACCGAGTGTCAGATTCGAAAGAGCATACGATTTTAATGACAGAATAAACTTTATTTGTTCAAAATCGGTTCAGAAATGGCTGAAATATCCATAAACATAACCATTTGTAATAAATGTGGGGCCCCACAATTATTCGATAATTTTTAACCAGCCGTTAAAAAATGTAAAAAAATGTTTCCTCTTTTCAAAAATTTACAAAAGAGATTTTTTAATAGTTGTTGATTATCTCTCTATCTAATCACTATTTCAACAAAACATCACATGCACACTATTTGATTTTAAATGGTTAAAACCGATGAATGTTTAGAGAGCGCCCTCTTGAGTTTTAACGGCACTTTTTGAATGATAACAGGCTTTTTACTTAGTCATTTGTAATTTTATATTCCTTTCGTGCATGGTGGAGTTATAACTATTAGTTTGTAATGTAAATATGCAGGTTTTGGTTACTAAAATTCAGTTTGACCAAAACTGTACTCTCTTTACCAGAACCCAACTATCCCTTTAAAGGGGTAGTTGTTTTGGTAAGGCTGAACTTAAGTAGCCAAAACCTGCACAGTAACATTATAAACTAATAGTTATAACTCCACCATGCTCGAAAGGTATACAAAATTACAAACGACTAAGTAAAAAGCCTGTTATCATTAAAAAAGAGCCATTGAAACACAGGAGGGCGCTTTTTAAAAAGGCATTGGTTTCAACCATTTTTCATACAAAATTATGCATGTGATGTTTTATTGATATAATGATTAAATAGCGAGATCATCAACAACTATTTAAAAAACGCTTTTGAAAATTTTTGAAAAAGTGCAAGCATTTTTTTATTTTTTTCTAAAAATCATCTAATTATTTGGGCCCCAAATAATTATAAGATCAGATATATTTATTGATATTTCAGCCGTTTCTGGGTCGATTTTGACCAAATAAAGTTTATTCTGCCATTAAAATTGCATGTTCTCTCAAATTCGACACTCAGTTTTTCATTACCTCACACAAAAATTGTGATCTGCAGCGCCCTCACTACCAAAACTAAACTACCCCTTTAAGTAGTCCATTTCACCAGCAAGTTCAGAAAAAAGGTTTCCAGATAAATTATATAATTTGAAAACTCATTACCATACTAAATTAGTATGTGTTCATGGGTCTTCAGAAGAAGGCTAGTCTTGTCTAGGACGTACGCGTCTTCCGTGATTCTAATCTCTCCAAACGTACGCGTATATATAATTATCGCACTCGCAGACGTTTGACGCATACGGAACCATGAGCTCATGTTGGTTCCGTAAGTGGTGTTAATTAATCATATTGTTTATGAATTACACAACCCTTTGCAGGGTGTTGGGCATCTAATTGATATCACACAACGGTGCCAAAATATGATATGTTGTTCTTTGAATGGTGGTCCCCTGTAAACAAAATTTCCTTTTCCAATATAGACAAAACCAAACAACATTTTACAAACATATATTATTATTCAGATGTTAACTGGTGGTGGAGGGACAAACCTCTAGACGTAAGAAATCTGATAGATTTAAGTATTATATGGCGTATCAAGGGTTAACTAAGGGTTAGGGCAAAGAGCTGTGGGGTATATGGGGAAATGAGTGTGTGTGTGTGTGTGTGTATGTGTGTGTGTGTGTGTGTGTGTGTGTGTGTGTGTGTGTGTGTGTGTGTGTGTGCGTGTGTGTGTGTAAAGGGGGGGGGGGGGGGGGGTAAAGAGGGGGTCTAGACCCGAACATTTTAAAAGATAGTACATGTATATTTGATATTATAATGTGGGAAAGGGGTGTTCGTAAATACTAATTCCGACACTGCCTTTAATATCTTCGTCACTAATCACTAATCTTAATTTCCAATCGTACTTGGTATCCGCACTTTGATGACCGAGAGAGCCGTGCGAGTTTTTAACGACCTGACCAAACACCAAGGGGCAAAGAGGGTTGTGTGGAGATTTTGTTCTGGGGGGATCCGTTCGTTCTTACAATGTTTAAATGTACAATTAAGGGAAGGGTTGTAATTTGTAATTCATTATAATTACCACTTTTAACTTCTCCACTACTCAATAGTCTTAATTTTCCAATCGTACTTGTTTTTATTCGCAGTTTGATGACCGAGAGAGCCGTGCGAGTTTTCTACGACCTGATCGGACTTCAGGAATGCATGAATACGTTCAGAGGGAGAGGCAAAGCGAACTGATCTAAAAATGACTTTTATTGAAAATCAGCGTCTTCAATCATTAACCGTTCAGTTATAAAGTCTGTTTTTGTTTTTATTGAGGAACGATCAAGACAGTGATAATTAACTACAAAATTACGTTTCATTTTAGACGTTTGAAAGCAGTGAAGCGTATAATCATGAATGCATGAATACATTCAGAGGGAGAGCCAAAGCGAACGGATCTAAAAATGACTTTCGTTGAAAACCAGCGTCTCCAATCATAACAATTGAATTATAGAGCCTTTTACAGAGGAACGAGCAAGCAATATAATTATTAACTCCAAACTACCGCTTTGTATAGTTCAGAGTAGCGCAACGGACAAGTATAGGTTTTCCCATTCATTTTAACACTTTTGTCATTCAATTTTGTCCCGAGAAGCCGAGAATGTGCCAATGCCAACTTCAATTTCGTCTATTGTCGACCAATTTCACAAAAAGTCCATTAGTCATTTGTCACACATTTTCGTCCAGTACAATTCAAATTCGTCAGTCACAGATGTGTTCAGCAACTGTGACCGACGAATTTGAATTGTAATCGACGAAAATGCGTGACGAACGACTAAATTGAATGGACTTTTTGTGAAATTGGTCGACAATAGACGAAATTGAAGTTGGCATTGGCACATTCTCGGCTTCTCGGGACGAAATTGAATGACAAAATGACGAAAATGAATGGGAAAACCTATACTATATGGTATATCAATATCAGGCATTCATGAATACGTAATACAGAAGGAGAACCAACGCGAACTGATCTAAACATTATTTTCGTTGAAAATCAGCGTCTCAAATAATAAAAGTTGAATTATATATTTATAGAGTTTTGTTTTCCTTTACAGAGGAACAATCGGACAATAATTAAAGATGCACCTGTACAGTGTCAGATATTGGCCAAAATGACATTTGAGACTTCAAATCTATACCAAAATCATTGTAAGATATGTCCGAATGATGTGTGAAAGTTTCATTGAAAAAGAACACTGCTTTCCTGGTTAAAAAGGCGACAATTTGCGTGAGCTTTTACAACGAATTACTGTATGACGTCTAGGAGGTATATGACCGTTCATTAACGCTTTTGAGCTGATTGATTATCAATGATAGATATCGTCATACTAAAGGGGTATTTGAACAAATCTAACCCTATTTTCTTCTTCTCTTACCAAAAGCCAAACAACACGGTAGAAGAGAAATGTGGAAGCTCAAATTAATTTGTGTGGAGTTAGACACTTTACAGGTGCACCTTTAACTCAAATCTACCGCTTTAGTTCAGGAGTAGCGAAATGGACAAGTGATGCAAGTGATAATGTAATACAGAAGGAGAACCAAAATGAAAGCGAACTGATAATTATGATATCAAACATGACTTTCGTTGAAAATCAGCATCTTAAATCCTTAAAGGGATAGTTGAGTTTTGCTATAGAGGGCGCTACACAAAATAATTTTTGAAAGAGCATCATATTTTAATGACAGAATAAACTTTATTTGATCAACATCGGTTCAGAAATGGCTGAAATATTCATAAACATAACCATTTGTAATAAATGTGGGGCCCCACAATTATTAGAGAATTTTGAACCAGCCGTTAAAAAAAAAATAAAAAATGCTTCCTCTTTTCACAAATTTATAATAAAGGATTTTAAATAGTTGTTGATTATGTCTCTATCGAATCATTATTTCAACAAAACATCACATGCACAATATTTTATTTAAAATGGATGAAACCAATGAGCTTTTAGAAAGTGCCCTCTTGAGTTTTAACGGCTCTTTAAAAAAAAAATGATAACAGGCTTTTTACTTAGTCATTTGTAACTTGTTTGTATTCCTTTTGAGCATGGTGGAGTTATAACTGTTAGTTTGTTATGTAATGGTGCATGTTTTGGTTACTAAAATTCATTTTGACAAAAACTGTACTCTCTTTACAACAACTCAACTATCCCTTTAATAAGTATCGCGCTTCCTCAAATCAGTCTGACCGCGTGTATATTATATATACGCGCTACATGTTCCTTAATCAATGAATCCATTGATAATCGTTTGTATAGTGCGAATGTTATTACATAAAGATATTTGAAACTTTAAGAAGAAAAAAATGTATTATCTTTAAGAATAACTCATTATGCTTAGACCTGACAAAATGTAATAAACGTAAAGAAAGACACGGAAGAAAATCGATGTGTGAAAATATCAGCACATTTATTACACTGAATGCGTCTAATAATAATTTCATGTGTAAAGCTTAAACAACAGCAAGGATAATAACACATGTAACACATTATATGGTAAAATGATGTACTGTCGGGGGGGGGGGGGGGGGGGGATTTGCCCCTAATTCAGATCTTTGCTTCACTTGGCCTCAACAATTCACATGCTGTATATGAAGTGTATATAATTCTGTCGTATTACATACAGTATTACATTTTCGAAAAAAATTGAAATGATTTGTCATTCTATAACTATTTGTTTTTATTTATTAGTGAATCATTTAACTATATCATATCTGAGAGTAACAAATACCAAATAAACTTTGCTTATATTATCATCTTAGTAAACGTATTTTTACCATATTGTTTGAATTGTTGTCAATATTCAAGGGATAGTTGAGTTTTGGTATAGAGGGCGCTACACCAAATAACTTTTGTGAGCTAATGAAAAACTGAGAGTCAAATTTGAAAGAGCATACAATTTAAATGACAGAATAAACTTTATTTGATGAAAATCGGTTCAGAAATGGCTAAAATATCCATAAACATAAGCATTTCTAATAAATGTGGGGCCCCACAATTATTCAACATTTTTTAACCAGCCGTTAATTTTTTTTAAATGCTTCCTCTTTTCAAAAATAAAAAAAATTGGCTTTTAGATAATTGTTGATTATCTCTCTATCTAATCACTATTTCATGCACAATATTTCATTTAAAATGGTTGAAACCAATGAGTTTTTCTAGAGCGCCCTCTTGAGTTTTAACAGCTCTTTTTGAATGATAACAGACATTTTACTTGGTCATTTGTAATGTTTTATTCATTTCGAGCATGGTGGAGTTATAACTATTAGTTTGTAATGTAATCGTGCAGGCTTTGCTTACTAACATTTAGTTTGACCAAAACTGTACTCTCTTTACCAGAGCTCAACTATCCCTTTAACAAGTAACATTAACAATTCAAAGGGTCACGTGACAATGCAAGTTTGTTTCTACGTCATATTTATCCTTAAGTACAGTTGAATATTGTAGTGACGTAGATATGACGTAGATACAATAATAAAAACAAAACTTAAATCGTTTTCAGAATACACCCCCTGGTTTCAGAATGAGTGTAATATACTTCAGAAAAGAGCCCTGCGATGGCGCAGCGAGATCTTCATGTTTATCCCAAGAGGATTTTGTTAGAAGGATATTTACGATTGAAGTGTTCTGATTTTTAACTATCCACTGGATAGTCATAACTGTGTACAAGTAAGTACAATGAGTGAGCAAACATCAACATGCATTTTTGTTCATTACTCGGACATATAACATCCATTTAACGTAAAATTTTCGTACAATACTCGGAGGACATTTCATATCACAAAAACCCACACATTATACCAACCATTAACTTTTTTGCACATGCCAACAAAAGTTACAAGATCTATACATATATAATTTTCGAAATTGCTTACATTCACAGATTCACTTGCACAACTATAGTCTGATCACAACAGGATGACTATACACATTTATGTGCTCACTAGTTACATATCCTGGATGTTTATTAAACTACGGATTCAAACAAACCACACATTAAGTTTTTCAGAAACACCCCGTACTAGTGTATCTTTAAATGGAGGTTTACTATCATATAAAACAACAACCGACCGACTCAAGTGTGATTTATGCTCTAAATGTGTAACATTTAAAATGAATTCGAAATTTTTTTTTTTACTTTGACGCATAATATATACAGTACATTTATTATTTACACTACCAATTTAGTATTTACTATAACAGTCAATTAACATAAAAAAGGAGTGAGATATAATTTCTAACAATGCCCACATTGCGTAAAATATGTTTTTGAATACATTTAAATACGATTCGCCTATACAGTCCTTTATCATGCATGTAAAGCCCGGCGCAGACAGAGCCGACTCGACCCGATCCGACTGGTTTTCAGTCAGGCTAGAGTCAGTTTCGCTCAGTCGGAGCCGATCCAACATGTTGAATCGGCCTCGAATGACCTCCGACTGGCACTTGACTGGAAAAACGGAGCCCTGAGGCAGCGCATACTGAGATAATCAGGCTGAAAACCAGTCGGATCGGGTCGAGTCGGCTCTGTCTGCGCCGGGCATAAGGGCGCAAGGGCACATTTTCCCAGGGGACTGAGGTCGTTTGTCTGAATACATTCTTTCCCGTTTTTCACCTGACAAGGAAAAAAAAAAAGAAGCTCCTCACCATTCAGCTGCCAAAAAGGAGTTTGCACAAATATGACATGAGTTTGCCCGAATATGACATGATTTTGCCCGACTATATGACATGATTGTGCCCAAATATGACAGGAGTTTGCCCGAATATGACATGAGTTTGCCCGAATATGACATGAGTTTGCCCGAATATGACATGAGTTTGCCCGAATATGACATGAGTTTGCTCGAATATGACCTGAGTCATGCCCAAATATTAACATGAGTTTGCCCGAATATGACATGATTTTGCCCAAATATATGACATGAATTTGCCTAAATATGACCTGAATTTGCCCGAATATAACGTGAGTTTTCCGGAACACCACATGCTTTTGTCCGGATCTGGGGTTCCCTTTGCCCGATATGGCAATTTTTCATAAATCCAGGGGGGGGGGGGGGGGGGAGGGGAGGCTGCATCTTCCAGCACCCCTCGTCTCCTACGCCTACTGCTTATACCACACATATCTATCCTACTGATTATCAGTGAACAATGAAGTATACTAACTTTACCCGTAACATAATTATGTTGGCATCTCGTCGAATTGGAGTGATCCATTCACTTTGAAAAATTCCACCAAAATCACTTCGAGCTTTCACACTTCTCTTGTACATTGTTGTTTGGCTTTTAGTAACAGAACAATATGACATTGGTTTTGAGTTTTCAAATGCTTTTGACAATTCTGCTTCGACAAAATATTTATACAGTAATAATGTACATTTCGTTTGACAATTAAGAGATATCCATCACTTCGTGACGCAGTGACCACACTGCAGATGAAAGACAAAATGACCCAACTGATTTCAAAAGTCACAAAAACAATGCCGTGTGAAATTCCATCGATTTTGATTGTTTGCTGGCTCATGTGGATAACTGCATTTAGTGTGATTGTAAAACAGTATACAATTTGAATAATTAAAATTCTCAATTAACTGCAGTAATGATATTACTTTTGCGAATTTTTAAATATGACAATTTTTTCTTTAATTTGTAATCATTCAACCATGAAATAATGGTTACCTCTTATTTTACACGTAGTCATTCTTACTACCAAATAAATATTTTGGTAAGATGAAGTCTTGAAACAATTCTTGGCTATGTAATTTTGAAAAGTTATTCAGGGGGGGGGGGGGGAAATTATTTATTTGTGTTAGATTTTTGTTTTACTTTCGTTATTATTTAGACCGGTTCACTATTATCAATATAATATACGCACATTATATCGACACAAGTTTTATAATAATAATAATAATAATGAAACACTTATATAACGCTTAATATGTGCTCATCTCTAAGCGCTTCACAATTAGTACAAAGAAATATTCAGCACATTTAACTCTATACAATTCAAACATAAATAATTAAACTACAAAAATAAGCAATTAAATAACAAACGCTACAAAATATACATAATATGGAACAATATTGGGTACTTAAGGGGAGAGCATTAATGTTTTGAGGGTACGTTTGAAGCTGTCGACAGATGAGGCATTGCGTATGTGAAGAGGGATAGAGTTCCATAAACGTGCAGCTATGGTGCCGAAGGCACGTTCCCCATAGAATTTAGTATTGGTCCTAGATATCTGGAGAAGGTTCTGGTTATTTGAGCGAAGTGTACGGGTTGGGGTGTATTCCTTGATGAGATCTGAGATGTAGTGAGGAGATGTGTTATTGAGGGATTTGTAGACTAGGAGCAGGATCTTGAACTGGATACGGAGGTGAATTGGAAGCCAGTGTAGACGGTAGAGGATGGGTTTGATGTGCTCTTGTTTGCGAGATCTAGTGACAATCCTTGCGGCTATATTCTGTATGCGCTGGAGTTTGTTAACCTTGCATTGCCTTCGGAATAACGAGCCATTGGAATAACGAACTGTTTAATCAAGAAATTAACTTTCTGTATTATAAAATAACACACTTTCAGATCGATAAATAGTTGGATAAGAACTTTCGGAAAAACGAACATAAAATTTATAATTTGTAACACTGACAAGATTTATATCCTCTGACTTTATAGTAAAATACGCGTCATTGATTGCCTTAACACAATCACGTGATTTCTTACATTCAATTAACATGACAGAAATAACTTAACATGCAACAACCATATAATACCCATACAAATTTACACGTATCGTACCGTATCGATCGTATGCCTATAAAATCATTCATCTCGTCAGTTCGAAAATGGCGTCAAATTCAAACGAAAATCACCGATTAAATTCGGTTCGCCATGACGTTTGCAGTACATTCATCATTTACATATCAAATACGTATTTACTATAAACTAAATCAACATAAATAGGAGTGAAATTCAATTTCTACTAATGCCCGCATTGAGTAAAATATATTTTCAAATTCCTTTAAAGACGATTCGCATGGGTGAACGGGCACATTTTTTGAATTGGTAAGCAAAAAAACAAGCAAAAAAAAAAAAATGCCTCCAACCATTTAGCTGCCAACAAAAGTAATACTTTTTAGGATTTTGCCGGAATGTGACATGATTTTTCCGGAATGTGACATGATTTTTCCGGAATGTGACATGATTTTGCCGGAATGTGACATGATTTTGCCGGAATGTGACATGATTTTGCCGGAATGTGACATGATTTTGCCGGAATGTGACATGATTTTGCCGGAATGTGACATGATTTTGCCGGAATGAGACATGATTTTCTGAATATAATATGATTTTGCCCGAATATGACATGAGTTTGCCCGAACATCACATGCTTTTACCCGGATCTGGGGTGCCTTTTGACCGAATATGGTCGTTTTCAAAATTCCAGGGGGGAGGGGGTGGAGGCTGCAGCCCCCACTACTATGGGTTCAAATGGGAGGCTGCAGCCCCCAGCCCCCAGCCCCCTCGTCTCCTACACCTATGCTTATATCGCACATATCTATCCTACTGATTATCAGTGAACAATTAAGTAACTATACTAAATTCTCCTTATATGTAAAACGAGGCACTGTGGTGTAAAGGTGTTGGTTGGTGATGTTGTGGCACGACCGGATGAGGGGCTTGTCTTCTGATCATGGGGTCCCAGGTTCGAATCCGATGGATTACTCAGGCATTGTAATCAGTAGTATTCATTACGGATGTAGGCCTCGTAACCATCTTCCCTAGCCGGCAATTCAACGAATATAATACTCCCTTCCGTTTCATACAACTGTTCAATTTTGTAGTAAATGTCCTATTATTGTTACTTATAACAACCAATAATGCCTAGGTCACAAATGATCCGGGCGCCGTACGATTTTTCTCCCTACGGCGGATTTTCTACGATTTGGGGAAATTGTGATATGGTACGACGTCTGTAGCAGTCACATATTTGCCGGGGCCCGTACGATAATTTTTGTCTTAAAATAAATTATAAATCGCACGGCTCCCGTGAACACAATCTTAGTGCCCGTACGGGTGCCTTACGGCGCTCTTGCGGTGACTCCACGGTACCCGTACGATTTGAGTGGCCAAATATTCAGTCTCAAAATCGTACGATATTCGAAAAAAAAGTCTGCGGTGCCCGTGCTGTGCCTGTGCGATGCTCTCTACGACGTGTCTACGGGCTTACGGCAAGTAAAAAATCGTACGATGCATTTTTTGTTTTAACTCCGCGTTAAACAATAATTTTTTGACATCGTACGGCGAGGAAAAATGCAACGGCGACCGCACGATTGCCACGGCACCCTTGCGGGCGCCGGAAGGTTCCGGCAAGATTTCACCTAAAAGTGGCATCGTACGGGCGCCGTATCCCAAATCGGAGCATTTGTGACCTAAGCATAATCAAGCTGCATTTGTAATGTACCTTTATTACAATGTTTTTTTCTTTATTACAATTTCTCAACAATCTCAACAGTTTCATGAAATGGTAATATGTAATAGATTCATTGAATTGCCAGGGCAGCTTGGCTAATGTCATATACATAACAAGATATATTGCAATATGCAGCAGATAAGTATATATAAAAGCAATATAATATAATCAAATAAAGCGAAAAACACTATAACAATCACCATGCAAGAAAAATATGTACTGCATTGATATAATGATGAACGGGATCATGGTGTTAGCGAGTTTAATGCATATTTTGGCGTAACATTCCGTACACTGACAATTAATTCAATTACATAAAGATAAATTCACATATAAAGTTGTTATGCACAGCAGTTAGTGATATTTATTTGACGGAAAGTATTTGTACTCTGTCTTAAATGGTAAGCGAAGATTTTGTACTCCTTACCCTGTTAAACATGTTCATAATAAATAGTTTCATGGTTTTACAGTTAAAATTAAACAGACTAGTATGTTTATGTTATTCTTAATATTAATACTCGTTTCCATTATTCTGAATGAGACGTATAGGGAGAGAATGGTTTGGATGATCAGAGTTTTAACTGTTACAGTTGAGGGTTTGTCCGGGAATGATTAGCGTCTTGCAGAATTGTGGTGAAAAACTTCACGCGCAATTCGATCCTCATTTGAAGCTACACTCATTATTAGAGAAAATAATCAACTGAGATAGTATGGACAACTGGTAAAGGGATCTAGTAACTTGGTTGACATGTGCAAAAAGTGATGAATAGTGGATACAATGATCTGATATGTCCACTCAGTAATGTGTGCAATCTTCATGTTGAATGGATGTTATTATGGCCGTGTAATGAGCGAAAATGCAAAGTGATAAATGCAGGCAATTATTGCACTGACTTTGTACACAGTTTTAACTTTAAACTGAATAATGAAAAATTAGAATACTTCAATCGTAAATATATTTTTAACGAAAGGAAATGAAACCTGTTCCATGCTCCTATTGGCAATACAAATACAACAAGGTATGTGAGAACTGCTAGATTTCCAAGTAGATTTTGAGGATTTTGACAATGTTACTAGATCCCTTTTTATTGCATATGGCCTTCATGTTATTATTGAATTGTCAATTCTGGGTGAGATGGACTGTGGGAGAATGGTTTGGATGGTTAAGATTTTACCTGTTACAGATGGGGGCATGTCCGAGAGGCAACAATTTTATTTGCGGTAAAAATTGTGGCACGACGTGTGTTAAGTAAATGGGAGATAATTTTAAATTGGGCAATTGGAAGGTATAGGGTTAAGCCTTAAAGGGTACCACCACCCAAAAATAATATTCTTATTAAAGAAAGGTAACATCTTTAGTATTCCATTCCATCAACAAGTTCACAAAAATATGTTTCCAGAAAAAAAAAAAAATTTGGAAACGCATCACCATTGTAAAGCATGCGTTCATGCGGTCTGAATTACGCAGACTGCTATGTGTGCGGTGAATTGCAATGCGTGCAGAGCGAACGAATCGCCCGGGAATCTATTGTTTACAAACGTGCGCGTGAATAGCTGCATTGGCGCACTCGCAAATGGTTGGCCCGTATGGAACCAGTAAATAGCAGTGGTTCCGTAGGTGGTGGAAATTAATTGCTTTGTTTATGAATTACACAACCCTTTGCAAAATGTTGGGTATCTATTTGATATCACAAAACGGTACCAAAACATATAATAATGTGTTGTTCTTTGCCTGGTGGTCCCCTTTAATGCTAGGTTTAGAGTAAGAGTTCTGGGCCCCGTTACATAAATAGATACAATCGATTGTGAGTTACGATTAATTGGATCATGTGTTCTCAATGCGCGAATCTGATTGGTTGAAACACACAAAGTTTCTGACTTACAATCGATTGCATCTCTTTCTGCAACGGGGCCATGGTTAGACAAGTCATACAAATCCAGTCTGTTCCGCAAATAAAAATATCGCGTCCGGGAGTGTGTATACAGTATATATATGGTGATAATTGAAACAATTCAAATTGATTTGAAGACTGAACATGCACGGTGCTATATCATTATGTAAGCGTGAGACGTGTGACTTGTTTGACATACGTTAAAATGGTACACTGTGCCATACTATTCTAAGTTGCTCATAGCAACCTGAAAGCTGCATGGTCAGGGCTTTGCCCGACATATCAATGCCTTATGTACACGAGGTGGGTTCCTAGTATTCCATTTTGTTTAATACTGACAGGTTAATTTCTGTCACAATCATTTGGAAAGGAAGTAGCAAATCATTGTCTTTGCTAATTTTTAATAAATACAAATGTTGTATACATACGTAAATCAGGATTTGTGGACGACAAGCCGAAGGACACAAATGCCAATTTTTAGCGAAAAATGTCCAGTAGAGGGGTGATGAATGATAAAACCATATAATGAATGTGGATTGAGTGCTGAATAATGCTCTATGTACTTTGGTCAAATGAAGGTGCGCGGAGGTGCCTATTATTGTATTATACCACTACCACGACTCAGTGCAATAATTAACTTTGTTTGTTTGTGGATTAACGAACATTCGGAATAATCAACTCTTTTTTTAAATTTGATTGTGGATTAACAAACATTCGGAATAACGAGCCTTCGGAATACTAAGAGGGGTTTCACACGATGGCCAAGTCGTGATTGCAATCACGATTAGAATCATTTCTCACTCCAATCATGGTGTGTTTTGACCGCGTGAAAGCAAACTAGAATCACGAATCGTGGTTTGGAGGTGTTTTCTAATCATGATTCACTCAAATCACAGTGCGAATCTCTAGTGTGAACGACTTGACCTCGAAAACACGATTTGGGAGGCGGAGCTTACGTGACCTTACATGCACTTCCGCCGATAAACCGAGCGTCTTCGCTTCGAGTGAATGCAGCTCATGTAGTGTATCATGTAGTACTAGTGCTATCCTTGTTTGATTGGCATGTACACATAAACACGTCTCTAGAATCGCAATTGTAATCACAGTCTGCATGAAGTCTTTTTCCTCGTGTGAAAGCAAGGCAACATAATCACCGTGATTGTAAACATGGTTGCAATCACAATTCGATCACCATATTTATCACACCTGCTGTATTATTAATTTGAAATGGTTAGTACGTGAACAATTGAAGAACTAAGAAATTCACTTCCAAATCATGTTACTTACCTTCAGTATAGTTGTTACATATAATTGTATAACTTATTTACAATAACTGGAACAAAAACAAAATAATATATATAATATATAATCAAACGAAGGATTTGAAATTTTACGCTACAATATAAATTATGAATTGCCCAGTTGTTGCGTAAAATTTGCCCAAGACCGAATTCATATAATATAACCACATTTACCCATATATGTTTGTACCATTATTTGGGTAATTACATTATAGTAAATGATTGAGTAAAATCCACCCAGTTAATTAAAAAAAAAAAAAAAATGCTTACACTTAAACAAACAAAAAAATCAAAAGAGGTTTCTAAATAGTTGTTGATATCTCTATTTAATCATTATTTTTAACAAAACATCACATGGTCAATTATTTTTTTTAGAAAGCGCCCTCTTGAGTTGTAATAGCTATTTTTTTTTTTAATGATAACCGAGTTTTTACTTGGTCGTTTGTAATTTTCTATACCTTTCGAGCATGGTGGAGTTATAACTATAAGTTTGTGGTCTTATTGTGCAGGTTTGGGTTACTGAAGCTCAGCTTTATACCAAAACTGTTCTACCCCTTTAAGTACCCTATTTCATTTTGCCAGATGGTTTTTCACATATAATTAAGTAAACCAACATTTACCCTGTGTTGGGAAATGCATGTAGCAAAAGAGTTGGGAAAATTTTGCCCAACTTTTATCCAATCCCCATTTACCCAGTACAGTTTACCAAATATTCATATGAAAGAGTGTATGTAACGCGGGGACCATCGATCATCGTATATAACCCAGGTCGAAATTCCCATAGAACCAAAACCAATAGAAACCCATAGGCCTAATGGTTTCTATTGGTCTAAATATATGGAAAGTGGTATATGGTTTCTATGGGTTTCTATGGGATCCATATACATTTAGGCATCAAAACCAATATAGACCAATAGGATTGTCCTATGGGTTTTCTTATGGGTTTCTATGGAAATATCAATGGGTCCCATAGAAACCCATAGAAACGCATTGGAAACCCATATAAACCAATAGAGACAAATATGATTGTCCTTTGGGTTTCCTATGGGTTTTTATGGGAATTTCGACATTCTTGGTAAAGTGTTTATTTCTCGGTTTATTTTGACGAGTGATGTATGATGGTGTACATGTACGGGTTGATGGCCGAGTTGATGGGGAGGATGAAGACGACGAGCCAGGCGTAGATGTCCGGGGTCACGGTGGTGATGCCAGCCTGGACCAGGATGCCGATGACGATGGTCGGCATCCAGCAGCAGAAGTCGGTCCCGACGATCATGAACATCTATTACAGATTCAAAGAATACACAGAATATAAATGTATTAAAGGGATCCAATAGCTTTGTTAACATGTGCCAAATCTGTCAAACGGTTGATAATATGTGTAATTTATGTGCACCGAGTGATATGTGAAAAAGTTCACGGTAAAAGAGTGTCATAATATATGACCAAGTCATGAGAGAAAATCTTTTTAAATGTATTTATTTCCACAAATTGGCGGAACACCCTAGTCAATACAGCTGTTTTTCATAGGGGGCGTATTGATATTCGCTAACCCATTACACTGAATGTGTACACAGTCATACGTATCCAGTAGATAATTGTAAATCTTAACACTTCGAGCTTACATATATTTATAACGGAAGAGAAACATAGCAAATCGAAAGCTGTTTTATGATTTTATTGGTAATATAAATACATTAAGGTTTGTGAGAACCGCTAGAGTTCCAAGTAAGTTTTGAAGATTTTGAAGATGTTACTAGATCCCTTTAATAATTAAATCTAACATGTATAGAGCACCATGTATCTAGGTACCCTATTCAGAGGCGTATTATTTTCACTGTTTGTCATCACGTTAGGTACAGTTCAAACCCGCACAATTATCTTGTGCACATTCTCAACTCCCTTGGGAGCATGCTACCCCAAACTGCTCTACTATATAGGGCGCTACAGACTAATAAACACCCGACCAAGTATCCATTCATACTCCTGGGTACAGAGCAGCAATGTGGTTTAAATGCCTTGCTCAAAGACGTCTGGGCATCGATTGGTTTCGAACTCTGGTGCTTTGATTACAAGTCAAGCGCTTGTCCGATCGTGCCACAACACCTCTATATTGTAGGAGGAATTCATGAAGAAATTGCCAACATTCCTGTATATAATTGTATCCGTTGCTCAGTATTTTGATAAATTAAAATCAGGGCAGAATCAAAATAATCATAATGACGGTCAACATTCGGATAAACGTCCTCTTGAACCAAAAACTTTACCTGCCATTAATTTCGAATACTCTTGCCGAATATTTCGACAAACAGTATCAATATTTCATTAAACAACAAAACTCGCGAAATAAATTAACAAAGAAAAGGGGGAAAACGAAAAAAACAAACCAACCTTGAGCGCCCTCTTGACTTCGTTGGCCGACTGTTCCTTGCGACCCGACTCCCCGCGCACGATGCGCACCTTGATGAAGATAGCGAGGTAGCAGACGAGGATGACCAGGAAGCTGAAGAGGTTGATGCCCAGGAACAGGACGATGGCGAAGACCCAGGTTGAGATGGATGACTGCGCCAGGGTGTTGAAGGTCGGGATGTTGTAAGTGGACTGGGTCCGGGCGTCCACCTCCACCAGGAAGTCAGTGGACTTGCGGATGAACGGCAGCCCGACGCAGACGTCGCTGAGGCTATAGGCATCGGGGAGAAATTGGTTGAGAAGGATTGCAGAGACACTGATGACAAAAGCGAGCATCCATGAGAATGCGATGGCCAGCCGAGTGCTGTTTTCTCCTGGACGCTTGTCGCTGAAGGGAAACAGGATACAGATGAAGCGATCGATGCTTATCAGCGTTAGCAGGAACACCGATGCCTCGCTGCTGAGCATGGTAATGAAGCCGAGGATCTGACAGGTAGTGCTGGAGCGCCAATCGGCCGCACGCCCATCCCAGAAGTACGATTCCCCAATGACGATGTCCATGATGGCGAGGAGCACCATGTAGAAACCCATCAGCCAGTCGGCCACCGCCAGGTTGGTGATTAGCATGGACTGGATCTTGGCAACGGCGTTAGCATGTTTGCTCTTCAGCCTCATGATGATGACAAACGTGTTGCCTAGCAACGCGCTGATGCCCAGGATCCAGATGAAGACCTTGATGACCTTGTTCTGGAGGAAGGTCCGACGACAGGTGAAGAGAGGATGCTGGACCTGCTCGACGACGCAGTTGATATCATCAGGAAGTAGGCAACATATACGTGGGTCGTAGACGTATCTATCAACACGAAAATGGGTTATCATTTAAACTGACAGCTGGAGATTTATTGGCACAGCGAAATCGTTCATTCATTCATTCATTCATTCATCCATTCATTCATTCATTCATTCATTCATTCATTCATACATTCATCCATCCATTCACTCATTCATTCATTCATTCATCGATCCATTCGGTTGTTCGTTCGTTCATTCATTCATTCCTTCACTTCTTCATTTCTTCATTCCTTCCTAAGTTCATTCCTTCCTTCATTCATAGATCCATCTATCTATATATCTATGGTAGCTACGTCCACGTATTTTTTAAAGTGGAAATTACCTGAGTGAAATATACAGAAATGAATACAATAAGACGTAGATACTCACATGCCCTCCAAGTTGTTCAGACCATCGAAGATTCCAGGATAGAGCGCCATAGGTTCAGAAGCGGTTGACGAGATAACCCTTTAAAGAAAAGGAAGCATTTGTCTTATTTTCAAAATGATACATGGCAAACACATGGGATACAGGGACTTTTTTGTTTAATGAAAGGGTCTCGGCGTCGATTTCTTCTCGCCATTGGGGGATGATACATTATACGGGGGGGGGGGGGGGGGGGCGTTTGGGTAGAGGATACACAATATGATACAGTGAGCACCTCGCACAAATGGAGAGCACCTTGGCAATAAACCTTTAAAAGGGTGGGGAGTAGGGGCCCGCTAGCTACCCCTTGACCTTGGCCCAGGGGGCAGATCCCCCGTTAGCTTTTCGGATTTAGCTGTTAAGAAGTGGGAAGATTAATAAGTACACATTGCAAGCACCCTGATGGAACCCTGAATGGAAGAATATCAGTCAAGCGTCATGGGATACCCACATTGGGAATGTCAATTGGGGTCCCGGGGGCGGAGCCCCCGGAAGCTTTTGAATTTTCGATATCCAGATCTAAAGATGTTGTTCATAGTGTTGTAAATAGGTAAAATAGTTAGCTATTAAATAGAAGGCTATATACAGTTAGCTCAATTTGAGTGGGCATATGGGAGCAAACATGAATAAGTGTGTACAGGAAACTGGGTCAGATGCTCGTTTTGGGAAAATTATCGAAAATAACTTGATTGACCAAACTAATTAATAGTATTGTTGAAATAGGATAAAAAAGGGCGTGTGTGGAACAATCCGAACCTTAGTATCGTTAAATGTACAAAAATCAGTTAAAACGTTTATGCAGGCCACTGACATTGAGTATAAATTCACCGTCAGTTCGTCTACGCTGGCCACATCTATACGCTCGTTCGTGCGATACGCCCGTGCGAAACCATGTGCCGCATTTGTAGACAAATCAGATCACTACAATACACATTTTCCTAATCACTCATCACTTTTTGCACTTGCCAAGAAAGTTGGGGGTCCAGGGGGCGCAGCCCCCGAAGGATTTTGTATTTAGGCAGTAAAGCACTAGCTCTCAAGATGTGGTTTAAAGAAGACTATTGTATCAACTTTCACATAATTAATGAGAAGGGGCAATCTTTGAACCCCAAATATTTGTGTATGTGTGTGTGTGTGTGTGTGTGTGTGTGTGTGTGTGTGTGTGTGTGTGTGTGTGTGTGTGAGGGGGGGGGGGGGTTATAATAAAAGGCCATCCCCCACCTCAAATATTGGGGTGGGGGATATATCGCCCAATTCCCCCCCCCCCCCCCCCCCGTAATCGACGCACATGGTCTCAGCTATGTACGTTGTCTTGCGCGGTAGCTAGGGTGCAATTCTCTTCGCGTTTCGCAAAAATTCAAAAGCTTTGTTTAGGGTCCGAACGCGGGGATAATTACACCCTAGCTCCGCGCCAGTCAACGTACATAGCTAAGACCCTTTCATGGAACAAGTCCCTGGGGTTGGGGATGGGCGTAGCACCGCTACAGGGGTGGAGTCCCCCTCCTACACACGCACATGTATGTGTCTCCCATTAATAAAACAAAATTTTCGCATGTGTTCGAGAAAAAAGAAAATCGTGGAAATGGAAAAAAGGGTACAAATTTCATTTAAATGTTCGCGAAATTTAAAAAAAGGGCACATTTTCGTGAAGGGCCACGAATAATATTAAATCTGTGTACTTGAAGTCTTTAAAAAGGGTATAATTTGCTGAAAATGTACGCAAAACGCCGCAAATAGGGGTTCATTTTCACCTCCAGAACGATCATGTTTCCTACCTTCAAATATGAAGTGAAGTGATGATACTTACAGATCGCTCAACAGAGTAGCATTCTCGAACGTTCCTGGTTCAATGATCGTCAGAGGGTTGTTTTGGAAATTCCTAGATACACACACGAAACGGTGTTTGAATGATTTACTAAAAATTAGCAACGAGTAACCATGGCAATAAATTAGGGTCGCTTATGATATTAGACAACATTATCCTATTTTATTCAGACTCGCACTTTGACTTACACTCGGAAAAGAATCAGATTTTCAGATTAAATTCAGATTCATTAAATTTGTTATATTTTAAAAACACAGAAGGTGGTTTCCACAGACTCTTTGATAGTAAGCAAATAATTACCGTTGGTGAAGGTGATGGGACAAACTATCACTTCCGCGGCGATCTGGATGTAGCTATCTTTCCGAAGCGAAGCTGAGGAAAGATAGCGTATACATTCAGATCGCCGAGGAAGTGATAGTTTGCCATCGCCTGAAAACAAAAGGTGATTATTTGCTTTATATTCCACATCAAATATAAACGACCTATAACTAACACAAAGGGCTAAAATGTTTGGAATATTGATCAATTGATCGAGTCTTTTATTTTAATTTCGTAAATCCTGCACATGAACAAGATTTATGATTAAAAGTCAAAGACGCTCATACCATTGTGCATTAAGCGTAGCCGCGCGTAAACGTTGCGCACCAGCGCGCTACATTTCTGCGCACTAACGCGCGCACGCGGACTTGCGCGCGAACAATTGAGATAGTCAGGGGGGTGTCACTGCTGCCAGAGTGCCGCGATTTTTGCTCACCGGAAGAGCCTACAACTGATTGCATTATGGGTTACTTGGAAACTACAGTAAACCAATCACAGATTAGTTCATACGCGTCGTCACCGGATCAAGGTCAATAAAACAAGTTCATATGCATACGTCACCATGGATCCCATTGTTCATAAGCGTGATACAAATCTAGGACAGTGCGCAGGAAAATAGGCGCGATAGTCTACGCACTGCATAGCATGATGATTGGTCAAGTATTTCTAGGTCACTACGCGATGACGTAGAGAAGTAGGCTACGGGAGCTTCAAAAATCGGTTCACTCCGCCATGTTGCCCATGTACAAAGTCTATGGGACACGTGACTTGCGCGCGTTAAGTGAGCCTTCTAGTTATAAACGGGTTGGTTTGTTTATTCATACTTCTATGGAGATAGTACACAGTGCAACGCACTTTCACAGAAGATAGTAGTGAGTGCAACGCACTTTCACCCAAGATAGTACACAGTGTAACGAACTTTTTTCTCCCATCAGTGATGGCGAAACTATGTTTCATCACGTGATTAACATTTGACCAATCGTAAAGCAAGATTCTTAGTACAGTGAATATTCTTTTAAACATGTAAAAACATATGCCTAGTATAACAATGGAACATTTCTGGAAGTTTATAATACAGTATGAAGTTTTATTAATCTGTTGGGCTCTAAACAACTGTCTTTTATAGTGTGTTTCTACCACCAACTACCTAATACTTGTTTGACTCTGACTCGCCTCATGGGTTACTCTTCACGAGATCATAATACATTCCAACCTGTCTATAAAGACCACTTAAGGGAGACAGAAAAGGAGGTCTTAATAGAAAGGTCTCTTAACCCGTTAACATATAAACTGCTTTATTTGTTTATAGTGAGTCAGGATTGGTAGTCCTTGCAAGCCCGTGGTCGTTAGAGCAGGTTTGATTGTACATTCAAACCTGTGTATAGTGACCACCTAAGGGAAATAAGAAAAGTGGCCACTGTAGATAGGGTTCCATAACATTGTTTTTCTCTGCATGGAATCCCTTTTGAATGCTACCAAAGCAGGTTGGCTGCTATAGACAGGTGGTCACACTTAGATATGTTTTAGTAGTTCTATACTTACAGTCTAACTAGAGTGTCTCCGATGCCGCTGAGCAGTGTGTGATTCATTCTTGAGATGTTCATTTCTCTTAGAACCCTAAATAGTGTAGCAAAGCAATAGAAACAAAATGAACAAGCTAATATAATGTAGAGGTCGCGGGTTTGTTCCTGGTGAAGCACAACTTTCTTTGTTAATAATCGATTTTGAAAAATATGGCAGTGAAATTATGACCAGCTTTTAAAACCAACCACTCCTTGCCGTAATACATTATGGATTATTTGGCTTCACATAATTTGTTCAGGTTTTGGTATATATTTTTAAAATAAAATTCGCTGCTGCTGCTACTACTACTTCGAAAAAAAAGAGAATAATAAGAATAAGAAGAATAAGAAGAAGAAGAAGAAGAAGAAGAAGAAGAAGAAGAAGAAGAAGAAGAAGAAGAAGAAGAAGAAGAAGAAGAAGAAGAAGAAGAAGAAGAAGAAGAAGAAGAAGAAGAAGAAGAAGAAGAAGAAGAAGAAGAAGAAGAAGAAGAAGAAGAAGAAGAAGAAGAAGGAGGAGGAGGAAACCGATAATTAAATGATTTCCTTACAATATCTCCATCGAGTCCATGGGCGCGAACACGTCGGGTTGTATATCTGTGGCAGGATTGGCCTCCATATCCCTGCTCAGCAAAGGAACAAGTAATAAAGACACAATTGATTATTACAACAACAACAACAACAAAACTGTATATCATCGTTTTACATATATTCCTCGCCATTGACACTGTTGAAATGTAACCCATTCAGAGGGGGCTTCACAAAGATTATAAGTTGAACTTACATTCTACGTTAAACTTTAACTTATGGTAGGCCATACGTAGTCTTGGAATAAAACATATTAAAAAGCAATAATACGAATATTGTACACTTATAAGAATTTTTAAATCAAGAACATGAAATCTAAACCAAAATGTATGATGTATTTTAAAACTAGTTATTCAATTCTTATGATGGCTCTCCATAAATTTAGTTTATTTTTTTTAAAAACACCCTCATGACATGGGCTAACATGATTAGATGTTGTCAAAGTCAAAGTCTCAGACGGGTTTACAAAATATGATTTCATTATTTTCAATGTTTGTTTCACAATAAACAACAAGAAAAAAGAGCCACACATCTCATTTATGGACCCGAATCACATTTTTATAATTATACCATTAAAGGGATAGTTCAGTTTTGATAAAGAGAGTCCAGTTTTGGTCAAACTGAATTTTAGTAACCAAAACCTGCACCATTTCATAACAAACTAACAGTTATAACTCCACCATGCTCGAAAGGAATGCAAAAAATACAAATGACTAAGTAAAAAGCCTGTTATCATTAAAAAATAGCTGTTAAAACTCAAAAGAGCGCTCTCTAAAAACTTATTAGTTTCAACCATTTAAAATAAAATATTGTGCATGTGATGTTTTGTTGAAATAGTGATTAGATAGAGAGATAATCAACAACTATTTGAAAACTTATTTTGTAAATTTCTGAAAAGAGGAAGCACTTTTTAAATTTTTATAACGGCTGGTTCAAAATGATCGAATATTTGTGGGGCCCCACATTTATTACAAAATAAAAAATGGTTATGTTTATGAATATTTCAGCCATTTGATCAAATAAAGTTTATTCTGTCATTAAAATGATGCGTTCTCCAATTATATATATAATTTTTGTTTTCTGGAAACATATTTTTGTGAACTTGTTGATGGAATGGACTACTAAAGATGTTACCTTTCATTTATAAGAATATTATGTTTAGGTGGTGGTACCCTTTAAGGCACTCACATGAAATATACGCTTATGAGATCGCTGAAACAGCCAGCTTCTAGACGCTTTATATTGTTAAATTCCAACCATCTGTCAAGATAAAACAAAAACAGTATTTTTATTTAATCATCAATTGCATTCGTAAATGTAGAAAAACTGACATAAATACATCAAGAGCTCATAATATGCAAACACCGAAAAAGCTATTTTTGTCATTATCTGCGATAAAGCTGCGATCATAAAAATGAACAAAATAATTAATATTGTCTTTTATCTAGTAACGTATCTAGGATAGGATCAAGTGACATTGTCCAAATCTCTCATACCTTGTTGTATTCGTACTACCAATAGAAGCATGGAACAGGTTTTGGTTTTCCAAATTTCCATTTCGTTAAAAAGATATTTACGAATGAAGTGTTCGGATTTTTAATTATCCACTGGGAAGTTATAAATGTGTACAAAGTCAGTGCAATAAGTTAGCGAATATCACTTTGCCTTTTCCATCCATTTAAAGTGAATTTTTCACACGTTACTAAGTGGACATATTACATGACAAAAATACACATTTTTAAAAACTATTCATCACTTTTTGCATATATGTCAACAAAGTTACTAGATTCCTTTAAATGATACCTTATACAGTGCGTATTATCAAAATGTAGTTTGGAAGGTAACTTTGAATAAAATCTATTATAATCTTATTATTTTCATTGTTCTTTTAGCAGGATTGATCGTAATTAACCCGAATTTGTAAACAGATCTTTATCGTTTTTTTCTTGCAATATATCACAGTACATTGAATTGTTTTCGGTTTGACATGAACGACGCACGCATCAGAATGGTGAGCGCATTAGCCTTTACGTATTAATTTTAGGGCGTATACAAATCCATACATGGCAGAAGTGATCGGGTCAGCATAAGCCCTTATAACTAAATATACCATTTCCAATTTACGCAGTTGCTATAAATCATGAAGGATTGATGATTTATAAAGGATTTACCGGTAAATTTTGTAAATTGGCCAAACAAATTCATTTTAATTGCATTCAGCTTCGCCGATTCTGGCATGCGGCCATATTTTGTCATCAATTTCTTTATTGTATATATATATATATATATAACATGAGGTATTAACATTATCATTATCTTTATTAGTAGTAGTAGTCATAGGCGCCGGAAGTGGGGGGGGGGGGGGGGGGGGAAGGGGGAAGGGGGCGACCGCCCCCAATCCAAAAAGTGGGGGGGAAAACGCATTTCCCCCACCAAAAAAAAAAAAAAAAAAAAACAGGAAAAAAAAAGAGTGGGAAGACAAAAATGAAATGTATGAACTAACACTTGTAAATTTTAACGTTCAAAAGCTGATTTATACATCCATTTTAAGTTTTCGCTGCGTTGGGTGCGTACTCACCCCACTGTTTGACGGTCTCGAGTCCACTTTTTATTGGTCTCGACCGCGGCCGCGAAAAAAAATTTGGCGACGCCCCCCTCCCCTCACTGAGAGTACTTTCAGCCAATTGCTTTGGTCTTGAATTTTTTTTGGAGGTCTCGACCAGGAAAAAAATTTGGTGACGGACACCCCCCCCCCCCCCCCCCCCCCTTCCACTGAGAGGACTTTCAGCCAATTGTCTCGGTATTGACATATTTTGGCAGGTGGTCTCTGCCACCCTTAGGTCTTTGCCCCCCTCCCCCCCCCCTCCCAATCCAAAACTGCTTTCGGCGCCACTGATAGTAGTAATATTATTAATATTATTATCATTAATATTTGATATTTTTTGGTTTTCATTATTATTATTATTATTATTATTATTATTATTATTATTATTATTATTATTATTATTATATTATTATAATAATTATTATTATTACTATTATTATTATTACT
Organism: Echinarachnius parma; assembly: GCA_037951105.1. Taxonomy (NCBI): domain Eukaryota; kingdom Metazoa; phylum Echinodermata; class Echinoidea; order Clypeasteroida; family Echinarachniidae; genus Echinarachnius; species Echinarachnius parma. The sequence goes on along the minus strand of JBAMJV010000312.1, from coordinate 40,715 downwards.
ATTATTATTATTATTATTATTATTATTATTATTATTATTATTATTATTATTATTATTATTACTATTACTATTATTATAATTATTATTATCATTATCCTTGTTATTATTATCACAATCGTAAATCAAAATGCAAGGATGTTACATACATCATTTTCAGCGTAAAAAGGCCTCGAAAAGTTCCAGTTTCCAAAACCGTCAGACTGTTGTTCATAAGTCTCCTGTAATTAAAAGTATAAACCACAAGTAATGTACAATATATTACAATTATAACATAATCAAAATCTGAACATTGATTTATTGTAGATTTTGCATTCAAGGTATGTGTATGTTCAATACTGAAAACAAAATTACAATATCAATAACTTTCCATCATTTTTTCTTCTTTTATTTATCGATAATCAAATCAAACAAATAATAAAGTAAAGTATAAAGTATTTAATGAGTGGAAGATTATTCATATAGATAACATATACACAATGAAGTGGTATTTGATATGAATTAAGCAACATAAAACATTAACATAGATTAATAACACATTACTAAATCAATAAACAGACAATAATAAATACATACAAATGAATAATAAAGCAAAATTAATAAGCAAAAAATAAATACTCACAACATACGGATCCGATGTAATCCATCAAAGACACCGGGTGGAAGGCGGGGAATCTGGCAATGTTGCACGTAGCTAAAGAAAGCAACATGGATTGTTACGTTAATTATAAGACGTATATAGAATATAAATTATTAAATGCATTACTTAAAATGATTTAAATATTTATTTCATGTTGTACGTAGCTGTAGAAAGAAACGTAGATTGTTCTGTTAATTATAAGACGTAGATTTAAATTATTATATGCATTACTTTAAATGTTTTTATTATTTATTTCTTGTAATATTTCTTCATGTATATTTAATTCGTACTGTTTTATTTGTTGTGTTTATGTGAGATAAACATATATCGATTCATACATGTATATATTGTAAATTGATGTGATGATTTAAATATGTGATTTTATGAACCCAAATGAAAACAACTTTTCATTTTTGACGAATAAATCTAATCCTGAATTTTGAATTTGGTTTAGGAATGGTGGTAAACTTCAAAACGAGGTTTCTCTTTCAAACATAAAGTACTTTAAAAATCTGTAATTGACATCCATTTTAATCAAGTTAAAGGGAAAGTTGAGTTTTGGTAGAGAGGGCGCTAGACTACTTAATTGGTTTGTGAGGTAATGAAAAACTGAGTGTAAAATTTGAAAGAGCATAATATTTAAACAATACAATCATCTTTGTTTGATCAAAATCGGTTCAGAAACGGCTGAAATATCCATAAATATAACAATTTGTAATAAACCCGGGGCCCCGGGTTTATTAGAGAATTTTGAACCAGCCGTTAAAAATTCAAAAAAATGCTTCCTCTTTTCAAAAAGTTACAAAATAGGTATTTAAATAGTTGTTGGTTATTTCTCTATCTAATCACTATTTCAACAAAGCATCACATGCACAATATTTTATTAAAAATGGTTGAACCCGATGAGTGTTTAGAGAACGCCCTCTTACGTTTTAACGGCTCTTTTTGAATGATAACATGATCTTTACTACGTCATTTGTAATGTTGTGTTCCTTTCTAGTTATAACTAGTAGTTTGTAATGTAATGATGCAGGTTTTGGTTACTAAAATTCAGTTTCACTAAAACTGTACTCTCCTTACCAGAACTCAACTATCCCTTTAATGTTCAGAAAATGAAATTTGTTTAATGCTTATGCAGTAGTTTGACCATAATAAGCAAATCAGATATTCATGGGAACATAATTATACCGAACGGATCAGTTTCTTGAACATTCTGGTATTTGATAATGTAGTAAACTACTTACCTAAAAAAAAGAATTTTAAACATGACATTTTAAATTCTATACTCACAGTAACTGAAGCTCTGGTAGGCCCTCGAAGATGCGTTCAGTCAAATTTGTTAGAGGGGTGTAGTCCAAATTTCTGTCAACCAAATATAATAAAACCTTAATATAAAAGGAAAACAAGCAATTTTTTAATACATTTATTCATGTTCAATTTGCACGTTCAGTGTCGTCGCAAGGGGCACATGTGGGCATTATCCCTGCGCCTAGCCCCTAGTCTGAATTATATTTTATTTGTCAGCTGATACGGGTGACTTCCCCCCTCTAATACGATGCCTTGCACCCTGGCCCTGCCATGCCCCCCCCCCCCCTCGACACACACACACACACACACACACACACACACACACACACGCACACACACACACACACACACACACACACACACACACATGCACAAATAATTATCCTTCTGAAATCCTTGTGTCGCTGCTGTGCACGATATATACTTAATTATTGATTCAGCTTATCATATCACTAAATTTTGTGGAAATATTGTAACGTCAGAATTGGAAGCGATTATAGCGTAGGGCTTTCATGATTCATGTTGCCATTGAAAGGAGCATTTATAATTTACTTACATAATTTTAGTCTGTTTCGATGTGTTTCACGCGTGTTCCTCCTTCCAGCCGCTGCTATGAGTCAGTTTGTTCAGAACGGTTGCCACGTAGGTTCGTAGCGACTCGGGACTCTGAGTAGAAGAAGTGTTTGTGTGGGTGGGGGTGGGGGGGGGGGGGGTGCGCTAGGGCTCCCATTTATGTTGCTTTGCCGACAGATATGTTGTTTTAAAAAAACGTGTATACACTTACAAAATTTTAGTTTGTGTCGATGTGTTTTGCGTGTGTTCCTCGCTCCAGCCGCTGCTATGCGTGCAGTTGGTCCAGAATGGTTGCCACGTCGGCTCGTAACGACATGGCGCCTGGATTGGACAGAAAAAGAAGTCGAAAGGCGCCGCATCGCACGTGCACCCGACGGGGCATTCCAACGCTCCTGCATTTAGAATGAACATTTTGAAATTAAAGGGATAGTTGAGTTTTGGTATAGAGAGTACAGTTTTGGTCAAACTGAATTTTAGTTACCAAAACCTGCACCATTACATTACAAACTAATAGTTATAACTCCACCATGATCGAAATGTATACAAAAATTACAAACGACTAAGTAAAAAGCTTGTTATCATTCAACAAATAGAGAGATCATCAACAACTATTTAAAAACATCTTTTGTAAATTTTTGAAAAGTGTAAGCATTTTTTTCTTTCTTTTCAACGGCTGGTTCAAAATTATTGAATTACTGTGGGACCCCACAATAATTACAAATGGTTATATTTATGGATATTTCAGCCTGTCTCTGAACCGATTTTGATCAAATAAAGTTTATTCTGTCATTCAAATTGTATGCTCTTGCAAATTTGACACTCAGTTTTTCATTACCTCACAACAAAATTATTTCGTGCAGCGCCCTCTATATACCCAAACTCAACTACGGTATCCCTTTAAGATAATGAGTTAGCAAATATTAATTTGCATTTTCGCTCATTACTCGGCCATATAACATCCATTTAACATGGAATTTTCACATACCACTCAGTGTACATACCGTATATGGGATCACAAAAATACGACAATTTTATTTCTTTTGCATTTTTCAATATAATTACTAGATCTCTTAAATGGTTATTGTTTTGTGCAGAAAAAAAAATCGACGTGCGTTGCATCCACCGCACTTGTGGTAAAAATCTAAATTTGAGTGTACTTTTCAATTTCATTTTCAAATTTGAAAATTTCAATTAAATTCCATTTCAATATGCATAAGTTTATGTTTTGGGCAATATAAGTCGAAAGGCGCTGCAACGCACCGGTCGTTAGAATCCAATTTTGAGTTTACATTTCAATTTAATTTTCAAAGTTGAACATTGAAATTATCCTCCATTTCAATTAAATGGCAAGAAGTCGAAATGCACTGCATCGCACACTCGTACCCATTTCCCTGCCCACGCGAAGGGGCATTTCAGCGCACCTTCATTTAAAATTTTGTATTCCATTATTTTCAAATTTGTTAATTCAAAATACATTGCATTTCAATTTAATGACAATTATTTTTGATAGAAGATGTATTTAAGATGGAATTTTGAATATACTTTTTAATTTCATATTCAAATTTGAAAATTCGAATTAAATTCCATTTCTAATTGCATATGTTTCGGGGAAAAAGAAAGGAGCCGCATCGCTATAGACAGTGCATGCGAAGTTTGGTTATTTTGATTAGTAATCGCTTACCCATTGTTCATGCGCGGGTCACATACGTCACATAGGGGTCACGCATAGCGCTGTGGCGCTCCGTGGAATCCGTGAGCGAACTTTCTCGACGGGTGAATGCACGTTTCATGCACAATTAACCGTTGGACGTTGGTTTATTAGATTTAGGTCTATAACTCCACGAAGAAGAGATTTCAAGCCCTAATTTTTTCAGGCATGCTATTAAATGATATTTTCTTTCATATAACAATAACCTCGCAACTTTTGAAAATTGGCTTGCAAAAGAGGGAATGTCCCTTTAATTCTTATGAAATACCAATAAAGATGAAATTTCATGCTAATACATAAACACTTTGTTATGTTATATATAATAGATTACCACAATTGGTTTCATCGTCTCGTAGAGGGCAGTCGTACCATCCGTCACACCGCAGCACTGGCTGAAGACATATGTCTGTATCGTCACACTGGTAGCCCCCGGATGGACACGGTTCTAGGGATATACAAAACAGAAATTGGGCCTTTTCAACTTTTGTCAGTTGATTTGAACCATTACTGCAAAGATATAACATACAGCTGGTATCATGTTTTAGTGTGATATTTTAATTGATATTTGAAAATTAAAATAAGTGAATATAATTTAATTTCGTCTTGATGCTATAGTTTAATGCGGTTAGGCGCGCGAATAGGAGGCTGCACCCCCACCACAAGATTTTTGAAATGCCAACATTCGGTCAAAACTCATCTTATTTTGTGGGTAGAATCCTCACATTTTGGGCCAAGTCGTAACATCTTGGGGAAATTAGCCTTAAACCTCAATATAAGATTGAAATTAAGAAATATTTGTTGACAAAGTAGGGACAAAAACAAACACACATTTCCCCTCCTAATTATCTGTGCCCATATCCATGAAACCCCGATAAGCTAGTTGGTTGATCAAATAACCATTTTGGTGTCTGCTAGGCTTAGCTGGTAATCACAAAAGGCTGATAGGCTAAATTCGATATCGTAGTTAAGGCCTTACCTAGCATGACAACCCATCTGTCTAAATTCTACAAGCATTTGCTATTCCACGACATTGTCAGTCGAAATGCGAACAATAAGGACTAATTGCATTAAAATATATTAATGTCAGACCTTCTGTATAGAGCATTGTAGGACTCACAACAAAGGCGTGAAGTTGAATGACGGCTTAACACCCGGCTAAATTGTCCTTATTCACGAAAGCCAAATAGGACAAATTTTAGCGACAACTGGAAAAAAAAAGAAGTAGAGTTGGTCGAGGTAAACGCTAAATCGCTAGCAAGCTACAATCTGTGCGATTTTTAGTAATACTACCTGTCGTGCCACCGTGACATACATGATGCAATTTCGTTGATATTACAATCGCTACACATGTAGGTGTGGCGTACCGAATGATGTTGGGAGGGGGGAGGGACACGTCACTTTTGTTTTCGTATATTAGTGTACAGTCCCCCCCCCCCCCCCCCCCTTCCACCCACCACCACCACCACCACCACCACCACCACCACCACCACCACCACCACCACCCGTATCTAGACTTTTGCTTGTACGAATGCTCACTCTTGTCACTATTACCGCTCAATAAGAAACATCTCAATATTATTTATTTAAATACAATAAAACGAATAATGTAGGTATCATTTCTATTTCACACCCCCCCCCCCCCCCCCCCCTACACACATTCACACATAAACACACTCGGCGTGTGTTATCGTCTGGTTTTGCCGTGTTCTCTCGCCTATTGGTACACTATCCTGTTGATATTGTTTTGAAATATGAAACACCATCACAACAATTCAATTAGCCACTATGAACATGAAAACAATTTAAGATCTGCATTAGAATATAGTTATTTATTTCCTGAGCGATGATTGCCAGAGCCGTATATTGACATCTGATGATATCGCGTTTCATACGTTGGAACGAACTGTGTACAGTACACATGATGTGTTGTAAGGTCAATCAAACTTGTAACATAATTATGTAGCCTAACTCGTGACCATGGCAACTACTGTGAACAATAGCATAGAATAAATAAGGGCATTATGGTGCCGTCACACAGGGGCGTCGATCCGTTTTTGCGATTGGGGGGGGGGGGGGGGCGAAATTAGAAACAATTTCCAGAGTGACCACTGAGAGAGCTAAAAGCCCCACATTGGCATGCCCGGAAGTTTTATTATGCGCTCATTGAAAGTGTCTTGATGGCTCGAAGACCTGACTTTGGGGGGCACCCACATTTAGGGACAATAATGGGGGTCCAGGGGGCGGAGCCCCCGGAAGCTTTTAGATTTCAGACATTTGCAACTCCTATCATGGGTGTTTAAAGGGCATAGCGAGGAAAAGATTGAGCCTTGCATGAGATGGATCCACGTGATCATGTATACTATAGAGCCATCGATATAGTCTAGGGCATTGGGATCCCATGAAACTAAGCAAGGGCGTCAACACCTTATCAAAAGTGGATGTGAGACATTGCGAGGAAGCGAAGCGACCGAGCGGGGGAGGGGGTGTCCCCCTCCCACAGTAGGGAGCTTTTGTATTTTTGGGCGTGAAATTGTGCGATTTGGTGCACACCTGAGACATATGAAGTATATAAAGTATGGAACCAAACATACATAATGACAAAGGGAGGGGGACAATCTCCTCCACTTTCAAATGAGGGGGGACATGATATTCCAATTTGATTTGCGTTCAATTGACTGAAAGATATATTTCAGATTATTTTATTTTCTGTGACGGTGTGCTATCTATAGAATGGCTGATGAGGGTTAAATAAACTTCGTTTGAGGTGTGCGTTTGAGAAATTACACTGCCCAACACATTACGAAAGGTGAGTTCCCGCAACCCAAATGAAACTTGCAATATGAGAAACTGTATGCGCGCGAAGCGCGCGGCTAAAAAGAGATTTACAGTCCTTTTCGAACTAAAAAACGGCTATTTTGAAGATTAATTATTGATAAATGTGTCTTTCCCCTCTTTGGCATTATATCACTCGAATTGTTTCTTCCTCATTTTCGGAATTATTGGGGGGGGGGGGGGGGGGGGCGAAATGATATGTTCGCCCCCCAATATTTTCATTGGGGGGGGGGGGGGGGCGACCGCCCCCCTGCCCCCCCAGGATCGACGCCCCTGCCGTCACACCCAAGCCACGCTCTAGCCACGATCTAGGCAATAGCTGATCACAATCGCTGGAATGTATCTGCAAAATGTCTTTTGTCCAATGAGGATCTGAATGGGAAGATTATCTCACATGTGTCAATAGATATCCTTCCATGAATACACAGACAATAGCTCGCTGAACAAAAGATTAGGTCGCCGAAGACGCACGCTCTCTTTCGACATGTTGAAAACGGACGTGGGTCTTCGGCGACCTACTCTTTTGTTCAGGGAGCCATTGTATGTCCATGCATGAGAGGCTCTCCTTTCAACTATGTGCGATAATCCTCCCATTCATTCGTCATTTAATCATCGTTCGGACAATGCTTCGCCTCCCACTGCCAAATTTATGAATGGGGATTAGGAGTGCAGCGAGAGTGTAGATGTGTGACGGGGGTATAAGCAGATGACTTGTTAGCGATCGAGTTAGCGGCGTTTAATGAATTTCAATTTAGCTGTACGATACGTAGTTTCATCGATGTATACGTGCCTTCGCAGTTGTTGCGATTGCAAGATCACGTGACAAAATTCTAGTACGGCCGGATTGCCAAACGACGTAGCAGCCGCCGCTTTGTGTATAATGTCAATGGACTCTTTACTTCCTGGCATGACACCCGAAACTTAATGAAGATATTTATTCATGAATATCAACTCTATAACACTGTCATTGCCTAACATATATCGAGAACAATATACATTTTCAGATAATTCAAGGAATACGATCGTTTGTTTAAAATTCAAGGATACAACTCGATTTTGATTGACAAAAATTACTCTCCTTTCTTCCTGCCGCGCCGTACATTGCACTCAAACATATGCAATTGTTTCGTGTTTCGTATTTCATGCAAAACGAAATCAAGAACCCGATCAAACCCAAATTTAACTACTTAGTATTCATTTCTGACAAACTTGATATGATTTCCCCTTAGTATGGAATATCTAAAATACATTTCAATGTTTTTCCATACAAAGACAATTCTTACCCTTCATTTGAGACTGTGTTTGTTGCAGTTTCCCGAGCGAAAAATAGCACGGCCCGGGTGCGGCCCGGGTACAATGCAGACAGTGCTTGAACTGCATGCAGCTTGATTGCATGCAATGCAGTGCGCCGCCAGCCGTGTGATTATAAGTGGCATTCGAGTTTCGAAATATGTTCATTAAAATTCAGTTTGTTGCATTACAATGTGACAGAAATGATCGAATTTGTTGGAAATGTTAGACAGATGTTGTTCTCTGTGCATAAATAGCACTGAAAGTTTCATGAAATTAATATTCTTGAATAAATATCTTCATTTAGTGTCGGGTGTCATGCCAGGAAGTAAAGGGTCCATTGACATTATACACAAAGCGGCGGCTGCTACGTCGTTTGGCGATCCGGCCGTACTAGAATTTTGTCACGTGATCTTGCAATCGCAACAACTGCGAAGGCACGTAATAGCTACGCGGTGATTGGTTGGTATCAACACATGTAGGACTGTGCGCGCACTGGTCCGTGAAGAACAAAGAACAAAGAACTCGAGCGAGCGTTGTATGTTGTGTGCTAAACTGCTAAGTAGAGTACAACCAGGCATTTTTGAACGGAGATAAGGCCTAGCGTATTGCTAGCGTAGCGGGCTTTCAAGAATATGGGCACAGGTTCCTCCAGTAGGCCTACCGTAGCGTAGGCTTACTGATTGTTTGAACTATTTTGTTTTGATTTCTTCATCTTCTTCTTTTTTCCCCTTTAGGGTGAGGGCACATCACTTACAGGGAGCTGGTACCCCATTTTTTTTTTTTTTTTGTTCATTTGTTTTAATTGTGCCTTTTCTTACCTATACTCGGACGGGTTACGTGCCCCCATACGTGCACATCTTTCGTGACTGTCTTTTTGCACCCAGAGCCATAGCGTGGGCATACTGAGGGCACCCTAGCTCTGTACTTCCATGTTCGCTTTTAATTGCTTTTATTGTCCTTTTCAAATTATGGGGGGAGGGGGAGGGGGTAAGAGGGAGGGGGTAAGGGATGGATAAGCGGGGCACGTGTGCCCCTCATCTATGCCACTGGAACCACGCTTGTACTTACCCAAACACCCCTTCTCATCGGAGTAGTCGTGGCAGTCGGGTATCCCATCACATCTTGCGATAGCGGCGATGAGCTGCATGCCCGACACACACATGAACTCAAGGAAGTCTGTCTCGTTGACCATGCTGATTTCATTCATGGTGTCCATGACAACGCTGCCTGTTTTTATATTCGAATTGAGAGAAAACCACTTCGATTTTTTAAAGAGTCAACACATGGTTGCTTAAAGGGTACCACCACCCAAAAATAATATTCTTATAAATGAAAGGTAACATCTTTAGTATGCCATTCCATCAACAAGTTCACAAAAATATGTTTCCAAAAAAAAAAAATATATAATTGGAAAACGCATCACCATTCTAAAGCATGCGTTCATGGGTCTGCATGTACGAGACTACTTTGTCCAGAGCGAACGAATCGCCCGGGATTCTATTGTCTCCAAACGTACGCGTGAATAGCATTGGCGCACTCGCAAATGTTTGGCCCGTACGGAACCAGGAAATAGTAGTGGTTCCGTAAGTAGTGGAAATTAATTGCTTTGTTTATGAATTACACAACCCTTTGCAAAATGGTGGGTATCTATTTGATATCACAAAATGATACCAAATCATAAAACTATGTGTTGTTCTTTTCCTGGTGGTCCCCTTTAAAAGGCGAACAGATAATGAACATTATAATAACAACAATAATTGTTAATTTTCATCCATCCACGCTTCCCTCTCTCCTTGTCATTGACATCATCATCATTATCATCGGCTTTATCATTTTCGTCATCATCATCATTATCATATTGGATCATCATCAAATTTGAAATTTGAATACAACAGTTGAAACTATTTTAGATCTCAAAAAAGTACTTACAGAGCGTGGACCAAACGGACTTTACTTTAAAAATATTATGCCATTGATTGTTATTTCCGTCGATTTATATCGATTTATTTACATCGATGGTTATTTCCAACAAGCACTCAACTGTTTGCTGGGAGAAGCCTGACGTCGAGTGCGAAGCCGCCAAACTGACGCATTTCGTCGCTACAGAACTGAACACTGACCAAGCCTGGGGGTAGCATCAGTGACGTCACATTCGAGCTGTCCAATGAGAAGACAGTCTCACGAGCACGCGCACTTTGGTCTTCCAAGCTCTCGTGTTTGACAGTCAGCCTGTCGAAGTGCCGTTCAAGGTCCACGACGTTGACAATTACCCACGCCTGCAAATAAGGGAAGGAGGACAAATTTCAAATTAAAAATTAGCTGACGTCAAGGTTTAACTGACCAATGAGAAGATGGTCACGTAAGCAACGTGGCATTATAGTTATCAAAGCTCTTGTTTAATTCACGTGTTTCTGTAGGACATCGTTTGTATGCAGTTAGTTGCGATTTCTTGCGATTTATATTTGAACCGGTTCAAAATATCAACGCCCATGCAATGAGTTGCGTTTATAAACGATTGAGCAGCAACACATTTTATTATTTGCTTGCGATTTTCTGCGATTGAATGTTCGCAGACATCACTTGGCATTTGTATCGTACATGAGAATAAGGGAGTTCGTAGTTACAAACTGCGCATGCGCCAATTTCTGAGACGAAAATTCACTGTACCAAAAACATCGATATTGCCCGTTGTCCCACCCAGGTCGAAAAAACAGTTTAAAATTAGTTGCCAAATGGTACCAGTTGATACCAGTTGTTGGCCAACTGGTTTCAATATGGAAATTGGTACACTGGAATCAACTGGAATCAATTGGAATCTACTTGAACAACCAGTAAGAATCCAGTAAGAATCCAGTAAGAACCCAGTTAGGCTGACCAGTAAGAAACCCAGTTGAAACCATTAACAAACCAGTAGTGGGATTAACCAGTACATGAGGACCAGTTAAAGTAGTTGGTTTCAACTGGTATTTCTATTGGTTTTAACTGGTCTTCCGCATCTGTCCATTTATCTTTACTGGGAACCGGGAATTTTAACTGCTACCGTTTGAAGCCAGTTAAAACCAGTAAAAACCAGTTGAATTTCCAACTGGTTTCAACTGGTTTCAACTGTTTTTTCGACCTGGGCATAGACCTTCGTGCAATTATTGTCACATTTGAAACGTGTTTTCACGGGAATTTTGGCTCGAAGTCATACATGTTTTTCTTAATTAATCATAATGAACATCTCATATACATAAGACTGATTTTTTTTAATTTATTTTTTCTATTTACTTTTGGATTTTCACAAAAATGTCAACGTTCGTATCTGGGCTTTTATTGAAATCGCAAAGGCCCCATACGTAGATTTGTGTGTACTGTTTTCTTTTAAGTGTTGAAAACGGGCAAAGATGTGATTTTTATTCTAAAAAAAATATTTAGCCTGCTTCAAGATTGAAAATGAAAATGAATGGTTATATTTATTCAATTTTAAATATTTTAGGATTAAGGTGAGTTTTTTTGGGTCAGGTCTTTCAAACGTAACGAAACACAAGAAGAATTCACGCACGCACGCGGAAATTCTGCATATGATAGCAACGACTTTGGTTCGGAGCCACTGTTTTGGGACACAGGTGTTCTCGATGCAGTTGTTGAACATGTCTAGCAGCCATTTCTGTGCTACATGCAGGGCCCATGTGTTTGATCTGCTCCGATCTGATGTCGTCGATGCCTGCTGCCTTGTTGACCTGTAGGGTGGAGATGCCTTACTGTAGTTCTTCTTCAGAAATAGGTCTTGTGAAATGCGACATGTTCTGGTCAACTCCAGGTAGTTTGTGCCTGTTTGAATTAGTTGTCGTGGGGGCCTTTCCATTCGTCAGCAGCTGGTTCGCTACTATCAACAATGATGATCTGTTTTGACTGAGCACTGGAGGCCGCCATGTTTTCCAACGGTATCGTACGAAACGTCAGCTAAGCGTGCACTAACAAAAGTGGGTTATGGATCAGCTGTTGTTGAAACTGCTGCTACGTAAGTGGTTACGTAACCCGCTTTTGTTAGTGCACACTCAGATGCGCTCAGGTGACGTTTAATATGGTACAGTTGGAAAACATGGCTGCCTCCAATGCTCAGTCAAAACAGTTGAAAGTGGTTTCAAAGCATTGATTATTTCCATTATTAGTGATACCCAAGAGGAAAATGCGACTAGAAGTAACAGGAATTCTTCACTTATCTGTAACATCAAGCGAAAAGTCCAGCCTATCCTTCCCCTTTAAAGAAAATGTTGTACCTGGTTGTCGTCATGAATCTCGAACGTCCATTCATGCGCCGAGTCTGGTTGGTAGGAGTCAGGGAAATTGGGCGAGACAATCGTGGTCAGGTAACTGCCCAGTCCCGCCATCCGTCCAACTTGGAATTCTGTAAAGACAAAACAAAAACAATTTAACTTCATTAATATTTGCCGAAATATCCATTAATATGTAAGAGCATTATTTTATCGAGCATATATCGAGCCATTTGGGCGAAATATCCATTCCAAAATTAAAAATATATATATTTCAAGTGCTGTTTGTTATGTTAAAGATGAATTGTTATGTAATTTTTTTAAAACAATAGTTTTACATGATATTCTTATCAGAGGTCAACGTTTAATAAGTCTTCATGCACTATTTGTTGACCCCACATTCTTATAATTTGTACCCTTTGTGTTTGTCATTGTTTATTATGTCTACTTGTTTTCTATGTGGCAGCATTGCCACTAGACCGAAAAATCAGTCTATAATCCGAGGGTTTGGTTCACTGAGACTATGTCTTGTTTCATTATCATCTTACACTATATTGTTCCTCTATCGTGATGGAGGGGATAGTGTGACGTCATAATATTAAAGGACTCATCCAGAACGAGGTGGATTTTCTGTCTACATTGCCACTGGCTAATGCCTAGGTCACAAATGCTCCGATGCAGGATACGGCAGTCCTGTGGTCGCCGTTGCATTTCCCTCGCCTTACGACGTCGCAAATGCACCGGGAGCCACACGATCTTTTTACCTACGGCGGTTTTTTTACACGATTTCGGGGAGTTGGGATACCGTACGATGTCTGCGGTATCCTTTTGTATAGCTGACATATATTTACCGGGACACGTGCGATGACTTTGGAAGTTAAAGCAAAATTATTGAAATGCACGGCTCCCGGACTTACAATCTAACCGCTCATAAGGACGCCTTCACGGGACTCGTACGGACATCGCATACTCTTACGATATCTTTGACATCTTACGACTATCGTACGATTTGAATGGCCTAAAATTTCGTCGCAAAATCGTACGATATTCGGAAAAATGCTACGGTCTCCGAGCTGGGCCCGTGCAGTGCCCTTGCGGTGCCCGTGCGATGCTCTATATTGCGTGTCTACCGGCTTATGACCAGTACAAATCGTACGATGCATATATATTTTTTTAACTCCGCGTTATAATTTTTGTCGACGTCGTACGGCGGAAATGCAATAGCAACGGCACCCTTGCGGCCGCCTCAAGATTCGCGCAAGATTTCCCCTAAAAGTGGCATCGTACGGGCGCCTTGTCCCGAATCCCCGGAGCATTTGTGACCTAGGCATTCAATATTTCCGATGCATCGCATGATTTTACTGGACATGCCTTAAGCCCGTAGACTCGTCGAAGCAGCATCGCACGGGCACCGCACGGGCCCAGCACGGACACCGTCGCATTTGTCCGTATATGAGACTGAATTTTGATACACTCAAACCGTACGGTACTCGTAAGATTTCAAAGTTATCATAAGAGTATCTTGCGATGTCCGTACGAGCCCCGTAAGGCGTCCGTTTTGGCGCTAAGATTGTGTGCACGGGATCCGTGTGATTTATTACTTTTTATTTTACTCCCAAAGTCATCGCACGTACCCCGGCGAATAATTTGTGACTGCATGTAACACAAAGATATCGCAGATATCGTACGATATCCGCCGCATGGTAGAAAAATCGTGTAGCACCCGGTGCATTTGTGACCTAGGCATATTGGAAACAATAATCCAATGGATTTTTATGAGGATTTAGTGCAGTACAAACAATGTAAACTATATTTATGGAAATTACTGTTTGGGAGTTCATAATAATGTGTGCGAAAAAACACATAAGCCTGATAAGGCTTATAGAAAAGACGGTTATCAGAAAACGCAACCAATTGAACACACGTGGGTTGAGATTATGGAGATAACAGCCTGAATATATAATGTAATTAATGATAAACCTGTTTTCATGTTATATCGCAGTCACAAATCCCCGATTATATCTTCACTCCTACATAATAATGTGTGCGAAAAAACACATAAGCCTGATAAGGCTTAAAGGAAAGACGGTTATCAGAAAACGCAACCAATTGAACACACGTGGGTTGAGATTATGGAGATAACAGCCTGAATATATAATTTAATTAATGATAAACCTATTTTCATGTTATATCGCAGTCACAAATCCCCGATTATATCTTCACTCCTACTCGTAAGCCAAGTAAACCAGAAATGAATTGAAAGGGATCTAGTAACTCGAATTATATATACAAATAAGCTGCATCACTTCATTATATCCACAAGTTCTGTCACTTTTATAATAGCTTATAACCACACAAACAATGAAAACTATTAAAGGGGTTTCAGGAACGAACAACGCACTAGGGTTTTCTATAGCTCAGGCCGTAGAGCGCCGGTCTATAGCAATCCGGAGGTCTCGGGTTCAAATCCCGGAGGAATACCATTTTCTTTGCTCTTTTTCATTTATATTATGTATTTCTGGTCAGTTTCTCTATATGTTTGAATTAATTATATAAAAAAGCTGCATCACTTGGGTGATCCCTCGCATACACCCCAAGTTCATTTCTATCATTCGGGTTTATGTCAGGTTTATAATAGCTTCTGACCACACGGGCAATGCAAACTAGGACGAACCACGCACTAGGGTTTGTATAGCTCAGGCGGTATGAGCGCCGGTCTAGCAATGCGGAGGTCTCGGGTTCGAATCCCGGAGGAATCCCATTTTCTTTGCTCCTTTTCATTTATATTATATTTTCTGTTCAGTTCCTCTATATGTCTGAATTGACATTGACTTGTGAACATGTCATGGTAAATGAATGTTATAGGACCAAGTTATGAGCGGAAATGCAAATTGATATTCGCTAACTCAGCACTGACTTTGTACAAATGTATAATTATCAACAATATAATTATAAATCTGCATAGTACTTCAACCATACATAAAATTATCTTTCTAACGGAAGAGAAATTTGGAAAGCTGAAAGCTGTTCCATGCTTATATTGGTAATTATACGAATACAAATAGTCATGTGAGAACCGCTAGAGTTCCAAGTAAGTTTTGAGGATTTCGACAATGTTACTAAATCACTTTAAGAAATGTGCTTCTAATTATGGTGCACTCTAAAAACACCCGGGTCAGACTGACCCGGAAAAGAGTCCGTTGGGGCCACACTCCATTCCGGGTCAAAACATGACTCGGAATGGGGTCAAATGTGACCCCATTCCGGGTCTTCATGACCCTATTACGGGTCATGTTTTGATCCTGAACGGAGTCTGGCCCCAACGGACCCTTTTCCGGGTCAATTCTGACCCGGGTGTTTTTAGAGTGTGGATATAATACATGTAATATGAAGATAAATTGGAGTGTATTATAAACAGGAGATTGATATAAGTCCTTTAAAGGAATTAATGAATACAAATTCGTTCATGATGCAGTAGAGAATGCTGTATTAACGTTTACAGCTCGTTTTTTTTTAACGAAGGTTTGTTATGCCGAATGTTCGGTTAATCCGAAGGTTCGTTATTTCGAAGATTCACTATTCCGAAGGTTCGTTATTCCGAAGGTTCGCTTCTCCGAAGGTTCGTTTCTCCGAAAATGAAATCGGGTTCGATATTTCGAAGGTTCGTTAATCCGAAAATGAAATGAGGTTCGTTAATCCGAAAATGAAATGAGGTTAGTTTATCCGAAAAAGAAATGAGGTTCGTTAGTCCGAAAAGTTCATTTTCGGATTAACGAACCCTATTGCATTTTCGGACTAACGAACCTCTTTTCGTTTTCGGATTAACGAACCCCATTTCATTTTCGGATAACCGAACCTTCGGAATAACGAGCCTTCGGAATAATGCAACAAATGTTCGGATTAACGAACCCTATTTCATTTTCGGACTAACGAACCCTCAGATATACGAAATGTGTGTGTTCGGAATAACGAACCTTCGGAATAACGAACCGCACCCGTATTAACAGCTTCATGTAATAAGATAAACAAATTAAAATCTTGCGTTTGATGCGATAACCCCCTCTAGTCAGGTTCACTATGTCGAAATTTTAGCTTTCGTAAACTTTTTTGGGGGATTTGTAAACCTATACATTTTTGGAATCTGTATAGTGTAAGAAGTCAGAACACCAATGTTTACAATTTGCGGGAAGCATTTATGGCGGCCATCTTGGATTTTCAAAATGGCCGCCATAACAATAGGTGTTTCTCATTATCTCGGCTTCCAGGTGGCCTAGAGTAATGATTTGAACGACTAAACATATGTTTTCATGGATGGGGAAGACAATGATACACTGTTAAATAAGATCAACACAACCACAAAGCGGCCATCTTGGATTTTCAAAATGGCCGCCTTGAAAATCAGTATTTTTCAATATTTCAGGATTCAAGTGGGTTAGAGTCATGATTTTAACGGCTAAACATATGTTTTCAGGGATGGGGAAGACAGTGGTACAATGTAACATAAGATTAACATAACCACAAAGCGGCCATCTTGTATTTTCAATATGGCCGCCTTGAAAAATCAGTGTTATTCACTATTTCAGCATTCAAGTGGCTTAGAGTCATGATTTTAATGGCTAAACATACATTTTCAGGGATGAGGAAACTGGTGGAACATTGTAATAAGTTAAACATAACCACAAAGCGGCCACCTTGAATTTTCAAAATGGCCGCTTTGAAAATCTCGGTTTCTCAATATCTCAGCATCCAATAGACAGAGAGTCATTATTTCCACGGCTAAACATACATTTTCGCACATGAGGAAGCCAGTGCTATAAAGTAAAAAAAAAAAGCTTGCATAACAATATAGCAGTTTATCTTGTTCACCATATTATAATGTTTGTTAATAATGGCTCTGCGCTTTTATGTGTAGCAAGTCATAACTTTATTATGTCTAGGCCGCCTCTTGGACAAATTTATAGCAAAATATTTGCATGTCATAATCATCATCATGATCATTACTATCGCTGGTCGGCAACATGTCATTCCGAGAGTCCTCGCCATTCTAGCACTGAGTTCATGCTGAACTATGCATGGTAAATTATTGGTCCTACTAGAGCATCAATGTTGAACAGTCTTCTCTGCACTGGCATCTCACCATCTCGATGATGGCTTTGAAGGTTGGGCAGTGGATCCAGGAACGGCTGCTGAGCAAGTCTTTCTTGATCTCATAATGTGGCCCGGATCTGGACTCAGTAAATGTGCTGCTTGGAATAACTTGGGGATGCAATATCGATGCCCTTTAGCACGTATGCAGTACAGACGAATGTAAAAAGTGATGACAGCCGATCTTTAGTGACTTCAGCGGCATCTAAAAGCAACTACAGTGCATTGATGACTTCTCCACCTGTTGAGGTAGACTTGCAGCTTGGTTGCCTTGCCTATGCAAGATAACCGTCCTGTGTTGCCTGTCCCTGTGATTGCGTGATAGGCTAGAATAGCATTTGCATTTCTGGACTTAGAGCTGCCTATAATTATTGGCTGTACTTGGACTACTCCGGAAGGCATCGACATGGACGGGTTTCTCAGCAAAGGAATAGTGCCATGACCAGCACCAGAACATCAGTGTATGGAATGAAAACCACAAATTCTGCATCACGCAGGCTTATCTTTGATGCCTGTATTGTGGATCATCAGTGTATCCGCCTCTTCGTGATCATTGTCCTCGATTTGCATCTCGCTGTTGCTCCTAATACGTCCTGTGGAAGATGCAATATCCAGCTTTGACGAGCACTGGTCATGTTGGTTGTTAAAAAGTTAAGAGTTAAAGACCTTCCCTTGCCAATGTTGGAATATAAGGCGGCGCCTATCTCCGATTCATTAGCCCTATGCCACACGTCTACAAAATGTAGCAAAAGCTACAGAAGGGGCCAGCCAGTCCTCTGGTAAATTGTGTGATTAAAATTCCCTTCTCCATTATATAGATGACGAGCGCCTGGCTAGAAGGCAGAATGTACCATTTTGGTATGACCCGGTCTGGGATCGAACCCGGGACCTCCCGTGCATGAGGCGGACATTCCGACCGCTGATCCACCATGCTCGGTCATGTTGGATGTACTCCAGTGTTTTTGCTGTCAGATACCAGTTGGATCAGTCTTCGTTTTGTCGTTGGAAAAGAAACTTATCATAATTGGAATGTGATATGTTGGTGTCATCTCTGATATATGATATTGGATCGGAAAATCTCCTTGTCTCTGATTCTCCCTTGTGGTATTCTTCAGGGAATCAGGCTTGTTTGTTTCATACACCAGAATGATCTTATCAGAGTCATTAGTCTGGTAGTGACAGTCAAATACATCAATGAATGCTTCAATACCATACTGTGTGATTATATCATTCTGGTGTTGGAGACATACAAAGCTGATTTCCTGAAGAATACCACAAAGGAGAAACAGAGTCAAGGGAAGGATCTGATCCATTATTAGACCAGAGATGACACCAACATCAATCACATCCCAAATAGCCGGTTCCTTTCCCCTTTCAGAACGAAGGCTGACCTGACTGAGTATCTTGCAGCAAAAACACTGGAGTACAACCAAGGCTCGTCAACGCTGATTATCGCATCTGCCACAGGACGAACTAGGAGTAACAGCGAGCTGAAAAGCGAGGACAACAATCATGAAGAGGCGGATACACTGCTCATACACAATGCCGCGCTGATTTCAAAGAGTAACCCACCTGATGCAGAGTCGGTCATAGCACACTATGAACTTCTGCTGAGAAATGGCGTCCGCAGTGGTATCAGTGCAGCCAATATAGACAGCTCTAGGTTCAGAAAGAGCAAAGGATTTACCAGCCTTCCATGCATTCAAAGGGGAAGACAACACGGGGACGGTTCTATCACATAGGCAAGGCAACCTGCATGCTGCAAGTCTACCTCAAAGCAGGCGGATATGTCAGCATTGCATCTCAAGCAGCACATCCAACGAGTCCAGATCCATGCCACATTATGGGGCCAGGCAGGTATTGCTCTGCACCAGTTCCGGGATCCGCTGCAGCATGGCTACTACAATGACACAGCAGGTTCGCACTTTAGCGCTTGTCGCATTATTTTGCACTTGTTCGCGCTAATTAGTAGGACCCAAGCAGACTGTTCCAACATGTTAATGCTCGTGGAGGTCCAATAATTTATCATGCATAGACCCCTGCCAGTGTAGCACTCATTGCAAGAGTGACGAGGAATGTAGGCTTCCTCATCTTGAAAATGTATGTTTACCAATTAAAATCATGACTCTAAGCCACTTGGATGCTGAAATAGTGAGAGAAAACGTATTTTCAAGGTGGACATTTTGAAAATCCAAGATGGCCACTTTTGGGTAATGTTTAGATTCATTTACTTTGTACCATGCACTGGTTTCCTCATCCCTGAAAATGTATAGTATGTTTATCCATTAAAATCATGACTCTAGGCCACTTAGATGCTGAGATATTGAAAAACACTGATTTTCAAGTTGGCCATTTTGAAAATCCAAGATGGCCGCTTTGTGGAACCTTATGTTTGACTAATTTTACATTGTTCCACTGGCCTCCTAGTCCCTGAAAATGGATGTTTAGCCGTTAAATCATGACTCTAGGCCACATGAATGCTGAAATATTGAAAAAAACTGATTTTCAAGGCGGCCATTTTGAAAATCCAAGATGGCCGCTTTGTGGTTATGTTTATCTTATTTTAAATTGTACCACTGTCTTCCCCATCCCTGAAAACATATGTTTAGCCATTAAAATCATTACTCTAGGCCACCTGGAAGCTGAGATAATGAGAAACACCTATTGTTATGGCGGCCATTTTGAAAATCCAAGATGGCCGCCATAAATGCTTCCGGCAAATTGTAAACATTGGTTTTCTGACTTCTTATAGTATACAGATTCCAAAAATGTATAGGTTTACAAATCCCCCCAAAAAGTTTACAACTTTACATAGTGAACCTGACTACTCATGGTGTTAACGACATTCACCATGGGCGTAAGGGCAAGTTCTTTTTCTTTCTTTTTTTTTTTTTGGGGGGGGGGGGGGGTGAGGTCTTTTGCCCGAATTTTCGAATGTTCATCTGACAAGCCAACAACAACAACAACAACAAAAAGGTCCTTGCCGCTTTGGGCGGAAATTGTTTAGTCCATAATAACACGATTTTGCCCGAATATGAGACGAATTTGGCCAAAAATAAAATGACACTGCCCGAATGTAACATGAATTTGCCCGAATATTATATAATTTTGCCCGAATAAGACATTATTTTGCCTGAATATGACATGGGTTTGCCCGAATATGACATGATTTGCCCAAATTTCAGGTGCGTTTTAAAAACTCCAGAGGGCTGCAGCCCCCCCCCCCCCCCCAGCCCCCGCCTCCTACTCCTACGCCTATGCAAGCACTATTTTGTATTATCAGAATATCTTGCAACTCCTCTCAAATGACAAATAATGGCAAATTTAAATCTTCTGCTTGGTGAGATTAATCACTCACTGTGTTAATCACAATCCTTACGTTGTTTTCTCAAAAACTCTCACAATTCTATTCCAGATAATGGCTTTACCCTTTCCCGTCATGTATTAAACATGAACACATATTATAGTTAAGGGGATAGTTTAGTTTTGGTATAGAGGGCGCTCAGAGAATTTTTGTTTGTGAGGTAATGAAAAACTAAGTGTACAATTTGAAAGAGCACACAATTTTAATGACAGAATCAAATTTGTTTGATCAAAATCGGTTGAGATACAGCTGAAATGTCAATAAATATATCCAACTGGAATAAATGTGGGACCCACATTTATTCGATGATTTAAAGAAAAATGTATATAATGCTTACACTTTTTAAAACGTTTATCAAAGAGGTTTTTAAATAGTTGTTCATGATCTCTCTATTGAATCATTATTTTAACAAAACATCACATTCACAATTTTGTAATAAGAAATTGGTGAAACCAATTTTTTATTTTACTAAGCGCCCTTTTTTTGTTTAAACGGCTGCTTTTTAAAAATAATAACATGCTTCTTACTTAACCGTTTGTAAGTTTGTCTACCTTTCGGGCATGGTGGAGTTATAAGAACTGAACTATCCCTTTAAAGCTTGCGTTTGATGAGATAAATCACAGCGGACACTGATGTGATTAAACATAGTAAGGTGTTTTCCTCGCCCACGTTAGTATTATATAGGCACACCTGGGTCCATATTTTAAAAAAACCCGCTAAAGCTGCGATAGCTTAGTTTCAATCTAAGTTCATTTTGGTTTAAGGGATTTGGTTAAAGTACGACAAAAATGTATATCTTGAAGTTTCTTTGCTCGTTTTCATTTATATTATATATTTCTGGTCAGTTTCTTACTTTCTGTATATGTTTGATTATACAAAAAAGCTGCATCACTTGGGTGATCCCTCGCATATATCCTCAAGTTGATTGCTATCCTTCGGGTTTATTATGTCAGCTTTATAATATCCTGTCTAGCAATCCGGAGGTCTCTGGTACGAATCCCGGAGGAATCCCATTTTCTTTTCATTTTTTCATTTATACTATAAACATGTATCAGGTTTCAATTCTTTCAATTTTGTATACCCTTTCGAATTCTAGGAGACTTACATTGATATAAATCCAAAAGATATTTCCACCTTGAAACATCTTGGCTACGTGCCTGCTTATACAAATACATGTAAATAAGTATTTGGGAGTTATTAATTAAAGGATAGTTGAGTTCTGGTAAGGAGAGTACAGTTTGGGTGAAACTGAATGTTAGTAACCAAAACCTGCATCATTACATTACAAACCAATAGTTATAACTAGAAAGGAACACAAAATTACAAATGACGTAGTAAAGATCATGTTATCATTAAAAAAAAGAGCCGTTACAACGTAAGAGGTCGCTCTCTAAACACTCATCGGTTTAAACCATTTTGAATAAAATATTGTGCATGTGATGTTTTGTTGAAATAGTGATTAGATAGAGAAATAACCAACAACTATTTAAATACCTATTTTGTAAATTTTTTGAAAAGAGGAAGCATTTTTTTGAATTTTTAACGGCTGGTTCAAAATTCTCTAATAAACCTGGGGACCCAGCTTGATTACAAATTGTTATATTTATGGATATTTCAGCCGTCTCTGAACCGATTTTGATCAAACAAAGATGATTTTATTATTTAAATATTATGCTTTTTCAAATTTTACACTCGGTTTTTCATTACCTCACAAAAAAAAAAGTAGTCTAGCGCCCTCTCTACCAAGACTCAAACTATCCCTTTAACCATAAACAATATGATTTAAGAGAGTGGGGCTATGTGGGCTACACAGCGTGCAAGTCACCATGCGACTATTTTGTGTGTGTAAGCATACCTCCTAATTAAGGGAACCACCACGCAAACAAAACGTTCCTTATATGTTTTAGTATGATAGATAATCGTTTTTTGATAATAAGTAGATGTCCAACACTTTTCAAAGGGCTGTGTAATTCCTAAACAATATACAATTAAGATTCACGAACGCTTACGGAATCAATAAGGCCTCATGGTTCCGTGCGCGCCAAACGTCTGCGAGTGCGCCAATTCTATACACGCGTACGTTCTTTTTTTGCTTTTTTTTTAAGGCAGATTTATATCTGCATTTATTAACAAAATCAAAGTGAAATATACGAAGAACATTTTTCCATACATAAAAATAAGAAAACAATGAAATTAGAAGAGTTATTACGTTTAATAAGTATTTTATTGAAGTAGGTCATAAATTAGCCTCTTCGTGCAATAATAATGGTAATTTTATGCAATATATTGAAAGAAAGGATAGTACTGCTTTTTTTAACCTTGTACTTTAAAAGAAATTATTAATATAACATGCAATTTTTAAAATGGCAAAAGTCCAGATTTTGATGGTGTTGATATTGCCCTTATAAAAAAAGTTATTCATATTATTTGTGTTCCGTTATGTGCAATAATAAATCTATCCATAGAGACAGGTATAGTTCCAGATAAAATTAAGATTGCTAAAGTTATTCCTGTGTATAAAAAAGGTGGTAAAGAAAATATGTCAAATTATCGACCCATATCTGTGTTGCCTGCTTTCTCTAAATTATTTGAAAAAACTATTTATGTGAGATTATATGGATTTTTAGAAAATTGTAATATTATCACGAATAATCAACATGGATTTAGACCCGGGCACTCCACATCCTCAGCTTTAATTGAATTTATAAAAAGAATCAGGTTTGAATTTTTACAGATTGCAAATCATGTAACTTAATTGCATAAAATGTTGCATAGAAACATGAAATTCATTGAAAAGGGAGGTCTGTAGATATTTGCTTTCATGATTGATGTACAAGTTTGCATTTTGAACTTGAACTTGAAAGATTGTGTTCAAGAAAAGATCTAAACCTAGGCCCTGTTACAGAGAGAGACATTTTCTGCATTTCAACCAATCAGATGTGTGCATTAAGAACATTTGATCTGGCTCACAGTTGATTGTATCTCTTTCTGAAACAGGGCCCTTGTCATTGGAACATCAATAGATGCCATTTGTCTGGATTTCTATTGTATTGGGATTAGCAGGTCTATTTAACTGTGGTAAGCCAGGGTGTGAATAGGCTCTAATCATGACTTTGAATAGGTCTTTTTCATACATAATACACCCCTATAGAATTATTGGACATGGGTGTAGGTCTAAAATAATTCAATTTTACATGAAATTTGCAAACTTAAAACAAGGCTGTAGAAAAAACAAGAAATAATATATATCCAATTCTTTCATATGTTGTAGAAATGATATCAAGACAACATTTAAGGCAAACAAATTCTCAAAATTATTTGATCCACGAGATAAAACGGAAGGTCAAAGACTAAGGTCAAAGGTTATCGTATCCAAACTCGCTCATGCATGAAAACAAATGGCATAAATGGATTGCATATAACATCCCCAGTCCAATGACACCATCACAACATAAATTGACCCAACGGTTAACGGACAATTGCCATTTGAAAAATGGTGCCAACGCCCATTTCTTACAAAACTCCCCCACAAGAATCGACCATAGCGCCAAAACCGTTGGGTGGATTGGGCTAAAACTGAAATATTTGAGCTTTTAAAGGTTGAAATATCATACATACCAAATATTAGCAAATTTGGAGGGGGTGCGATGAAATCCATTGGGTGATTTGACATGGAATGACCCTAAGGTGTTTTCCTCGCCCACATTAATATTATATAGGCACACCTGACCTGGGTCCATATTTTTAAAAACCCCGCTAGAGCTGCGATAGCTTAGTTTCAATCTAAGTTCATTTTGGTTTAAGGGATTTGGTTAAAGTACGACAAAAATGTATATCTTGAAGTTTCTTTGCTCGTTTTCATTTATATTATATATTTCTGGTCAGTTTCTTACTTTCTGTATATGTTTGATTATACAAAAAAGCTTGGGTGATCCCTCGCATATATCCTCAAGTTAATTGCTATCCTTCGGGTTTATTATGTCAGCTTTATAATATCCTGTATAGCAATCCGGAGGTCTCTGGTACGAATCCCGGAGGAATCCCATTTTCTTTTCATTTGTTTTCATTTATACTATAAACATGTATCAGGTTTCAATTCTTTCAATTTGTATACCCTTTCGAATTCTAGAAGACTTACATTGATATAAATCCAAAAGATATTTCCACCTTGAAACACCTTGGCTACGTGCCTGCTTATATACAAATACATGTAAATAAGTATTTGGGAGTTATTAATTAAAGGATAGTTGAGTTCTGGTAAGGAGAGTACAGTTTGGGTGAAACTGAATTTTAGTAACCAAAACCTGCATCATTACATTACAAACTAATAGTTTTAACTAGAAAGGAACACAAAATTACAAATGACGTAGTAAAGATCATGTTATCATTAAAAAAGAGCCGTTAAAACGTAAGAGGGCGCTCTCTAAACACTCATCGGTTTAAACCATTTTGAATAAAATATTGTGCATGTGATGTTTTGTTGAAATAGTGATTAGATAGAGAAATAACCAACAACTATTTAAATACCTATTTTGTAAATTGTTTGAAAAGAGGAAGCATTTTTTTGAATTTTTAACGGCTGGTTCAAAATTCTCTAATAAACCTGGGGCCCCAGCTTTATTACAAATTGTTATATTTATGGATATTTCAGCCGTCTCTGAACCGATTTTGATCAAACAAAGATGATTTTATTATTTAAATATTATGCTCTTTCAAATTTTACACTCGGTTTTTCATTACCTCACAAAAAAAAAAGTAGTCTAGCGCCCTCTCTACCAAGACTCAACTATCCCTTTAACTTAACCATAAACAATATGATTTAAGAGAGTGGGGCTATGTGGGCTACACAGCGTGCAAGTCACCATGCGACTATTTTGTGTGTGTAAGCATACCTCCTATTTAAGGGAACCAACACGCAAACAAAACGTTCGTTATATGTTTTAGTATGATAGATAATCGTTTTTTGATAATAAATAGATGTCCAACACTTTTCAAAGGGCTGTGTAATTCCTAAACAATATACAATTAAGATTCACGAACGCTTACGGAATCAATAAGGCCTCATGGTTCCGTGCGCGCCAAACGTCTGCGAGTGCGCCAATTCTATACACGCGTATACGTTCTGTTTCTTTTTCATAAGGCAGATTTATATCTGCATTTATTAACAAAATCAAAATGAAATATACGAAGAACATTTTTCCATACATAAAAATAAGAAAACAATGAAATTAGAAGAGTTATTACGTTTAATAAGTATTTTATTGAAGTAGGTCATAAATTAGCCTCTTCGTGCAATAATAATGGTAATTTTATGCAATATATTGAAAGAAAGGATAGTACTGCCTTTTTTAACCTTGTACTTTAAAAGAAATTATTAATATAACATGCAATTTTAAAAATGGCAAAAGTCCAGGTTTTGATGGTGTTGATACTGCCCTTATAAACAAAGTTATTCATATTATTTGTGTTCCGTTATGTGCAATAATAAATCTATCCATAGAGACCGGTATAGTTCCAGATAAAATTAAGATTGCTAAAGTTATTCCTGTGTATAAAAAAGGTGGTAAAGAAAATATGTCAAATTATCGACCCATATCTGTGTTGCCTGCTTTCTCTAAAATATTTGAAAAAAATATTTATGTGAGATTATATGGATTTTTAGAAAATTGTAATATTATCACAAATAATCAACATGGATTTAGACCCGGGCACTCCACATCCTCAGCTTTAATTGAATTTATGAAAAAAAGTTTTGACAGCATTAGAAAATAAAGAAACTATGATTGGACTCTTTTTAGATCTGAGTAAAGCGTTCGATTCCTTGGATCATAAAATATTACTCTCTAAATTACACTGTTATGGAATAAGAGGAGTCACATGGAAATGGTTTTATAATTATTTATATGATCGACAACAGTATGTGGAATTAGACAATATTAAATCGGAGTTTATGACTGTTAGATGTGGAGTGCCTCAGGGCTCAATACTTGGTCCCTTATTATTTATTGTTTATATTAATGATATGTGCAATATTTCAGATGTTTTAAATTGTATTCTCTTTGCAGATGATACCAGTGTTTTTATGTCACATAAGGACGTGCAATATTTACAATATCACTTTAATGATGAAATTGATAAACTTATAGATTGGTTATCAAATAATAGATTAGTCTTGAATTTGAATAAGACAAACTTTATGGTTTTTACAAATATGCACGTAGACAAAAATAATATTGTTGTTAAAATTAAAGACACTGAAATAAAGCGAGTAAATAGCTTTAAGTTTTGGGGAATAATAATATACGATAAACTTACATGGAATGAGCACACTGGTGTAATACACTGTCAAAAAATATTGGAATTATGAATAATTTAAGATTTTTACCTAAAGAAGTTTTATTAATGTTGTACACTACACTGGTATCACCTTATTTGAATTATTGCATCATGATATGGGCGAATTCTAGTAACCAAAATATGAATAGATTATTTAAATTACAGAAACGAGCTATTCGAATTATTTCTCACAGTTCGTATTTGGCTCACACTGCACCATTATTCTCTTGCCTCAATATTTTAAATATTTATAAATTATATGAATTCCAGTGTGCAATATTTATGTATATGTGTCATAAAATTGTACTTCCTGGGTCTCTTTTGATGTATTTTGATGTAAATTCAACTGTGCATAATCATGATACTCGCAATGCTAATAATTATCGTCTACCTCTTATAAGGACTACAGCTTTTCAAAAATCTATATTTGTTGATGGTCCAAAAATATGGAATGAAATACCAAATGATATTAAAGGACCTATAGCGTCTAGATGGCCTAATTTTCACAATTCGGCTCTCTATATGTAATTTGTCCTGAAGAAAAAGAATTTGGCAGTCATTTCTCATGAAATCAATCAATTTTGGGGTAATTAGTAAATATCTTATTGTCCTGGGAATGCCCCTTTTAAATCGCCAAAATGTGACGTCATCTAAAGTACGGACTAATGAACTAAATTCTGTAGATGACGCGTCATGACGTAAGCCAATGAATTGTCAATTACATGTCAATCACGCTGCCGATTCTGGACCCTAAATGTGGGTGGGGCGTAAACTGGCTGCAAAATGAGATTTGGCATCAGATATTATTTTCATGGATTTTGTTTTCGGCAGACCTATTTTACAAGTCATCAACTATGGAATAAGTGTCAAAGTATGTTGTATTCTTTAGGTCCTTTAAGTCTAGTTTATCTTTGAATGTTAAAAACAAAAGTATAAACACCTTTTACTAGGAAATTCAACTGTGCAATAATCATACCGTTTACAGGCATATGTGTATTTTGTGTGTGTGTGTGTGTGTTGTGCATTTGAGTATGACAGGGCAATGTTTTTTTTTACTGAGGTGTTAGTTTTCTGAACGATGCAGCTTTTATATAAGGCTCTGCCTTTCTGCTGCATCTCTTTGCATTTTCATTGTTTATTGTTTGTGAAGTATTCCTATTTATTGTTTGTATTTTATATGTATGTTTTTATGGAAATGCTGACAAAATTGAAATTGAAAAAAAAAAGAAAAAAGAAAGAAATAATATAAATTAATGTGACAATAATTTATGTATATTATTACATAAATTGGAGACAATGGAACAGAAGATGCGTACGTCCTAGACAATAGATAGTCTTATGATTGAGATTCAGCATCTACTAATTATTTGTTGACAAGCTTTCGTCTACTCCGATCCTGGAGACTTTATCAAACCAAGTGACTATGGATCCTCACAGTTCCCGGACGCTAAATTTGTTTTCCTACGAACTTTTTGTCCTAATGAACTATTCATAAGCAGTGACATGGGCTACTCATGAATATTCATTACCAGGATTGAGTTTGAGGGTTATAATTACAATGAGACCATACTGACCATCAACGGTTTACGACTAGCCTATTGGTCACGCTGTGGATTTCAACACTTGGTATCATGGGTTCGAATCCTCTCTTATGACTCTTCTTTTCTTTTGCCATAATACATGGTGATTAGCGGTTCATTTATGAAATGTATCATGCAGAGTTCCGACAAAACGTTCGTATGAATCATGTGCGCATGCGCCAGAGACAAAAAGTTCGTAGGAAAAAAAAATGTTCGCTTCCCGGACGCTAATTTTTTTTCCGCACATGGTAAAGCAAATCCTAATGAATTATTCATAAGCAGCGATGTACGTCAAGGGCTACTCATGAATATTCATAACTTGGATCGGGGTTAGGGTGAGTTTGAGGATAACGATTACAATGAGACCCTTCTGACCATCGGCAATTTACGTGGCCTAATGGTCATGCTATGGATTTCAACGCTTCGTATCATGGGTTCAAATCCTCTGTGCTTTTCTTTTGCCATAATAAATGTTGAGTAGCGGTTTATTTAGTAAATGTATCACGCAGAGTTTTCACTAAAGTCTGAAAACTGTGGCCAACATCACTGCTTATGAATAATTCACAAGAATTTGCTTTACCATGTGCGGAAAAAAAATTCGCTTCCCGGACCCATCAGTCTTCTTCCGCAGACTCATGAACACCGATGAGTTTTCCAATTAGATAATTTGTCTGGAAACCTATTTTTCTGAACTTGTTGGTGGGATGGACTACTCAAACTATTACCTTTCATTTATAAGAATATTATTCTCGGGTGTTGGTTCCCTTTTACGCATGATCGTTCATAATTTCTCGAAAATGGACATTTATAAAAAGGTACATTTTGTGAAATAAAAGGGCAACACGATATATTTTGTTTGTGATCTTGATGTATTTGTTTTAAATGTTGTTTTTTTTAATGTGTAATGACAATGAAAGAATTTGTAATTTTGTAGGCCTTTTTGTACTCGTATTTTGTAAATGTTAAGCTGCGTTCCCATTAGAGCGAATTTCCCCGGCGAATTTCCGCCGCAAATAATTCGCACGGACCAAATATGTGTTATTCATATATTATTCATATCATTTATATTACACACTGCAAAAAAGCTGTTCAAAATTTCGTTCTTCAGAATTTTGTTGTTTACATTTTGAGCAATATTGTTTAAATGACAGACTGAGTGTTCTAAACAGACACTGTTCAAAACACTCGGTCTAGTTGCAGAATTTTTAAAAAACAATATTGTTTAAAAACGCTGGACGGGTTTCCTTCCCCGCCAACCAAGGCTTTTACGTTACGCGCACACGTACGTAATTTCATCATGGCGGATAACTATACCCCCGGGGGGGGGGGGGGGCACTCATGTATAATGTGAGACGGGTATGTGCCGCTTAAAAGAACCCCGTTTTCACACCCGATTGCCGCTCTAAAGATACCCGATTTTCAAAAATTGCCGCTCCATAGACCCCCGGAATGACTTGGCTAGTTAGTTGAGTAGCCTCAAGTCCATTATTCTTCTTCTAGTCAGCTCCTTGACCACCATTTAAGGGTTTCCGTAGGTCTTTGGTAGCTCCAAGTTCATGTATTTTGCCCGAATTTGGTAGTTTTAGTCTGCTCCTTAGTCCCCTTAACTCCCGTTTCAGGGTTTTTGTAGCTCCAAAGACCCTATATTTCGTGCTTGTAGTCAGCTCTTCAGACCCCTATTGAACTAATTGACGTATTCAGAGGTGAGAGTTTAAACTAATTATTTAGTAATCTGAACGATTTTATACTTAAGACATATTTGTGCTTGCTTTGACATCTAAGCGATGTCTACAATACAGAATAAATTAAGATAGACTGCCAATCCCGTCCGCAGTGCAGTGACCGAAGTTGCACTGAATGTACGCGCCCACGGAGGCAGCTAGCTAGCGCAGCGAGCGTTCGGCCCGTCCAGAGCTGCGGCCATGCGGACCCTACCCCGGTAGCTAGGTAGGGCGAGCGCTCTATGCATGCCGTACGCGTAACTATACGGGTAGTATACCGTAAAGGCTGTACAAAATTATATTCCGTGCAACTTCGGTCACTGCACCTCGGACGGGATTGGCAGTCTATCTTAATTTATTCTGTATTGTAGACATCGCTTAGATGTCAAAGCAAGCACAAATATGTCTAAAGTATAAAATCGTTCAGATTACTAAATAATTAGTTTAAATTCTCACCTCTGAATACGTCAATTAGTTCAGCGAGTCCGAACTCCTCCAAAGTCTTGACGGTATAGTCAACAGTTTTTTAAACAACAACATAAAACACCTGACTTTTTTAAACAATAGTTTTAAGCAACAACTTTGAACAACTGACTTTTAAACAATATTTTTGAACAACACTTTTAAACAACGGAATTTTAAAAACAATATTGTTAAAGAAAGCTTAAACAACCATTCTGTTTAAAATCTATTGTTTAAAAAGTTGTTTAAAATTTTAAACAACTTACTGTTTAAAGATTAAACAATCTTGGTTGTTCAAAATTTTAAACAATATTGTTAGGGGGACGGGCTTAAACAGCGTTTTTTGCTGTTGTTTAAAAAGTTGTTTAATTTTGTTTTTGCTGTGCATGGCGAATATTCGCAAGCGAATTCTTTAAATCGCTCCTTAGAGCGATTTTTTTCAATAATTCGCCGCGGAAATTCGCTCTAATGGGAACGCAGCTTGCCCCTCTGCCCCCTTTTGGTCCCATATTTGTCACTCTTTGCCCTTCTTATGCGTATGAATTCGAAAAAGACAATTAACGTTAAACTCTAAAAGGGGGAAATGAAGCTACCATTAATTCTAGACTCACACTCAGTATATTATGCTTAACTATTCATGATTAATCATTTATTGATTGCTGTTAGTAAATTGCTGATTTCTAATTAATGTATTTATACTCTTATCTTTGTAAATATTTATATTTTCTCCTTGTTAAGTTCTACACAACGTATGATATGTTATTGTAATGTATTCTTGTGTTTTTTTTGACGGCCCTGCTGAAAAACAGATCCTAGCTGAAAGCGGGCATTTTTACAAATTGTATCCGTTATTAAATAAAATAAAACTACCCCAAAACAAAATATATTTCACGAATGTTTAGGCTTCATATTATATACTACATTTCATATAGGTGAAATCGCGAATATCCCGCTACTTTTATTCGAATGACTTAAAAGGGACTTAGTAACATTGTCCAAATCCTCAAAATAGAATAAAAGCATGGGACAGGTTTCGGGTTTTCAAATTTCCATTTTGTTCAAAAGATATTTACGTTTGAATTGTTCGGATATGTAATTATCTACGCGACCTTTCAGCCGTGTACAAAGTAAGTACAATGAGTAAGTGAATATCACTTTGCATTTTCGCTCATTTCCCGGCCAAATAACATCCAATTAACTTGAAATTTTCACACAAGTCATTACTTTCTGGACATATCAGATTACACCGATATACATTTTAATAACCACGCATCACTTTTTGCACTTTTCAACAAAGTTACTATTTCCCTTTAATTTACGAGCTTAGTTCCAAAATGCACTAAATCCACTTTCAATAAAAAAAAAAATGAGTTAACAATATGAGTATAGATATACGTAGATATCTAGAAATCATAATTTTAGCACCAATTACACAAGCAAAATCAAAATATGGAACGTTGCGATTGTTATAGGCATACGTGCAAAGTTGAACAAAGAAACCGGATATTCTCCAAAGCTGAGAAAAGTGGAGTTAGCGCCTTTTGGAATTAAGCTATATCATACATTAGATAACGTCTGCCGTTTCTGAACGAAATTTGATCAGTGAACGTTATGTGCGTTTTGACATTCTGACACGTATACTACAGCTTGTCCCAGAAAAAATTACAACGGCACTTTCCGCAACGATAACTTTAAATATATTAGATCAATCAGAATGATATTTCAGGATATGAAAATATAACTTATTACATACATCTTGCAGAAAACCCTATTCGATTTGCTTCAGTGGTCATGGAGAATGAGGAACTTTTGTCAATCACGTCAGATGTCCCTTCCCTCCAGATTTTGTAAGGAGACGTGTTATCCATTGACAACGGGACTTTCTGCAACGATAACTTTAAAATAGTAAATAAATCAGAATAATATTTCAGGGTATGAAACTATAACTTATTACGTACATCTTGCAGAAAACCCTATTCGATTTGCTTCAGTGGTCATGGAGAATGAGGATCTTTTGTCAATCCTGTCATGTGTTCATTAGTGAAAACTGCATACTCTTTAAAGACTTTATATTGTTTTTTATCTTGCCATTCTTCGACAAGTGTATATTTTCGACCATCGTGAGGTCGTGAAAATCAAAACTGTTTCTCCACTTTCTTTCTGTGTGTTTAATATATGTTAACATCTGTAGATTAGGGAAATATTGTTTGGCGCGATCTTTAATGGGGCTATGTAATATTTTGGGGGTTTTTATTAACATGTACACTGTTAATGCGTCATCTCCGTCACAACATTTTTGCACAACTAGATCGTCGCATTTTAACTGAAGAACATAATTCACTTCTTATTCAATCTTTGTTTGGAAAGAAAGGGTGACTGTGAAAAGAAAAAAAAAACATTGGTCAACCATAATCACATTTTTTTCCCTCTAGAGCCACCATTTATACTTGCCTTGCTGAATAAATAGTGAATTTTGCCAAATAGTTTTGCTTTCAATCAGTGTGATGAAATTTTCTCAGGAAATTAGGATGAAGAGAGGTACATGATTACGAGTAAATAGATCGCTAAAAATACCAATACAAATATTTTTTACCAGAGTTTAATCTTTGTTGAAATTTATGCATTTGAACTCAGCGTGACGGAGATGACTGAAGCGTGACGGAAATGACTGAAGCGTGTATTTAACATGTTTAAGAATACATTATAATCACATGTTATATAATAATCTAAAATTCATGCAAACTAAGCTTTGTCATAGAATATTTGTCAATTTTGAACAACATTGTGTGTCAATTAACTGAGTTGACAATCCAACTAAAACTCATCATCTCAGTCACAAAAGAGCCGTGACGGAGATGACGCGTGACGGAGATGACTATCAGACACATTTAAAGCGCCGATAGCTAATGGCAATGTATTTAATACAAATGAGCGATAGTGATGTATGGTTGTTCCGTGGGCACATTCATACAAATGATTAGAAATTCAATCTAACATCTTTATCTAGCTAATATCAATCGTTCGGAGATGATAATCATCATCTCCGTCACGAAAAAAACGTGACGGAGATGATGCGTGACGGAGATGATATTCAGACACATTTAAATCGCTGATAGCTTATAGCAATGTATGCAATACAAATAAGCGATAGTGTTGTATAGTTGTTCCGCGGGCACATTCATACAAATGATTAGAAATTCAATCTAATATCTTTATCTAGCTAATATCAAGCGTTCGGAGATGACGCTTAATAAAGGTACGGACCTGGTTTTTGACAAAGATCTCAAAAAAACAATGTTACTTACCTATAGACCGGGGAAAAAACGTGTCTCTTCTTTCTACTACCTAGTCACCCGACATGTTGCCACCACGATCACTCAAATTTAGCATATTTTTGTACCGTAGATGACATGGATGATGGACTCAAAATGCGTGACGGAGATGACGCAAAATATCGGGACACACAAAACAGATTCCTTTTTTTTTTTTTTTTTTTTTAATCGTTGCATGTGTGCGTATTTAATCTTGGTATTCGTAGTCAACTCATAAAATTGAATTTATTAAGGTATATTAGGACAAAAAATATGCATCTTTTTAGAAATGCTATATTATGATATTTTTACATGATGCCATCGGGACATGCGAGTTTGAGGGGGGGTGGAACATTAAAAATAATAATAAAAAAAAAGTATAAGAGTTATCACTTTACTTTTTGTTGTATTAGTTGATTTTTTACTTACTTGTAAGTCAACACAAAGAGATAACAACAAAAAAGCTTTAATTTTTTTTCTATGGGACACCAAAGTAGCGGGACGCAAAACTATACACTTATCGAAGAATGACCCTATAACGCGTGAACAAGTCCATTTTCGTTCATAACGCGTGAACATAACGAAAATGGACACATGACATGATTGACAAAAGATCCTAATTCTCCATGACCACTGAAGCAAATCGAATAGGGTTTTCTGCAAGACGTAGGTAATAAGTTATAGTTTCATACCCTGAAATTTCATTCTGATTGATCTGCTATCTTTAAAGTTATCGTTGCGGAAAGTGCCGTTGTAATTTTTTTCTGGGACAAGCTGTATAGCTAGTTTCCATCTTCCTCGCAACCTAATTAGTTTTGAGACGCCCTCTGAACTAAAACATTACATTATAGTTGAGTTTTGGTATAGAGGGCGCTGCACAAAATAATTTGTTTTGTTTGTGAGATAATAAAAATGTGAGTGTCAAATTTGAAATCAGCCTACAATTTTAATGACAGAATAAACTTTATTTGATCAAAAACGGTTCAGAGATGGCTGAACTATCCATAAATATAACCATTTGTAGTTATTGTGGGGCCCCACAAATATAACATGATAACAGGCTTTTTACTTAGTCGTTTGTAATTTTGTATTCCTTTCGAGCATAGTTTGTAATGTAATGGTGCAGGTTTTGGTTACTAAAATGCAGTTTGACCAAAACTGTACTCTCTTTACCAAAACTCAACTTAATCAATCCTTTGACAATGCGATTGGCTAAGGAAAGATAATCATTCTCATTATTTTATATGACAAGCAAGGTAGAATAAAGGTTTTTTTTGGGGTAAAAAGTCATGGCGTATGGCGAGTAAGATCCATTGAATTCCTTTTTTGGTTTGTTTCAAATTATCCTTTTTGGTCAGGGTTTGCTTTTGTTTTTATTTTGGTAGCTTCTTCTCTGAACGCATTGTAAGGTTAAAGGTGCACCTGTATAGTGTCCGATATTGCCCAAAATGACATTTGAGACTTCAATCCTGTACCAAAATCATTGTAAGATATGTCCGAATGATGAGTGAAAGTTTCATTGAAAAGGAACACTGCTTTCCTGGTTAAAAAAGCGAAAATATGCGTCAGCTTTTACAACGAATTACTGTATGACGTTTATGAGGTTTATGACCGTTCATTAACGCTCCTGAGCTGAATGATAGATATCGTCATACTAAAGGGGCATTTGAAAAAATCGAACCCTATTTTTTTCTTCTCTTTCCATTAGCTAAACAACACGGTAGAAGAGGAAGCTCCAAGTAATTTTCGTGGAGTTTTACACTTTACAGGCATCCCTTTAATACAATACGATACGTTCATATGAAATCTTGCGATAAAATAATGAAGCAATGAATTAAGTGTGTGAAAAATTGTGCTGATAATAATGAAGTAAACAGAACTTGGAAACAATAATGTTTCGATTTACATAAATATAGCGTCTAATATGATCTTCATAGTCTATACGTAACTTTAATTAACTCGGTCATCGGAAACACGCAAACAGCCGGCAACCTGCACTTGAAGAGCAAATTCTAAACTCCCTTGGGAGTATATATCCAGGCTATATACCTGTCACAGAATGATGCACACATGCTTTACAAACACCCCAAATGCCCACCGTTGTCAACATGAGCAAGCGGTTGTGTGATACGTTGTGAGGGAGCGAAGCGACCAAGCCCGATGGAGTGAAGCGACTGAGCGGGGAAGGGTGTGGGAAGAGGTGTCCCCCCCCCCCCCCCCGGGAGCTTTTGCATTTGCTGATGACTTGAAATTTTGCAATCTGGAGCATACTTAGGAAGAAAATTCGGACTTGACGACATGTACTTAACGTGGGTATGTGCGTCATGATTATACCGACTGGGAATAATTTATATTTATTTTATGAAGAAGACATAATTAAAAATATTCACACCCCCCCCCCCCCCCCCAACAAAAAAAAAAAATTCTCGCAAAGTGCCATACACAGTTGAAACATTACATCAAATGCCACATTATCTTTGGTACAAAAACTTGAACAAGGTATACCAGACGTAGACAATACCGATTCCCGAGGGAGGGAAAGGTGGGATGGGAGGGGGTATCCGCCCTTGCACGGTAGGGAGCTTTTGCATTTTTTCTTAATATATGTATCAATAAATCACTGTTATTTAATTAAAAATAAGCCATGTTTGATTATTATTATTTTTTTAAATATTTTTAAAAATGTATTTATTTATTATAGGTTTTCCCGCTCAATTTCGCGATTGTGTCAATCGAATTGATAATAGGAGCAAACGAATTCGCACGATTTGGGATCGCCGTACCAAAGCAGCATTCGAATTCGTAAATAGTCGTTCAAAATCACGTAGGAGCAAGTGAATTTGCACAAAGTGCATACCTTTTCATCAATGGTCATTCGAATTCGCGAAAGGCCGTTGACAGTTGGCTGCACATTCGCG
Organism: Echinarachnius parma; assembly: GCA_037951105.1. NCBI lineage: Eukaryota > Metazoa > Echinodermata > Echinoidea > Clypeasteroida > Echinarachniidae > Echinarachnius > Echinarachnius parma. The sequence goes on along the minus strand of JBAMJV010000312.1, from coordinate 3,271 downwards.
AATTCGAATGCCCATAAATGAACTTCTGTGTCTATTCACGAAAGCGTGTGCGTATGCATGAATTCGCATGCACTTATTCGGAATTTGGAAGACCGATACCAACGATTACGCGGCAACGCGCGAATTCGAATGACCCTAAATGAATTCGATTGAAAAAAGTGCAAAATTGAGCGGGAAAACCTATATTATTATTACTATTTTATTTTATTATTTATTTTTATTTATTTATTTATTTATTATTTTTTTATTTATTTTTTATTTTTTTATTTTTTATTTTTTTTAGGGGGGGGGGGGGGGGGGCAACTGCCCCAAGAAATGCGGTCTTTATAAGAAGGGGGTCTTTATTATCGACATATGGTCGCCAGTGCAGATTTGACGGTAAAAAGGGAGAAAAAAACTACAAAAAGTGAAACAAACTTACCGGAAGATGCCAGGAAAACTCCGGGTGAGGTTAGCATCATGCTGATGATGGGAATCAGCCATCGTGACGGCATGGCGCTGGCTCGCCTCCCTGATGCGTTGCCGTGGAAACTGCTTCTGAGACCGAGTCACAGACGGAGAAAAAACCGCGATAGCGCACCAAGCTTAGTGTCGACTTTGGTCTCCCAACCGAACGATGAGCAGGACAATAATTGAATGCCTCAGAATTTGTTTTGACAACATCACGACGTAACCTTTTTATAGAAGTTATAATAGGGATGCGCGAAATATACATTACATGGAACGAGAACAGAAGGGAAGACGACCAATGAGATGTTAAAATGCATTGTGCACCTGCTCTTGATAGACATGCCTGCATTGTGATTGGCTGAAAATTAAGTTCCACCTATTTTACGCAAAAGTACTTTATTTTATATTTATTTTGTACAGCTATACTGCAGGCTCCCTCGGTTTTTTTTTCTTCAAAAGATGTTAATTAAAGGCATATATGCGTGGGTTATAAAGGGTAGTCAGCAAATTCCAACTCGACTCCACCATAATCTCTCGAGGTAAACTCACGATATGTGTTGGATCGATCGAAGAGAGGTGCTTCGAAATATCTGAACAAAGGCCTTCTTATGAAATTGCATGCAGCAAACAAATTTCTCACGCTGTCACCTAGGCATCAAACGGCGGCACTTTGAAGTCGGTTGCGGTTAAGCGTGTTACGTGATATTTTCGCTCGAAAAACATCTCTGATGGATCTCCATTCGACTAGTACAAACATTCCGAACGCGACTATTTTTGATGCATTTTTGACTCGGGTATTCGGAAGTGGGACAGTTTGCGATCGCTACTTATAACTGAGCCAATGGGATTACGTACCGTGCGTACAAGTGCGCAAGATGGATCCACGCGTCTAATAACCCACGCATATATGCCTTTAACGAGGCGATACATCATCGTAGAAATAATTATTATCGCCGTTGCAAACTTGTGCATAATTATGTTTGCAAACGGCGATAATTCTTCTTCTTCTTCTTCCTCTTCTTCTTCTTCTTCTTCTTCTTCTTCTTCTTCTTCTTCTTCTTCTTCTTCTTCTTCTTCTTCTTCTTCTTCTTCTTCTTCTTCTTCTTCTTCTTCTTCTTCTTCTTCTTCTTCTTCTTCTTCTTCTTCTTCTTCTTCTTCTTCTTCTTCTTCTTCTTCTTCTTCTTCTTCTTCTTCTTCTTCTTCTTCTTCTTCTTCTCTTCTTCTTCTTCTTCGTCTCCTCCTCGAAGTAGTAGTAGTAGTAGTAGTAGTAGTTGTAGTATTATTAGTAGTATTAGTAGTAATAGTATAGTAATATATAAAGCCGCAAGTAATATATAAAACCACGGAAGAATTTCCCCATCAGTCATTTCAGTTGGCCGAAAACCCTCTTATAATAACAGATGCTGTAGGCCTACACAATTATGTTTAAAGGACCTAAAGAATACAACGTACTTTGACACTTATTCCATAGTTGATGACTTGTAAATTAGGTCTGCCGAAAACAAATCCATGAAAATAAACACAGAAGTGATTTTCTGATGCCAAATCTCATTTAGCAGCCAATTTACGCCCCACCCACATTTAGGGTCCAGAATCGGCAGCGTGATTGACATGTGATTGACAATTCATTGGCTTACGTCATGACGCGTCATCTACAGAATTTTGTTCATTAGTCCGTTCTTTAGATGACGTCACATTTTTGCGATTTAAAAGGGGCGTTCCCAGGACAATTAGATATTTACTAATTACCCCAAATTTGATTGATTTCATGAGAAATGACTGCCAATTTCTTTTTCTTCAGGAAAAATTACGTATAGAGAGCCGAATTGTGAAAATTAGGCCATCTAGACGCTGTAGTCCCTTTAATGAAAGTGCAACGCTATTAGCACATTGCCTGTTATGCCTATAATTATATATATACGGGAACCTGGTGGGTCCTCTATATTAATTTGATGGGTTTTTCAAAAGGTAGTAGGGAATAGGTTAAATTCCGCCTTTCCAGCGACAGAATAGAAGTAGATTAAGACAAATGGTCCTAATTATTATATTCATAATTAATAGCCTTGGGGTTGTATACCTGAGATTTTGTAAGTTGTTTCACATCAATGTTTGCATACGATTTCATACTCATGCCATTCTCGGGGGATTGTTTTCGCACGCAACTAATCCCACATGTGGACAGTTGAGTGATGCCTTAGTTATGACAATATGCGTTTAAGTGTCACAATTAAAACAAAACTCGATGACAAACAAACAAATATAAGAAGAAGATGAAGAGGGAGAGGAAGAAGAAGAAGATTACTACTACTACTACTACTACTACTACTACTACTACTACTACTACTACTACTACTACTACTACTACTACTACTACTACTACTACTACTACTACTACTACTACTACTACTACTACTACTATATACTACTACTATACTACTACTACTACTACTACTACTACTACTACTACTATTACTACTACTACTACTACTACTACTAGTACTACTACTACTACTACTACTACTACTACTACTACTACTACTACTATTACTACTACTACTACTACTACTATACTACTACTACTACTACTACTACTACTACTACTACTACTACTACTACTACTACTACTACTACTACTACTACTACTTTTTTATAATGATAAAACAATTACATTTTAAAATAGATCTTCACCTTCGGCCAACTATAATCAAATGAGTTTAGCCTAATACGACGTAGGCCTACGGTGTGACATAATTTTTGGAAAAATATTAACTATTGTCCATGAATGTTTTATTCCCATAGCGTACACCTTTCGTTTTGTCTT